>OY744532.1:1880000-2042500 GCA_963556195.1 Sepiola atlantica | reverse complement strand
TTTATAAAAATATTGTTATCACTCCTTTAAATACCCAGATGGGAACTTGGTAAATTTGTAAACAAGCAGTTATAAAAAGGCGTTAAGCGACGTTCCTTGTCTTGGCAAGTTTAACACTCTCTGTCTGCTTCATCTATATTTACGCCATTTGACATTTATAGACTTTAAATTCCTTTTCTTTCCGTGTTGATTATTGGAGGTGACTTTGTGGCTGGCTTTGAACCTTTTGACTTGCAGAAATTAACATTGCCTATGCTGATGATATCATGGAGCACTAGTTTATGTATGCAAAACTTATTAATATTTATAAAAATATTATATATATATATAATTATATTTGTGTGTGTGTGTGTGAATGTGTGTGTGGTTGTAAATACAATAAACGTCTGAAGTTTGACCAATATTTGAAGATATCTTGGTACTCTTAATCCAACGACAAAATACTGTAGAGTCAACAGTTTTCTTTTGACTACAAAATAAAATGGAGAGACGCTTCCCGCGGCCATCATGAACACAGTCGGGAGCTCTATTTCCCCGAGACAGATGAACTGGTTCCTTATTTGTAATCTTTGAAGTTAGGACCCCCGTGTCGTGCAAGGAAAGGTTTCGCAAAACAAAAACTGACTGGCATTCAACATCTTTTAAAGCGATGTTGTTTTGTTTGTTAAGAGAGAAAACGAAGAAGGAATATTGGCATGAAAATCATACTAAAGTGTGACAGACAAACGAAAATGGTATTTTAAACGTAAGCGTGACGGACCAACGAAAATAATATTTCAAACGTAAACATGACAAAGCAATGAAAATGGTATTTCAAACGTAAACGTGACGAACCAATGAAAATGTTTTTTTAAAGGTAAGCGTGACAGACGACCGAAAATGGTATTTAGAACGTAAGCGTGACAGACCAACGAAAATGTTATTTTAAAAGTAAGCGTGACAGATTAACGAAAATGGTATTCCAAACGTAAGCGTGACAGACCAACGAAAATAGTATTCCAAACGTAAGTGTGACAGACCAACGAAAATGGTATTCTAAACGTACGCGTGACAGACAGACCAAAATGGTATTCTAAACGTAAGCGTGACAGACCAACGAAAATGGTATTCTAAACGTAAGCGTGACAGATCAACGAAAATGGTATTCCAAACGTAAGCGTGACAGACCAACAGAAAATGGTATTCCAAACGTAAGCGTGACAGACCAACGAAAATAGTATTCTAAACGTAAGCGTGACAGACACACCAAAATGGTATTCTAAACGTAAGCGTTACAGACCAACGAAAATAGTATTTCAAACGTAAGCGTGACAGACCAACCAAAATGGTATTCTAAACGTAAGCGTTACAGACCAACGAAAATGGTATTTTAAACGTAAGCGTGACAGACCAACGAAAATGGTATTCTAAACGTAAGCGTGAACGGCCAACGAAAATGGTATTCCAAACGTAAACGTGACAGACCAACGAAAATGGTATTCTAAACGTTAGCGTGACAGACCAAAGAAAATGGTATTCCAAACGTAAGCGTGACAGACCAACGAAAATAGTATTTCAAACGTAAGCGTGACAGTTCAACGAAAATTATATTCCAAACGTAAGCGTGACAGTTCAACGAAAATGGTATTCTAAACGTAAGCGTGACAGACCAACGAAAATGGTATTCTAAACGTAAGCGTGACAAACCAACGAAAATGGTATTCTAAACGTAAGCGTGACAGACTAACGAAAATGGTATTCTAAACGTAAGCGTGGCAGACCAACGAAAATAGTATTATTAAACGTAAGCGTGACAGACCAACGAAAATGGTATTCTAAACGTAAGCGTGACAGACCAACGAAAATGATATACCAAACGTAAGCGTGACAGACCAACGAAAATGGTATTTTAAATGTAAGCGTGACAGATCAACGAAAATGATATACCAAACGTAAGCGTGACAGACCAACGAAAACGATATACCAAACGTAAGCGTGACAGACCAACGAAAATGGTATTCTAAACGTAAGCGTGACAGACCAACGAAAATGATATACCAAACGTAAGCGTGACAGACCAACGAAAATGGTATTCTAAACGTAAGCGTGACAGATCAACGAAAATGGTATTCTAAACGTAAGCGTGACAGACCAACGAAAATGGTATTCTAAACGTAAGCGTGACAGACCAACGAAAATATTATTTCAAACGTAAGCGTGATAGACCAACGACAATGGTATTCCAAACGTAAGCGTGACAGACCAACGAAAATGGTATTCTAAACGTTAGCGTGACAGACCAACGAAAATGGTATTCTAAACGTAAGGGTGACAGACACACGAAAATAGTATTTCAAACGTAAGCCTGACAGAACAATGAAAATAGTATTTTAAACCTAGGTTAGAAATAATTATTTATACAGAAACAAAATAAGAAAAAGACTATTTTAAACAAGAAATTGGTTTAACTAACGAAAATTCTATTATATATGTATTATAGTATAAAGTGTATAAGTGTCTTTTAAATGTGCTTGGACGAACACATTGGCTCTATTCAATGTGCGAGTTTTTACACCCCTGCAATAATCAAACAGAAAAATATAGGCACATAGTACAAGAGATTATTACAATTGACACGGCAATTTCTATAACTCGTGACCGTGCAGTATTTATAATAGATGCCCCCAACGGTAGAGACATCGGTCTTTAAAAAATGCGTCCAGTTCCTTCGAAGTCCCAGAGACCCAGAGAAAAAAAGAGAGCACAAGATGAAAAAAAAAAATAATGTCACCTTGCCTTCTTCACGCTCTGACGTCACCTACCTACGACTCAGTCGTAAAAAGGGTAGACAACACATCCTACCCATCAATTACAGTATTCAATATTCTCAGAGTCCGTGATCATTTCATGGGCGATTACGTCTATGCGTTATTTGAACAAAATTGTCCGACGCGTTATCTTTCAACTCATTTAAATATTTATTGAAGAAATATTTAACCTTACAAACCAACCGACGAACAGAGGCTCTAATAGCGATGCATCTACAAATTAGCCAGAAATAAAACAGCTGAGAAAAATTGAGAACGTACATTGCGGAGATATAATGTATCAAAATACAAATTGGTCTTACACTTTACATATTTCACCTAATACTGATACTTTCCTATGTACCGGGAATAACGTTAGGTATGAGTCAATTATAGATTCCTTGGATTGGGGTATCCCAGGAATCTATAGCGAATACGCCCTTGTTTAAACTATTATCAATATCCCGCTCCTGCTACAATTTAAAGTAATATCAAGCATGACGTTATGTGACGTTTAATACTTACATAAAACTTCATTAATATATATTTAAAATTTATATATATATATATATATATATATATATATATATATATATATATATATATATATATATATATATATATATATATATTTATTAATATTAAATAAAGTGTTACAACAACATCCGGACCAAGGTTTCAGATCCGAGAAAATCGGACCTTCATCAGCGGAGTCGTATAGCTTAATGAGTGAGAACAACCGCCAGGAATTTCAAAATATTGTCCGTTGTACCTTCCTCAAATTATTAGATAGACACTTCCCACCACAGCACAAATTCCACAAATTTTTTAACAGGAACTCTATAAAAACGAGTTACTCATGCTTCCCATCTATGAAGAAAATGATAACAGACGAACCGAAACCAATAGAGGATACAGCCTGCTTCTGTACAACCAGAGATCAATGCCCCTTGGATGGGAACTGCAAAGTAACATCAATAGTATACGAGGCGAGCATTTCCAGACAACCAACGGACAAGAAGAAGATATACATTGGGATGACAAAGGGCATGTTTAAGCAAAGACTATATGCCCACAGGCATACCTTCAAATATAGAGATAGAGTAAATACAGCTTTAGGGGCCCGTGTATGGGAACTAAAGGATGAGGGAACACCTTTTACAATCAGTTGGAAATTAATTGAAAGACGAAAACCATATTCCCCAATATCAGGCCGCTGTGCACTTTGCGATGCTGAAAAATATAACATCTTGCGAACCATCAATGACCCTAACATTATATGCCTAAACAAAAAAGGGGAGATATATAAGGACTGTATCCACAGGAGAAAGGCACTTCTGATAAATTGGGCAGAACAAAATACATAGGTCATAACCGCAGAGTACCCGGAATACGGACTTTTAGGATTTTGGATTTCACAATTTCGGATTGAACTGTATGGTATCCCGACTGTGGCTCTAAACTTGATTTCTATTATTGCATGTTTTAATTATGGATGATTTTTATATTTATGTATATAACTGTTTTTAAATTTTTAATTTTTAAATTTTTTAAAAAATTTTTAAATTTTTAATTCTAATTTAAAATTTCAAATGTGGAGTACCCCATATCCCCATTTTCCTTCTCTTGCCTTTTATCTTTTATTTTTATTTTTACACAATTTTGTTATCCTTTATTTTATTTTATCTAACAGTGTATTTATTTCATCTTTATTTTTCTTCATTTTTCTTTATTTTTCTTCATTATTCTTTTTCATCTTTCTTTATCCCCCCCTTTTATTATTAGTACCTTTTAAAAAAAAATTTATGATTAGTACTATTACGACTTCATAAATTTATAAATGGTGTGACTACAATTTATTTAATTATAAGTTTTATTTTTAATGATTTATTATTTAATATTTTTAGAAATATATTATTACATTAGCATATTATTTCAATATAATTTTTTAACTTAATATAAATTTATTTTTATTTTTAACGTTATCTCCATTTACTTTCGATAACATATATAGCGTCTCTATTAGTTAAATTTGAATACTTTCCATAACGGGCTACGTAATTCCACGCACGTGACAATTTAAACATGCTAGGTTCCCATCTGTCCAACTGTTAACGTTATTCCCATTTAATTTCTTGCTTTTTAGATGTACAGCGTTGCTGTTGTTTTGATCTGAATCTTTTCCATAACTGACTACGAATATTCCACGCACGTGACAATTTTAAATCTGAAAGTGTTCCATCTTTCCAACGGACAATATTTTGAAATTCCTGGCGGTTATTCTCACTCATTAAGCTATACGACTCCGCTGATGAAGGTCCGATTTTCTCGGATCTGAAACCTTGGTCCGGATGTTGTTGTAACACTTTATTTAATATTAATAAATATCATGCTCTTATTAATTATTTAGTTAATTTTACTTTTACATTAATAATTGAACACTCTGCTGGGAAAGTCTCCCAATTAAGTAATACGGTATATATATATATATATATATATATATATATATATATATATATATATATATATATATATATATATATATATATATATATATATATATATATCGGGGAGCGAGATTTACTTAAATGGTATTCTTTCGCCGAACTGCGACAATTTCCAATGCAACAAAATAAATTGCAGGAGCTACTAAAAATTGGTACGTATGCCATCTAACTGCCTTCTTAGCTCTGCTTCGTTACTATATAGCCGTTAACCTTACAGAAAAGTGCATCGGCCTCTTCCGAATCGTATGTTTTATCATAATGGGTGTCCAACCATTCTCATTACCGATCAATTTGGTGGAGAAACCATGCGACGGGTCGTATTGGGTTACATAATACAGTCTATCTCAATTTATGGATATGTCTATTAATTTATCTAACTAATTTTGCATCTATGCGAGACGGGGTTTTAACCCTTGCTCGTACGAATTCAAAGAAAATCGGGTCGGATGTTTATTTACTCCTCGCGGAGTTAGGCACAAGGCCAGTTTTATCTTACTCCCACAAGTAAGATGTGACCCAAGATCGGGTCGAGCAAGTGGGGTTAAAAGCCAGCGCTCGAGAGGTGAGCACTCTGGCCATTTAAAAATTGCCTGGGCAGCCCCGTCGGCATTCCCCGGTAGGTGCGCCTCAGACAGTAAGCAATAAACTTACTCCTCCCCAAAGAGGGGAGGCGAAGCCTGGGAGGGTGGACCTCCTAGAACTGCACAGGACAGGCGTGCAGTATCCATCGGAACAGATACTACACTTTGATCTTAGCCAAAAGGCCGAGGACCAGTGGGCAACTGAAACGTTGTTTTTTTTTATGATTATTCACTCGGAACAAACAATTGGTCATAATTTATTTGGCCAATAAGATACAAAAGTCTGTCAATAAAGGATGTTAGATCTGTATTCATCAAGCATAACTTTACTATCAGCCTATCTAGACTTAAACAAAATAACATTAAATTAATGTTCTCTAGGCACATTTTCATATTTAATATCGCCATTAGAAGTATTCCTATTAACAGGAAGTCGTGCTTAGGAACATGTGTCATGAATACGTAAACTGGTTATTTATTATTAATAATTATTTGCTTAGTTTTTCTCTTTCTTATGAATTATTATTTATGTTTCTACGTTGTCAAAATAATGTCGTTAGTTTTAATCAACTTTCTTTCGAATATTTCAATTTTCGTATGTTGAGCCATGCTCGTCTTTGTCGTTTTATATTCGTTTTTGTCATTTAGTTTCATTAAGGAACTATTGGCAAACTGCAGTCGGTGGTACTCAATTTATTTACTTTGCCTACTCATTTCTTGGCCTTTTGGCTAAGATCAAAGTGTAGTATCTGTTCCGATGGATACTGCACACCATAGACTGCTATTGTTTTGGCCTTCGGGGCTTGATTTACGCCGGGTCTGTCCTGTGCAGTTCTAGAAGGTCCACCCTCCCAGGCTTCGTCTCCCCTCTGCATGGAGGAGTAAGATTATTGCTTACTGCCTGAGGCGTCCTATCGGGGAATGCCGACGGGGCTGCCCAGGCAATTTTTAATGGCCACAGTGCTCACCTCTCGGGCGCTGGCTTTTCAAACCCCACTTTTCCGACCCGACCTTGGGTCACATCTTACTTGTGGGAGTAAAATAAAACTGGCCTTGTGCCTAACTCCTGGAGAGGAGTAAATAAATACTCAATTTATTTCGTGACAGAGGCAGATCAACCGACAGTCTATATTAGTTACTCACTAGGAGTTTTCACGCACGTCAGTATTAGTGAGTACTCACTGTTAATAAAACCAGTGTTGATCCCTTGTAGTCTGAATGACAACAAGCACTCTCCACCTCTTTTCGATAACCGTTGCAAATCACTTTGCGTTATAACAACAGCTGTTTACCAGTGATTTCTTGCTCGCACCGATCGTTAGTTTGTAGAATTTGAGTGGCAAAAAGTATCCCCAAAGTCCCAGTACTCTCTGCATCCTTCCAGTGGACGTCTGATTAGGGCTTTCCCTCTTCGGTCTTTCAATCCCCCTCGACTCGTCATGATTATTTTGTGCGGTACCTGCCGAAGTTGGTGCAACCACATGTGTATATGGGTGTGTATTTTTGAGGGAGGGGAAACTTATGTTTTGAGATTTCTGGCAGTTTCAATTCCTTTGGGTTCTTGTGATCTTTTTCCAATGTTGTTGTTTTATTTTAATTTCAACTTACCTGTGACTGGTTAGTGTTTGTTTGTTACGTGGCTTGGTTTCTGCATTCGATGACTTTTCTTCGGATTTCGGCTGTTTTAATCATTGCATTTGACTGCATGTTCAAAGTGCATACGTTTGCATAGTTCCCAGTCGACTATCTTTCTCATGCAGTCGTGTATATTTTTGTATTCTTTTGGGCCTAGTTTTTCACATTCACTTATTATTTGTATTAACTGTTTCATCTCTTTGTTCACAAAGTCTACATTTACTGTTTCCTTGGATTTTGTCTATTTTGCCTTTGATTCGTTCTGATCGCGCAGTTCTCTGTAGCTGTCAGTAGTGACTCCGTTTCTCTGTTTAAGTGGCTTTTCTTAAGCAATGCCTAGGTATTTCTGTGTGTCTCTTCTTTGATCAATCTGAAAAAATGCTCTTTTTTTTGTTTTAGCTTCGCGGTTTCCTGTATTGTTCTTTTCGATTGTGCCTTTTACAGCAGTGATCGGCTTTTTAGTGTTTTCGTTTATAATTCTTTTCTAGTGTGTGTTTGTGAAATCCACACAGTATTTTATATTAGCCAGTTCTTTTCCACCCTCTAGCATTTTTACGTAGAGCCGGTCAATATCATTCTTCGGGTTCTATGTACATTGTATATGGTCATTGGTTTCCTAGTCCTCTGGTCCAGGTGCTTTATTTCTTCTTTTGTCCAGCCTATGAAGGACCCAGTATATCTTGCTAGTGATACTGCTTAAATATGTATTTCTTTTTATTAGGTTTCTACTATATAGATTAGTTTTTAAGAGTTTTTTGTCCATCTCAGATATTCTTTTACAATCTTTTTTTTCATTTCTGGTTAGTTGATGTGTGTCTCTTCTTTGATCAATCTGAAAAAATTGTTCATCTGTATCTAAGACTTCTAGATAATTAATAGTACCAGGCTTGGAAACTGCCCTCATCTCAATGTTTTATTGAAATACTTTCGACATTGCTCGACTTTCAATTTTACTTGAAAGGGGCTTATAATAATAATAATAATAATAATAACAACAACAACAACAATAATAATAATAATACTATATATATATATATATATATATATATATATATATATATATATATATATATATATATATATATATATGAAAAGAAGAAGAAAACAAAACTTTCTGACGAGGAATATTTTATATTCGAAAGCTCAGTTTAAAATAAATAAATGTTATTT
Source organism: Sepiola atlantica (assembly GCA_963556195.1). NCBI lineage: Eukaryota > Metazoa > Mollusca > Cephalopoda > Sepiida > Sepiolidae > Sepiola > Sepiola atlantica. The sequence continues at coordinate 2,033,821 of OY744532.1, read as the reverse complement.
ATTTATTTCAACAAATTACATTGTTATGGTTTTTCAAAAAAATGTTTATACTTTTACGAAACAATGGTTTATAATAATGTGTCTACTCCTTTATATATATATATATATATATATATATATATATATATATATATATATATATATATATATATATAATGTATACAAATGTATCAAGGCTACACATCCAAGATAATGTTTCATTCATTAGCTTTAATAAAACATGATCTCGTCGGGAAAAATAAAACGTAAGTGTTTTTAATTAGTCATATGAAATAAAGCAGAAAAAGGAAAAGTGATTAGATCACATGATAAAATTCAAAATAATATTTTCTGTCGAAGCTCAGACGATAATTCTTTTCAGAGATAGAAACGTATCACATATTTTAGAATTTGTCGGTGTAGCCAGATTACAGATTAATTGGTACGAGGAGGATGTCATACTTTAGAGAATGTGTGAGGGGGGTAGGAATGAATGTAGTGAAGTAAAGGGGGTATGAGGTTGTTGGCTTAGAAACGGGCATATTAATCATCAAAGAATACACACACACTCACAAGCCGTAGACACGGCCTTTTGCACCGGATTACGCTATTTTCACAAACAGTTGCCAGGATGAGTCTTTTAAGCTTACGCGACTTAGTTAATGATGGAAATAAAATAAATTAAATTGGATAATAATTAAAAGTAGGATTATTATTATTATTATTATTATTATTATTATTATTATTACAACTACTATTAGTATGACTATTACTATTTATTTTACTACTATTATTATTATAGAAATAACAACAGCAATAAAAATAATAATAATCATAATAATAATATTAAAATTATATAATATATAGTATATTAATCATAAATAAGGATAACGAATTAAAGTTGAAAATATATTTATAATACTATATGTTAAAAAATACAGACAACTATATATATATATATATATATATATATATATATAGGTAGATAAAAAGATAAAACAATCCGACGGGATGAAATTAAAAATGATACAGTGGAAGACCCATAAGCTCAACGTTTAGCCCGATGTGATGTGAGCTTTTCAAGAGCGGATGAAAAGTGTGCTAAAAATAATAAAAGACGGGAAGGTCATATAATTGGGGAATATATATAGTGGTAGGGTTTGAATGGAGGGAAATATATGCAAATATGTAAAGTGTCAGAAATAAGTGTGCAAAATGTTAGCATATAATTATACATACATATATTTTATTTTATTTTTTTTATATATTTAAAATACATACATATATGCATAAATAAACCTGCAATTTCAAATGTACATAGTAATATAAATAAGAAAGAGAAACTAAAGAGAAGATAGGGGGCAAAAGAAAAAAGAAAAAAAGAGAAGAAAGAAGAAAATAGAAAAAATTAAAAAATATAATAATATTCAGGGAATCATCCAGTGTCTAGACGTATCTTATTTTCGTTTAAATTGGTTTAGAGAGGTTGGGGAGATACAGTAGAACACCATGCTTTGTCTTATTTTGTTTGTAGAGAGGGCTATTACTGCAGATTCTATTATACAACGAATGGGTTTCTACTGTATCACATCGGGCGAAACCTTGAGCCTATAGGTCTTCCACTGTTCCATTTTTCATTTCATATATATATAATTTTTACTTGTCGATGCTTTTAAATAGCCCAACAGATTTATTAAACTACCACCACGTAGCAGCGAGATCCTACAACAATCGGATTTACAAAAACTCACTCCATTGCTATCAGGAGATATCGTGATTTCTCGTCGGCGTTGCCGATCGGGAGATGTCGACAATGAAAATTAAAAATAAGTTTTGTAAATGTTTGTACACACTGAAGATTACAATATATAACTGAAATAACAAAAATATAAATGTTTTATTTATTGGAAAAATCTCGCATCACATAATCTGGTTTTCTAATCTGATTTCATGATGTTCACTTGTCGATGCTTTTAAGTAGCCCAACAGACCTATTAAACTGCCACGTACCAGCGTGAAGCTACAACAATCGGACTTACAAACACTGACTCCATTGCCATCACTATATATCGTGATTTCTCGTCGTCGTCGCCGATCGGGAGATCTCGACAATAAAAATGAAAAAAAAAGAAATAAAATGTCGGTACACACTGAAGATGTCATGTTTATATCGAAATTTATGATTTTAAATAAATAATAATAATTGTGTCATTCATTATTTGTTATTTAATATATTTATTTTATTTAATATATGTATTTTTTTAATATATTTTATTTATATATACATATATACATATATATATATATATAGATTTAGATTTTTCACTTATAAAATAGATCATTCAGTGAATACCGGGGTTGTTCCAATAAAAACAAGCTCGATGATACTCGATTACAGAGTACAGGGCATTTATAGGTGATTTTATGAAGGCTTACCAAAGCATTCCTTTCAAGACACTAATGATCACCATTAAAGATATTTTTTCTTACAAATATTATTTATTCAAATTAAATGTTAAATGTTAAACATTTAATTTGAATAAATAATATTTGTAAGAAAAAATATCTTTAATGGTGATCATTGGTGTCCTGAAAGAAATGCTTTGGTAAGCCTTCATAAAATCAAATATATATATATATATATATATATATATATATATATATATATATATATATATATATATATATATATAGTCCATATAATTGTTATTATTATAATTGTTATGATTATTACTCATTTATAGTATATTAATTTATTATATTATTATGTTTCCATTCATTGACATTCATGTTTCTCTTTCTCGTTACTCTATATTTTCATTTCGTTTCTCATCAATTCTCTCCAATTCAAATGCTTAGTGTTATTTAAATTATATATATATATATATATATATATATATATATATATATATATATATATATATATATAACATGAGTTAATTGATTCCGTCAGATGTTATCACGTGGTGAGGACTAATTGAATCCGTCTACTAAGGTCTCTATTATAAATTACTACTGAATGTTTAAGTTTTAAATTCATGCAATCGATCCAAATTATATCGTTGGGTTAGTTTTTAAATAAAATGTTATTTGAAAACTACGTAGTAATAGTTCTACTCAAGTAGTTTCTGAAAATAACCGTAACTTTATCAAGAAGATACTATGATATCATTCTTGTATGCAGTAATGACATTACGAAGCTTATTTTGAAATTCCAAGAATGAGCACTTATCTTGATAAACTTACGGTTATTTTACAGAAACTACTTAACTAAAACTATTACCACTTACTTCAATGTATTACCACTTACTTAGCTTTATACCATTTGCTACTACTTTTTACCATTCGCGCATATTAATACTTGCTCAATTTAACTACTTTTTCTTAATATTAACCTGGATTCTTTTACCATTGCTGCAATTAAGAAATGAACTATTCTTTTCTAAACATAATTATTGGTTTATTTATATCTTGCATTAGCTCGGAATATAATTATTATTTCATTCGATTATTCTAGTATGATAGTTATTGTAAACATATCTGATCCTTCAAAATGAGCACGGATGCATATAAAGAACAGATGGCTGGAGAAATATGAACGACTGGATACGAGAATGATATCATAGTATCTTCATTCATATTATAGCATTCGCACTACGCAGCAACGCTTATTTTAATCATCAAACGACAAAGAGGAGCCACCAGACGAAATATAATATAGAGAGAACAGCAGTTCCACTGACATCAACGAACAGACCCTTGATGAGATAGAGTGAACATCTACACACAAGAAAAGGTACAAACCATGTATTCACCCGCCATTAAGTAATAACAAATGTCCAAAAAAGTGATTAAGTTGTAATAATTTCAAGTAAGTAGTTGAGGTAATCTACAGTAAGTATATTCACACAAGTGTTCGGTGTTAACACAATCCGTACTGAATGTAAAAGTAATTTTACTTATGTTAAAAATACTTTCTTAAAACAAAAATTAATCCTGAAATTAATTGTGGCAATTATGCACGATTTCATAGTGTTGCAGCCGGAAGTTTGCTGTCATTTATACAAAATAAAAAGAATTTACACTCTGTGCATCTATTTTTATTTTTCGGAAATTGAATGACTGTACATACGTAGGTTCAGAAATAAAGAAATATTTTCTCACAGGACATCTATCTGATCATCTCCTATACTCCCCATTATATCGCAATACTTATTTAAAGGAAAGTCAGATGAAAGTAAATCTAGAATCAACTAAATTGCCGGAAGCATGGGAAAACACAGAACCGGAGAGAAGGAATTCACAGCTCCAAGCAGGAAATAGATAGAGTCGTCATTCTGCTCGATATGTTGTACCATTCATGTACAGGGTGGGCAAAAATAAGGGTCCTATTTTTAAAAATTCATAACTTTTTTATTTATTGATTTTTTTTTTTTTTTTTTAGAATAAGTAAAGGACCCCTTCCGAAGCAAGCATAAGCCGTATTAGCCCTAAGGAACGTACCCTCATTTAGAAAACATTATTTTTGCTTAAAAAACTCAAAACAGTGTAAAAAACAATACTTTAGTTTTTGTAAGTTTTAAGAAGTGTTTTTCGGCTAAAATTTGTTTTGTTTATTTCAAAAAATCTCGGAAGGGTCAGTCTACACACACATAAAGTTTGGTGAGTTTAACTTTTATTTTGTGGAAGTTATTCAAATTCAAGTTATTCAAATTTAAAGATAGGACCCTTATTTTGGCCCACCCTATATATCGCAATGGTTATTATTATCAACAATATTTATTATTATCAACAATATGTATTATTATCAACACTATTTATTATTATCAACAACATGTATTATTATCAACAAGCATACACGACAACGATGCGTTGGAAAAAAGTAGTGAATATAGAACTAAAGAACTGGAGACATCAAAATCAGAAATCCATTGATTAAAATTCCAGTTGAAAGTTAAGAAATTCTCGTACATGTGCAAGATAATGATACATACATGTTGAGTAATAACGCATAAGACGTCACAGGGAGGCTAAAGGCATGACCCCGCAATAACGTAGAACAGCCGAAGACTAGATAGATTATCAATTAGGCTAAAAAAAACAACGGAAATGAATCGGTGATCTTTGAACGAGCCTAGGTGTGTGAGGTTGACGAGTTCATTTCAGAGTATGACGTCTTAAAAAAACGACTCGGTAACCTTAAAAAGAGTCAGGTGCACGAGGCCAGAAGAAGAAGGCACCCGTAGTGCAAAGTCAGAAATTAAAACAGCGGTTTTAAACGAAGGAAGAAGAGGCGCTTACGTAGCAGAGATCGAGATGGGAGGATATAGAGAAAAACTTGTCGTTGGTCAGCCCCGAAGAGAGATACTCACCACCACGGCCGAACTGTCGTAAACAACTGGCGTGGGGATCACAAACCTTCCTTGGATTCCGAGGCAGACTGCTACAGAACATATTGTCGTGTTTCCCTCTAGGTTGCAAGATAAATCACTCTGCCTGGTGTTCGTAAAAATAACCTACGTTTGGTAGAGTCGAAAATCAACCGCCGTCAAGGTAAAGAAAGAGAAATAACAGTAACGCCAAAAGACTTTTTCTAACAAAAAATATTTAATTATATATATGTGTATACCCAACTTATACCAGCTGGTGGTGAAGAATAAAAAAATAAAAGTTTCTCGAACACGTCTTTGTCTCTATCGTTGTGTTTTGTTTGATGCTACTGGGTCCCCCGACGGCACGGGTATTGCAACACGTGTATCATATCTTATTGTGTGATTATTATTTTCTTTTATAAAAGAGAATTCCCAACATAACTAAAATGACTTTGAACCACAAATTTAGCAAGTCAAGCAACGTTGCACCTGTTCACTGCCTAGATGTCGTACGTGATGCATACCAGGTGTCGTAAGTTTTGAAAAGAATTCGTAAAGTCACTTGCACTAATAACTTTAAATCTGTCTTCTTCCATAAGCATGGGTGAAATAGTAGCGTAAACAAGATTATCAATCTTCAATAGAGCAACTAACTTTGGAGAAAGAAAACTCCAAAATTACCTGATTTCTGATCTTTTGGGATTTCTCCTTGTCACTGGACTTAAGCAATTTTTGCTCATGCATATTGCGGGTAGTGATGGCCTAACTCTTGCTTCACTATAGACTTCTCGTTGCGGAAGCACCGTTTCATGGGGGGTGCAATGTTTCTCGAAACAGAACGAAGCACTTGATATTATTCTTCTAAAATATTGAATAGAATGCGAATTGCAATAAATTCCTAACATTATTTCTGCCACCTCAACTAAAATGTGTGTTAACTCCGTCATCATTTGGATAATAAGAGAAGTAATATTTAAACAGTCGGCATATAAAATAAGTTATTTCCATCAATTGCAGACGCTCGAGATAGCAGGTGCTTCCATATCCTTATTTGGTTCAATTAAGACAGTTTAAAGGGGTGTGTAACTAAAGTTATGCAAACATTCACTGCAGTTTTAATAATATTTACATTAATATTGCTACTTTGTGCTTTTATATTTTGAAATTATGCATAAATTATAATGGTTATTTTAAAAAGAAATCGTAACAATTATTATCACATGGTATAGTAGAGTCATATTGTGTTTTTTTTCTTTAGGAATGATGGATACTATATTGGCTGACTCTGTTTCTGTCGGTTGGTACTTGCATAGTCGAAGATTTTCTTCATAGGTGATCTCATGTCTGTGTCGATGGATTGTCATTATCAACAAAGATGGCCGTCTGCATTATATTTCAGAACACCATTTTGCTTACAGTGGCAAAGTGATCAAAAGAGAATACCCAACCCGTGATGTTCTTTTATTACCCTTGGAACTTACATAATATTAGATCTAGAAGAGTCACTGGTTAAAACTAGTCATTAAAACTAATTCTCGGTGTTTCTACTTAGCCAACGTGCTTCCCTTCATCCGGTCTTTTGTCTAAACAACCATGTATTAAACTTTACGAAAACCGTTAATTTTCTAAGTTCGCGTGCTTGAGTTGATCTTTAACGGAGGTGGCAACCGTTTGCGGTCTTGAGACTCTTAGTGCATCTACTTAAAATAAAATATGCTTTATGCCATGCTAACACATTCTTCGTTACTTCATCTCAAATAACAATATTGTCTAACACACACACTTATATATATATATATATATATATATATATATATATGTGTGTGTGTGTGTGTGTATGTGTGTCTGCATGTACATATACAGTAAGTTATGAAAATATATTCATGACAATTATGTATTGAGTACTGTTGAAGTAAATACTGAAAATCAACACATAAAATATTATACATTCTTGTAAGATTTTATGCGGATATATGAAAATATATAAATATATATATATATATATATATATATATATATATATATATATATATGCATATACATATAATGTAAGTTCTGAAAATATATTCATGGCAATTACGTATTGAGAACTGTTGAAGTAAATACTGAACATCAACACATAAATTATTAAACATTCTTGTAAGATTTTATGTGGATATATGAAAATATATATATATATATATAAATATTTGTTATTGTTTATATTTTTATCTATGGACGTATACGTTTCGTCTCTTTTCAATCAAGACTCATCAGCATAGAAGTACGACTATTCACCACCGGTCACACGATTCGAAACCCTGGACTACAAGTATTTTTCAACCTACAGTCCAATGTCGCTAACCGCTAGGCCAGTTCTGAACAGCTTAGAAACAACGATAATTTTAACACATTAACTGCGGCGAAAGCGTACAGGCATGCAAACTTCTATAAGTGAAGGAACGATGCATAAAGCAAGTGACGCTACGCTGTGTTACTACTACCATTTTACGGTGCTCTACTTTTTAACGAGGAGCTTCAAATATAAATATTTGTTATTGTTTATATTTTTATCTATGGACGTATACGTTTCGTCTCTTTTCAATCAAGACTCATCAGCATAGAAGTACGACTATTCACCACCGGTCACACGATTCAAAACCCTGGACTTATGAAAATAGATTCATGCCAATTACGTATTGAGCACTGTTGAAGTAAATACTGAAAATCTATACATAAAATATTCAAAAATTCTTGTAAGATTTTATGTGGATATATGAACATATATATATATATATATATATATATATATATATATATATATATATATATATATATACATGTACATATATAGTTAGTTATGAAAATATATTCATTCCAATTATGTATTGAGCACTGTTGAAGTAAATACTGAAAATCAACACATAAAATATTAAACATTCTATAAGATTTTATGTGGATATATGAAAATATATAAATATATATATATATATATATATATATATGTATATATATATGCATATACATATATAGTAAGTTATGAAAATATATTCATGCCAATTTCAAGAAAAAATGAAAAGAAATAGTAGATACAAAATAATTGATATAGTAATTACACATAAATCTTATATACAATAGAAAGACAAATTTCCTGAGAGTGTTTAAATCTTAATTTATTTAAATGTTTACTTCAAAAAAATTAAATCGATATATATATTTTGTATTCATCGGTAAGGAAAAACGTCATCAATTATCGACAGCTTTTTAAATTTATCAAAAGACTAAAAAGAAGCAAATTATTTTTAGTAGACGAATTTTGTCGGCTAATGTTAATTTTGAGTTTCGATTTGTTTAAATTTTGATTTTGTTTAAAATTATTAACATCAGTTGTAGTTAGTGAAACCATTTTCATATGTATATTAGTATGATTATTATGTTTTCATTTCCGATGTTATTCTCACAACGTTTCGACAGATGTAACTTCCGATTTTCTTCAAGTTTGTCTTGTCGAACCTGGAAATCTGTATCTCGAATTCGGGATTCTGTACTGAATTTCGGACTCATGTCTTTATTTAATCGGCGGGGTTAGATTGTTCTCGTCCCGCAAGCTATGAAGTCTTAAGTCATTCTTAATGATATTTTTAGTGTCGGTCGAAACATTGCGAGAATAAAAGCTGAGATGAAAAGAGTAGTCCGAATCATCAAAGTAATACAAATTATCAATCCTCATCTAAAAAATTCCGAAATATTTTATTTATTTATTTATTTATTTAATGTTGAATGAGGTTGTGATTTATTTCTTCGCATTATGTTTTTGTAACGAGAAGGCTGAAGGCATTTCTACTAATAGGGGCGATGGAGAGGCGCTCGTAAAGCCTAGTTAATTTACAACGTGGCGCGTCATTAACAAAACAAGACTATTGAGAAAGTCGCGCATGGAGGGGTCTATCGCTCGACTTGTCTTCACGACGATCGGTTGGAACACAAATCCGTCAAGAAGACCGGCATATTTTGATTGCTTACGGTCCTCTGCTGACGCTGATGCATGTCCAGGGTTTGTTGCCGATTCTGACACTGATGAGAAAGCAAAAGTGTTGACACAAGTCATATCTCATATAAGTGACTTGCACTTTGCAAAGGGAAACACTATCAGGCTATCAGGCCATATGCTATCCCTTCTGTATAAGCCAACTGGTTCAAGGACCGATGGGAAGCCAGCGATGTCCAGGACCCATCGGACAATATCATTGAAAGCGCTGTGTCGAGGAAGGTTGCTGGTAGTCGTTCTACATGAAAGGGTGTAGAATCCATATACATCAACCAGCTGATCGCAGCAGCACCCGTGGGTGCTGCTGCACACTCTCAACCCTGTGCACAGGGCGATGGTAAATCTAAGGCAATCATCATTGAGGTATAACTAAATGAGTTATAATAAGTTGCGATATTTTAGTGAATCCATTCATCAAATACTTGCTAACCAGTATTTCCGTGTGAAATCGTTTAATATCAAGCGTAAGGAAGTCTGATTTTTTTTTTTCACCGACATTTCTTTTATCTCTCTATTCCTCTCCTCTCTCTCTCTCTCTCTCTCTCTCTCTCTCTCTCTCTCTCTCTATCTATCTATCTATCTATCTACCTCTATATCTCTCCCCCACTTTTTTCTCTCCATCCTTCGTGCCTCTCTCGTCTCTCCTCTCAAAGTTCGGATAGAACGTGTTCGATACTTAATACAAATCATATACCTACCTTGCAATATGGTGCGGCATGTTACATCGAGACCGGACCATTTTGACCACCTAATATACACTGAACTTCAAAAAAATAGATTCGTCTAAGTAAACTTTCTTCCATTTCTAACTTTCTCTACGATGAAAATATATCAGTATCAAATAATCTCAAGACATTGGCGAAAACTAAGTGGAATCGGCAGGAAAATGTACATGACGTTCCCAGAGGATTTCTCTTACCAAGACTACGTCTGGAGAACTGAACTGTCTCGGCGAATTCCTCATTTGTCTTTTGAGGCGATCGCAAATTTCTGATAAAATCTAATAAGAAGGTCGAAAACACTTTACGCAATTGAGGATTAATTCTGGCTTTCATTCTCGCTTTGAATATAAACCAAGCAGAAAAAAAGTAGACCACGTTTGGTTCAGTGACAAGATGTTGGTCCTTTTCCAAGGCAGCGTGGCTTTACGACGTAAATCAGCGGACGTATCAAATAATCTGATTTGCCATCCAGTAAAAATTGATGGAACATTCTTGCCAGTATATACGCTGCTATTAGTGTCGCATGATTTGTAACATAAACTTTCCTATATATATATATATATATATATATATATATATATATATATATATATAATCCAGGTAAAACATCCACAGGGTAGTAATCTAAAGAATTCAAACCGGGTTTATTAAAAGTGCTCAATATCAAATAGAGCTTTTATATATGATTTTTTTTTTACACAGACATGCACAAAATCTGCGACACTGGCATTCTAGATTAAAGAAACTGCCACTTGGATGTATCTATATATTTCTCTATAACGGGAAGCATGCTGGTTATATGCGTGAATTTCTTATCTTCACATACTTAAATGTATTAAGTATATTCCTGACAAAGAATATGCAACAGGCTGCTCATGACATTAATAAGGTATAATAACAAGCAACCGATTCAATGTAAATGTCTCTATTCAAATACGGAACTATCTTCACATTCTATGCATTATCTAGACAGGCTTTTGATTGCTAATATGTCCATTCGTCCAACAATATAACTATTATTGTCGCCGTCTCAGAATTCTAAGCGAAGAACATTGTTTGCTAAATCGTTCGAATCTCCGTTGCTAATAACCCATTAACCGCAAGTAAAGCCCTCTATTAAGCAGACAATTCACTTCATAATAACCGCCATTTGACAAACGTCCACTGATAATTACAAGTCGAAACATTCGTATATACAGTTCTCGTTAAATATTTAGGAACTTCAAAAATATATTATTTAACTCATCTAGTTTATATTAAAACAAATGAACCTAAATGTATTAACACAGAAATTACCACAATTAAATCGAATATAAAGTACTTTTTTAAACAGTGACTCAATTTAAACCAGCTGACGATAAAAACGAAGCAAGCATAAGTGTGGTCAAGAAGGTCGCCTTTCTCCGGGATAACATGGAGAATTAAATAGTGATACTATACACTGACATCCGCCCACCTCCAGCCAGGCCCACCGTAAGATTTTAGCTAAAAAGTAGATAGTGTACGACAATTAAAAGACCGGCGAATTCATTACATTGCCTAGAATAATGACGCAATACCGTTAGATCAACACCAGCCCGTTCAGTCTCTCATTGACTTCGGGATGGGGTAGGGTGATACCAGTCAAGGATTCGTTCTCGACAATCAGTCCGGCATAAACTGGGCCATTTCGGTGGCCTTTTATCTGCCGGGCTAAGGTATACTGTCTTGGATTGTCCTAGGAGGTGCACCCTCCCAGGCCTTGCCTCCCCTCTTTGGGGTGTGAGTGAGTTTATCGCTTACTGCCTGAGGCGGTCTGACCGGGGAATGCAGATGGGGCTGCCCAGGCTATTTTTGTTAGGCCAGAGTGCTCCTTCTTTAGGGGTGCTGGCTTAACTCTTCCCCCGTTTTCCGACCTTGTGTCACATATTTCTGCGGTGGGAAGGAATTAAATACCTAGAATAATGACGCAATGAACTTGAAAGATAGGAATTTAGCTCAGAAATAGATACGCTAACGACTAAGTCCCAACGACACACACACACTCATGTTAAAGTCAGGCTAATACAATGTATATATCTGCGCTGTTACTTGCTTTGAATACAACATGTTAACTAGTACATGCCATATCGGCGATCGTCAGTGCTAAAATCGACACTGCCAGAATAAGAAAACGAAAAAGAAGAGAAAGCCACGGTACATCACGGTTTGGGTGTCTGCAAGCGTTGAGGGGTCAGCATTGTTATACAAATAGTAAACGGATAAAAGAACGGAAAAAAGGGAAGATGAGTCAATCTGATGATTTGTGTAAAGGAGAAGGGGAAAGAAACCTCTTCATTTTACCTGAAAAAAGGAGCGACAATTAGAATGGAAAAAAGTATGAGTTGTATTTGCATCTGTTGTATTTTATTCGAAAGGTGGCTTAATTATATTGGCAAACATTGTCGTTTATGTGTTGTTAAAAAGGAAAACGCTGGGATATTGTATTTTTACGTAAAAAGACAGTATACTGGCATTGTTGTAAAGAGGACGTGTGTTTTATCTTTATATGTGTAAAATTGTATCAAGACCTTGTTTGTTTAGTCTGTGTATTGAGTACCATGTTGAAAACAGATGGCATGAAATCCTTTTGATAGGAGTAAAAATACATTCCTCTTGATTTTTCTGGAGGGGAAGAACAAAATGACGGAACTTCTGTTATTATGAGAGGTGATTTAAAAGCCATACTAATTTTGTGGAAGTAGGGAGAAAACAAAATGGCGGGAGGCCTGTTAAAATGCGAGGTGATTTAAGGGGGTAGTAGAAAACAACATTATCTTAGTAGAAGGTGTTTAAAAAGTTATTTCGTGACAGGTGAGTCAAAAGTTTACTTGATTTTTTTATGGGGAAAGAGCTAAAACAAAACGACGGAAAACCTGTTAATGTGAGACGTGATTTAAAAGCTCTCTCGGTAGGAAGTCATTTAAAACATATTCTTTCCTACACTAATAGAGGGTTGAGGTTGGTTTCTTTTTTCTGGTATGCCAAACAAGTACCAATGGTCAAGAATTGTAAAAAAAACTAAGTGCTTTATTGTACGTGTTAACTTTTTTCTAGGCGTACTCAAATACCTATGGGATGCTGAGAAGGTTAAATGAGCACTTGCGATCCCGATTCGGAGCTCAACCGGGTGGTTTTATATTATTTTTTGGTGTTTAGGTTGTTTGTCATATATCTACTGTTTGAGAATGTATGCAATATGATTGTATGATTTCTGTTTTTGTAATTTATTTATCATCAATATATGATTTTTGTTTTGTAATTTATGTAAAAAAACTATGTTATACTATAGACTGCCAGCAGCCGGACCCACTTGAACATGTTAGCTAATAAGTAGATAAGTAAATAACAAGACGGATCTATTGAACTCCCCATGCGAATGACGTCATGACAATTACGTGTTAGCTTTCTGAGTGTCCGGATAACGATGGAGAGAGTCGGATGAGAAACAGGCGGATGTAACCGGTCAGCTGAGAGTAACTGAGAAATATACTGGACATTTAGGATTTCCGGTCGAAGGGAAATATATTTTAGGGGTGCAGATGAGTTCTAGGATATCGGCACAGAACTTGACTGAGACGTGTCACAGAGAGAGAGAGAGAGAGAGAGATGAAGCGTTACTTATTCTCGTTTAAAAATTGTTAGAAAACGGTGGTTATCACCCGTTACTTACTCCCGTTTAAAAATAAGTCGAAAAATCTGGTAATTATCCGTTACTTATTCTCGTTTAAAAATTGTTAGAAAACGGTGGTTATCATCCGTTACTTATTCCCGTTTAAAAATAAGTCGAAAAATCTGGTAATTATCCGTTACTTATTCTCGTTTAAAAATTGTTAGTAAACGGTAGTTATCACCCGTTACTTACTCCCGTTTAAAAATGGGTTGAAAAATCTGGTAATTATCCGTTACTTATTCTCCTTTAAATATTGTTAGAAAACGGTGGTTATCACCCGTTACTTATTCCCGTTTAAAAATTGGGCCAAAAAATCTGGTCATTATCCGTTACTTATGCCCGTGTAAAAATATTTAGAAAACGGTGGTTATCACCCGTTACTTATTCCCGTTTAAAAATGGGTAGAAAAATCTGGTCATTATCCCTTACTTATGCCCGTGTAAAAATAGTTAGAAAACGGTGGTTATCACCCGTTACTTATTCACGTTTAAAAATGGGTCGAAAAATCTGGTCATTATCCGTTACTTATGCCCGTGTAAAAATAGTTAGAAAACGGTGGTTATCACCCGTTACTTATTCCCGTTTAAAAATGGGTAGAAAAATCTGTTCATTATCCGTTACTTATTCTCGTTTATAAATAGTTAGAAAACGGTGGTTATCACCCATTACTTATTCCCGTTTAAAAATGGGTCGAAAAATCTGGTCATTATCCGTTACTTATGCCCGTGTAAAAATAGTTAGAAAACGGTGGTTATCACTCGTTACTTCTGCCCGTTTAAAATGGTTATGAAACTGTAGTCACCATATGTTACTTATGTCCGTTTAGAAATGGTAAACCCAACTGTAGTCATCATCCGGTACTTATGCCCGTTTAGAAATTGTTAGAAAACTCTGGTCATCATCAATTTCTTATGCCCGTGTAGAAATGGTCAGAAAACGGCGGTCATCATCCGTTACTTATTCCCATTTAAAAATCATTAGTAAAACGGTAGTCATCATCCGTTACTTATGCCCGTTTATAAATGGTAAGAAAATAATGGTAATAATTCGTTTATAATGCATTTTTAGAAATGGTTAAAAGAATGTGATCATAATCCGTTACTTATAAACGTTTTTTAATGATAAGAAAACTTTCGTCATAATCCGTTTCTAATGCCCGCTTAGAAATGGTTAGAAAACAGTAGTCATCATCCATTCCTAATGGCCGTTTAGAAATGGTATTAAAAACTGTAGTCCACATCTGTTACTTATGCCCGTTTTGAAATAGTTAGAAAACTGTAGTCATTATTCGTTATTTATGCCCGTTTCGAAATGGTTAGAAAACTGAGGTCATCATCCATTTCTTATGGCCGTTTAGAAATTGTAAGAAAACTTTAGTCACCATCTGTTTCTTCTGCCCGTTAAGAAATGGTTATAAAACGGTCGTCATAATCCGTTACGTATGCGCGTTTAGAAATATTATGAAAACGGTAGTCATAATCCGTATCTTACACCTGTTTAAAAATAGTTAGAAAACTGTGGTAATAATCAATTACTTATGCCTGTTTTGAAATTGTTAAAATATGTGGTCATCATCCGTTACTTATACACGTAATTAAATAATAAGAAAACTGTGGTCATAATCCGTTACTTATGCCCGGTTAGAAATAGTTAGAAAACTATTGTAATCATCCATTATTTATGCTCGTTTAGAAATTGTTAGAAAACTGCAGTCACACTCTGCCACTAAGGCCCGTTTATAAATGGTTAGAAAATTGTCGTTATCATCCGTTATATATGCCCGTTTAGAAATGCTTAGAAGACGGTGGTCATCATCCGTTACTTAAGTCTTCTTAAAATGAATAGAAAACTTTGGTCATCATCCGTTACTTATGTCCGTTTAAAACGGTCAGAAACTGTAGTCATCATCCGTTACTTATGCCCGTTTCGAAATAGTTTGAAAACAGTGGCCATAATACGTTACTTATGCCCGTTTTAGAATGTTTAGAAAAATGTGGTCATCATTCGTTTAGAAATTGTTGAAAAACTGTGGTCATTATCCGTTACTTATGCCCGTTTACAAATGGTTAAAAAAACTGTGTTCATCATCCGGTATGTATGCCTGGTTTAAAATGGTTAAAATACTGTGGTCATCATCCGTTTTTTTGCCCATTTTAAAATGGTTAAAAAAATGTGGTCATAATCCGTTACTTATACACGTTGTAAATGATTAGAAAACTGTAGTCATAATCCGTTACTTATGCATGTTTAGAAATAGGTAAAAAAAACTATGGTCATCATCTATTACTTGTTTCTAAACAAGAAATAGATTTTTTTTAAACGGTAGTAATACTCTTTTACTTATACTCGTTTAAAAATGGTTTTAAAAAACTGTGGTCATCATCCGTTACTTATGCCTGTTTAGAAATAGTTAGAAAACGAAGGTCATCAGCCATTATTTATGCTCGTTTAGAAATTGTTTAAAAAACTGTGGTCATCATCCGTTAGTTATGCCGCTTTAGAAATTGTTAGAAAACTGTGGCCATCATCCGTTACTTATGCTCGTTTAGAAATAGTTAGAAAACGGTTGTCATCATCCGGTACTTACGCCCGTTTAGAAATGGTTAAAAAAAACTGTGGTCATTATCCGTTATTTATGCCTGTTTAGAAATGGTTAAAAAATGTGATCATCATCCGTTACTTATACACGTTCTGAAATGGTTACAAAACGGTGGTCATCATCTGTAACTTATGACGCTTTATAAATTGTTAGAAAACGGTGGTCATCATACGTTACTTCTGTCCGATCATGAATGGTTAGAAAACTGTGATCACCATCTTTTACGTATGCTCGTTTAAAAATGGTTAGAAAACAGTAGTCATTATCCGTTATTTATGCCCGTTTAGAAATCCTTTAAAAAATGTGGTAATGATCCGTTTCTAATGCCCGTTTCGAAATGGTTACAAAACCGTGGTCATCATCAATGTATATTGCCCGTTTAGAAATGGTAGAAAACTGTAGTCACTACGTGGAACTTATGCCTATTTAGAAATAGTTAGAAAACGGTGGTAATCATTCGTTACTTATGCCGTTTTAGAAATGGTTAAAAAATGGTGGTCATTATCCGTTACTTATGCTCGTTTAGAAATGGTCAAAAAAAATGTGATCATCATTCATTACTTATACACGTTTAGAAATGATTAGAAAACTTTAGTCATTATCCGTAACTTATGCCCGTTTCGAAATGGTTAGAAAACTGTGGTCATCATCCATTTCTTATGCCCGTTTAGAAATTGTAAGAAAACTTCAGTCACCATCTTTTACTTATTTCCGTTTAGAAATGGTAAGAAAACGATCGTCATAATCTGTAACTTATGCTCTTTTAGAAATACTTAGAAAACTGTAGTAATAATCAATTACTTATGCCCGTTTTTAAATCGTTAAAATATGAGGTAATCATCCGTTACTTATACACGTTTTTAAATCGTTAAAATATGAGGTAATCATCCGTTACTTATACACGTTTTTAAATCGTTAAAATATGAGGTAATCATCCGTTACTTATACACGTTTTTAAATAGTTAGAAAACTGTTGTCATCATCCATGCTTGTTTAGAGAACTGTAGTAACCATTCTTATTATGGTTTGGAAATGGTTTACAAAATGTGGTCATCATCCGTTACTTATACACGTTTTGAAATAGTTTTGAAATAGTTTGAAAACGGTGGTCATAATACGTTACTTATACCCGATTTGAAATGTTTAGAAAAATGTGGTCGTCATCCGTTCAGAAATTGTTGAAAAACTGTGGTCATTATCCGTTACTTATGCCCGTTTACAAATGGTTTTAAAAACTGTGTTTATTCATATGTATGTATAGTTTAAAATGGTTAAAATACGGTGGTCATCATCCGTTCTTTAAATGGTTAAAAAAATGTGGTCATCATGCGTTACTTATACACGTTTTGAAATGATTCGAAAACTGTGATCATAATCCGTTACTTATGCATGTTTAGAAATAGTTTTTTTTTTTAAACTATGGTCATCATCTGTTACTTCTGCCCGTTTAGAACTTGTTAGAAAACGGTAGTTACCATCCGTTTCTTATGCCTGTTTTAAAATTATTACAAAACTGTGGTCGTCATCGTTTACTAATGCCCGTTCAGAAATTGTTAGAAAACAGTGGTCATTATCTCTTACTTATGCTGGTTTAGAAATTGCTAGAAAACGGTGGTCATTATCCGTTACTTATGCTGGTTTAGAAATTGCTAGAAAACGGTGGTCATTATCCGTTACTTATGCTGGTTTAGAAATTGTTAGAAAACGGTGGTTATTATCCGTTACTTATGCTGGTTTAGAAATTGTTAGAAAACGGTGGTCATTATCCGTTACTTATGCTGGTTTAGAAATTGCTAGAAAACGGTGGTCATTATCCGTTACTTATGCTGGTTTCGAAATTGTTAGAAAACGGTGGTCATTATCTGTTACTTATGCTGGTTTAGAAATTGTTAGAAAACGGTGGTCATTATCCGTTACTTATGCTGGTTTAGAAATTGTTAGAAAACGGTGGTCATTATCTGTTACTTATGCTGGTTTAGAAATTGTTAGAAAACGGTGGTCATTATCTGTTACTTATGCTGGTTTAGAAATTGTTAGAAAACGGTGGTCATTATCCGTTACTTATGCTGGTTTAGAAATTGTTAGAAAACGGTGGTCATTATCCGTTACTTATGCTGGTTTAGAAATTGTTAGCAAAGGTTGTCATCATTCATTACTTTAGCCTGTTAAGAAATGGTTAGAAAACTCTTGTCATCATCCGTTACTTATGCCCGTTTAGAAATGGTTAGAAAACGGTGGGCATCATCTGTTACTTATGCCACTTTAGATATATGAACACTTTTTTGGTAATTTAATGCTGAATGCATTCATTTTGTTACTACTGCTTATTCTTAAAATTATTATTTTCAAATGGACATGAATGTTATCATTTTTAATCTTATTAATGATGAATATTTATGTGTGTACGACTGGATGCTGTTCAATGGCATATCCAAGACAGATTCTGTTTAACCCAAAGATGGGACTGCCAATTTGGGTCGGAAGGAACATCGGAGTAATAACAATTGAGAGCCGACTTCACACGCCATTAAGCTCACAAATTGCGACCTAACCATTGGATGCAGTTATATGGGATTTTAGCAACTATCATGCAAGTCCACAAGAAAAGCAAGTGAGGGTTGCACTGTGTATTGTCCATCCGGGATTGAACCCAGAATGTTCCAGTTACAAAGTGGAAAAATGTAATTTTTGTCACGCGACGACAGTTCACGTATGCAAAGTAGGCTTGGTTTGCATTGGCTGATTCTCGTCGTGATAAAAAGCGTTTACATTTTTCTCCGGTGACGGTGTGGAGAAAGGTTGACGTTGTGACTACGTCGAGTGCTGAGAGAGAAAGAGAGAGAGAGAGACAGACAGACAGACAGACAGAGACAGTTAAAAGGGAGAAAAAAGAGGAAAAGAAAAATGGAATTGAGTTTTTGACTAAACGTTTGATCGTTGACATGCGTGTTGGACTGTTGTTGGTGAAAAGAACAGAAAGAATAATTCGGCGTCATATTTTAACTCAGTGGTAGAGCATTCTTTTAACTCTGAGTAGTGAACCAAATACATTTGATTTTCAGTTTATCAGCACTTCTTTCTTTACATGGATAAATAGAACCCGTCCGAGGTATGCATACGACAGGTTCTATTTATCCAATAAATGAGACCGTTAGAAATAGTTCTACTCTGGGTCAGTAAAATAGTGATTATCGGTAATTAAGAAGCGATTTACCAAAGCTTCTAGAGTTGTGCCTCGACACTCTATGTAGTTGAAAATCATGCCCCAAAATCTTCCGTTTTGTAATAACACGTTTTGGATTAAAGAAAATTTCATCTAAGGGCCTTAAAATATGGTCACTAAACAGACTTCGTATTTTATAGCGATTCACAGAACTTTTTACATCAGATAAGATTCATGAAATTATTTTTTTGTCAAGTAATTGTTATCTCATCCGCGGTTGTTGCATAAGAATTTCTTAAGAAATCAGTCTACATTATTAGTGTGTGTGTTCGACTTCAGAATATCGCACAGTGCATGCGCAAATGCATATACAGAAAAAGTTTATAACCTTGAGTCCTTGTGAGCTGGGCTATGTTGAGCATTTAAGCATGGACCAAAAGGCGACACATTCTAGAGACCAGCATTAAAAAAGGCGGGTAGACTCGGAGATACGTGAAATTAGCAAATCACACGCTTTTCCTGTCACACTGTCGCGTGATTGGCGGGTGATTGATCTGAGAGTTCGGTCGTGTAAGGACAAGCATAGTTGGACGTTAAGTTTGTTTGCCTGATATAATCGTTTTCAAAGTGTGTGCGCGCGGGCGATGTCCGTGAACATTAAGAGAAATAGCGCACCCGAGACCTTCCTTAACCGTTGGAGACAAACCTCTGGCCCGTGCAATATATATCGAGAAATTGCTTTTATCTGCATGGTTAACTCCAAAGATGAACCCTCGCTGCGAATATTTTATTGTCCATCCGAGCCAAACATCCCTGGCTCGTTTCTCTCACTTTCTCAGAGCAGATTAACATTTTACGCATATATTATCTCCGTTATATACATCGACCAATGAACATGCTTAGCTCTTCCATATGTTTATATATAGGTGTATGATATATATATATATATATATATATATATATAATATATATATATATATATATATATATATATATATATATATATATATATAGTGATTGTTGATGCATGAAGTATAAAAATGATGTAGCAATAATTATTTTTTTATTTTTCTATTTCGCGGAGTCCCCCATCTAAAATTGATACGAAATAAATAAAAATGAAACCGTTGAGAAAACTAGAAATGTTCAACTTTGTTTAGCGTTCATTCTTTATCTTAAAGTTAAAGTTAGTCTATGTTCAATTTTGTTGTAGAACGTGGGTGTGTTGATCTCGTTGTACATTACCAGAAGGAGTAACAGATCCATATATATATATATATATATATATATATATATATATATATATATATATATATATATATATATATATATATATATTATATATATATTTATATATATATATAATTTAAATAACCCTAAGCATTTGAATTGGAGAGAATTGATGAGAAACGAAATGAAAATATAGAGTAACGAGAAAGAGAAACATGAATGTCAATGAATGGAAACATAATAATATAATAAATTAATATACTATAAATGAGTAATAATCATAACAATAATAATAATAATAATAATAATAATAATAACAATAATAAAAGTGCTGATGACGATTTATATACGTAACATAATTATATTAATATATATATATATATACATGAATAAATAGATAGATATATCAATCGAAATATATAAATTGAAAAATTAATTACAAATTTAGCTGAGCTACCTTAAAGTGAATATATGTAAAGATAAATATAGCAAGCCATGATAAAAATAAATACAGTTCTTTAAGTGATTATTACATAATATTATATTGATTATTACCGGGGCTGTATAGATATGTGTAATCTATAATGAAAGTATTATGTAATCTTATTTAATATATATTATTGGCGTTTGTGGATGTATTTGTATGAGTTCAGGAGAAGAAGGTTTGTAGCAAGTCCTGTGTTATGTGTATCAAACCGAAGAATCCATTGAAGCACTTTTTGTTGGAAAATGTTGGTTACGAGGAAATTAGAGTTCATCAGGAGGCATGTAATCTTGTCTAGGGTATAACCATGTAGGTTGAAATGTCCTGATAGTCACTCGGAGAGAGACTTTTGTTGAATGGATCTTTTGTGGTTGTTTAACCGGGATCTGGAAGGAATTTTCTCTTCCCTATATATCATCCGGTGTTACCAATAGAACAGTAGAGGTAGTATCTGATGTTTGAACTGTTACACGTCAGATACGATGGTTGGAGGTTGATGTTTGTGTTAGGTATGTTAAATAGCGGTGTGGTGTTGACATGTGTGCATAAAATGTATCTAGGTTCGAAACATTTGTAATTAACATCTTGCGGTGTGTTGTATATGTGTTTTGTATGTGTTTGTGTGATCAGGTTAGAATGGCTGCCAAATTGAGTGGTTGTCTAATTGCATTTATATGAGGGAAGGTTAAAGATGGACTTACTGGTAGGATTAGTTTGTAGGTGATTGAAAGATTTGTAAGGTTTGTTGTGAATTTGTGCATATGTTGGTCATGATGGCAGATCATTGGACATGGTTTCTGTTTTGGATGTAGTTTGTACTTAAGGAGACGTAGTCTGTTAATTGGAGTGATTTTTATAGCTTTTTTATGTATTGAGGTGTTGGCTAGTTATAAATTGTTGTATTAGATTAGTGACCTGGATGAGTGGCTACACAACAAATACCATCTCAACAAGACCACAATATTTCCCCCCAAAACGAACATTTGTTCTTACCCTAAAGAATAACCATGGCATCACGATTAAATCGGTAGTCCAAGGACTAAGATACGGAAACCACTAAACACTTAAAAAAGTAGAAACTCAACTAAGTGAGATTAACTTCTACCAACGACTCTTTAGAGACTCCACCTTCACATAAACCTCTTTTGAACTCCCAAGAAAGGTATTGTATCGTGTTGATGTGAACTGATCTTCAAATACTTCTTTCCCATTTTAAATATACTACGGTAATAAGTTTTATAAAAGGTGAGTCCTTTCTTAATTGTTCCAGTGACAACAGGCAAAAACTTTGTTTAGAACAACAACAAAAAAGAACTTTACTAACCATAAAAAGTTAATACCTTTACTTTTATTATGAAACATTTTCAGTGTCCGAGGAAAAATAATTTATCAAAGAAATTTAACACAAAAGACAAAAATGTTTGTATCTTGTCCGTGGTTTATAATATATATATATATATATATATATATATATATATATATATATATATATATATATATATATATATATATATATATATATATATATATTACGCCGATTTAATTCAAATGCGTCAAGAAATAATCGTAAGTGTGTAATAGCCGCAGCTAAATTAAAGTATACCGAGATGATCAGAAAATGAATTGAGTCGCAGAAATTAGGAACTCGCGATTTCTGGCAAAATCTATTATAGTGTGATGAATAATGGGCACTCGAACAATTCCCCCGCTATTCGACCACTCTCATGTCGCTTGTTCGCAACTGATAAGGATGAACTGCTTGCCCAGCGGTTCGCCTTGAACTCTACTTTAGACTCATTAAAACCCCACTTCTTTAATTCCATACTGGGGCACACTCGATCATCATAGCTTCACATGCTTGGAGTATTGCCTTTCATTAAATCTCGTTCCGATTTATTTATTTAAAAATTTCAATGTCTTTTTCATTTGGTCAAGATGGGTACATTTTTTTAACAGTGTGATGTTCATAGCATGTTTCAGCATCTCTCATGGTCAAATGTGTCCACAAATGATTAGAATATTTTGTGCAGTTCTGTCCAGTACAAAAGACAATGTCATTGATATAATTAGTTTTATCAATTTCAATCTCTTTGTAAATTTCATTGTTCTCTTTAACCCAATAAAGTGCATTCTAAACAGTTTGCATATTGATTAATGATTTCCAAACTATTTGTTTTCAGTTGACAATGAGTCAACAACAGTTTCCAAAGAATTGTGTTCTTTTGATGGCAATGTGTCCAGGACATGATTGATGGTGTTGCCTGCCATAAAAGGAATTGGCAAATGAGTTGCAATTTCTTTTTATGTCAAGCAACATAATGGACAATGGTTCTTTGGATTTTTGAGGCACAAGTTTTATCACATTAATAAAACATGTGGCTCGTTGTATCAATATTTGTTCATAAATATATATTTTTTTAATTCTTTGGGAATATTTTCATCTTCAATACCATTGATTGAAACCAGTGATGGAATTATTCCTATTTTCAAATAAGATTGGCAGTTGATATACATAGTTCATGGGAAAGTATAATTGTATTTAATGACTTCAGGAACTTTTTCATCCCATTCAGTCAGCTTTTTCAAATTCTCTTTGTTTGAAAATTTCACAAGAATTGGTTATCATTTTTTTAAATTTAAATTCTTAATAAGATGGCGACATTTGCTGACAATGTTTGGTTCAGAATGGTCGACTTCATTTTCTCTCTCAAGCAAATTTCCAACACTTTCAGGGCTGGTTTGATTAATTGTGTCTTTTTCAACTAATCCTTTGAACATGGGCAGGTTTCCATCCAAAATTGCAATATCATACAAATGAAACTAAATGTCTACACCTCTTAATTTGAAGGCATCATTTTCCAATGTTAGAAGTCTGGGGCTGTGGAGGCCACTTTTTTAATGTTCTTTTTATTCTACCCTCTTTATTATATCTTTCTCTTTTCACTTTATATATTTTTTAAATTTATTTTATTTTATTTTATATTTTATATTATATTTTAGATTTTATATATTATCTTTTATATTAATATTTTTCTTATTATTTTTTATTTTAAAATTTTGATTCTTAACGGTCCAAACCACGTGACTTTCCAAATTTTGAAATGTTAAATTTCTTTTCTTTCTTCTTTTTTCTCCATTTCATTCTTTCCAAATATGATCTAGGGTTAAGATCGGATTCTAACTCTGTCTGATGAGATCTCAGTTTATAATAGCTGTTGATCGATAACATCGACATGCCAGTGTCGCAGATTTTGTACATGTCTGTGTAAATAAAAATAATCATAAATATATATATATATATATGTATATATATATATATATATATATATATATATATATATATATATATATATATATATATATATAATATACTTATAGTATATATTTAATATATATATATATATATATATATATATATATATATATATATATATATATATATATATATATAATATTACGCCAAATGGCTGCCGTCAGTTATTTTTTGACAGGTCAAAAATTTAGCTGACGATAGCGTAAAGGCGTTTTATAACTATTTTTTCTTACTCTGGGTCCATCCCTATTAATCTTGAAGCATACGGTACTATGTTTATTTGAACTTAGATAATACTATAAATAAATATCATGCTCTAATTCTATATTGGATTTCTTTGAAGCCAACGGAATTATATACATACTAGACGATCCGTTTGGGCAGTATTTGCTCTCTCTTTCTCTCTCTCTCTCTCTCTCTCTCTCTCTCTCTCTCTCTTATCCCTTCTTTTATCCTAACTCTCCTGCTTTTCTCTCTATTGTGTATGTTATTCCACTTCTACTCTCTATCTATCTATCTATCTATGTATGTATCTATCTATCTATTTCTTCTTTTATCTCCATTCTCTCTCTTTCCGTCTCTCTCTCTCTCTCTCTCTCTTATCCCTTCTTTTATCCTAACTCTCCTGCTTCTCTCTCTATTTCGTACGTTATTCTACTTCTACTATCAATTATTTTTTGTTACGTTATTTGCCTTTCGGAAGTCAACACTGTGTCCGATTGTCTTTTTACGTCATCCAGTAGGCAACCAAGTAACCAACGTCCACATAGTTGTAGTAGTATACTAAACCCCCAGTGTTCTAAACAGCTCGTCTAGTAGATGATCCGTCTAGATAAAACCTTATATAGAATATCATCCGTCCCTCCTCTCTCTCTCTCTCTCTTTCTCTCTCTCTCTCTCTCTCTCTCTCTCTCTCTCTCTCTCTCTCTCTCTCTCTATCGCCATTTCCTTCTTTCTGGTTTTAATGTATGACGTCACCATTTAATGATACGATCAACTGGGCACGGTATCCCCACACTTGTTTTAATTGATAAAATAATCCAGTGAACACGGGGACAAAATAACAGGCAAAAAAGATAGACGGAACATTAATATTATATATCTAATATATAAAATTATATTGTTGAAATTTTCAAAGTAGTTATCGAAAACAATTAATCTGATCAGTCAATATTTGGTTTCGACGAGCCAAGGGTTTTTTTTGTACCTTGGACTATGTGTTTTTAATAGAAACATTTGAGTTCGGTTTCTTTCAAATAATTCTTATTCCAGTTCGAAACATGTTTATTATGTAAATATTTTTTTTACTAAACACCGGTACATATTCATTTGAGCACGGCCTTTGTAATCAATACATTTTAAACAATGATATTTCAAATATCTGCACTGACAGTTTTTGTTTTATACTTGGCTATAGATTTTCAGTGTGGCATATATATATATATATATATATATATATATATATATATATATATATATATATATATATATATATATATATATATATATATATATATATGGGAAAAAAGAAACAATTTTTCAGACAATATGTAAAAATAAAAATGGAATAAAGAATGGAATAAAGAATAAGCAATTCTACAACTAACAAAAATAAACTCAAAAACTCATGTTGTAAAGTTCCACCGAGATATTTCCGCCGTAGATACGGCCATTTTCGATCAGTTAATAAACTTTATTTCAAAACGGAAAAGTTTTCAAATTTATACAGAGAATGCGATTGGAAGAAAATGTCACGTGCAGAGAATAACAAAAAGGGGGAGAAAAGGGAACGCGAGGAATGTTATGAAAAGAGAAAGAAAAAGAAGATGAAGAAGAGGAAGAAGAAGAAAGAGAGACCAATCAACCAATGTCTTTAGAACGTCAGTTGAAGAAGAAGAAAAGAAGAAGAAGAGAAAGCAAGAGCAAACGTGAGAAAGGGTAAATCGACATTTTGCTGTCGAAAACTATTAAAGAAGAAAAAAAGAGAGAGAGAAAATCAGTGCTTAGATATCGCCTGCTGATTGAATTCGGACTGAGAACGTCAAAAGTCTACTAGGATTAGTAGTAATTTGAAGCAGTTAACGTCGAGGGACGAAACAAGGGAGGAGGAGGAAGCAGGGAAGGAGGAGAAGGGGGAAGAAGAGAGACAAGGGTTAAAAGTTAGCCAGAGTCATATTCATTTAGATTCATCTCGTATAGAATCGATCTAGCCGAAGGAAAGGAAATGTTATAGAAACCTTGTCTTTAGGCAATGGTGTTCTTATGACATAGGATCAGACAGGATTCTGTAAGACGTCGAAGCTTGGTATCATGAATATGTTTGATAGGGATTGCCTTATGGGTATTGAAGTGGTGGCCGGAAGAGATCATATGAGTGCATAGTGCATTTGAGGTATCGCCGTTTTTTATGGCACGATTATGTTTATATATTCGTTTCTTTAACGGGCATTGTGTCTCGCCGAAATATATTTTTCCACAGTCGGCGCAAGGAATAGTATAAATTCCAGCTGTAGTGTGTGATGAAAGGACTTTATTTTTGTTTTTATGCATTTGTAAAATGTGTTTGATGGTGAGTGAGGTAGCTTGGATAATTCTAAAACTATGTTGGGAAAGCGAAGAAAAGAGATGTGTGTTATGAGAGTTAGTGGGAAGGAAAACATTCCTTAATATGGGTTGTGTAGTATTAGGAGATGTATTAGTATTTTTGATCTTTTTAGATGTATTTGAAACGCTTTCTTTTTAGCGGAAAGAATGACATGTTTGGGATATTTTAAAGTAGTGAGAGAGGATTCTATTTCATTATATTCCTGAGAGAGATGTTCATGGCTGCAAATACGCAGAGCCCTGAGATAAAAAACGATTATCATGCTATTTTTATATAGTTATTATGATGTGAATAATAATGTAAGTAATCATTTTTGTTGGTTGGTTTGCGATGGACTTGAAATGAAAGGCTGTTATTGTTTTTGAGGATGAGAATGTAAAGGAAAGCTAAAGAATGTTTTTTTTCACTTTCGAAAGTGAACTTGATGGAAGGTTCGACTTTGTTGAGTGCTTGTGCTAAAGTTTCTATTTTATGACTATCAGGTAGAAAGATTAAAATATCGTCAATATATCTGAAATATGTAGCATTTTTATGGATACGGTAAGAAAAAGGACCGATTTCGAGGAATTCTAAAAACAGACACGCTAATACGGGACTAAGGGGGTTCCCCATAGGTAAGCCGAATTTCTGTCTATAATAGTCATTGTTGTATTTAAAGAAAGTAAGAGAAGTTATGTTCCTAATGATATCTATAATGCTTTTGATTGGGAGAGAACAAGAGAAATTTATTTTGTTTAAATGTTTGGAAAGTAGGTTGATGCATTTTTTACGGGTATATTTGTGTATAAGGAAGTAATATCAAGGCTGTTCATAGTATGATTATGTAAAGTAATATCTTGTAATTTTTTGAGGAGATGACCTGAGGAGACTTGGTTAGTAGAGATTTTGAAGAATTTGATAAATGTTTCGTTGTTTTTGTTGATGATTTTGAGATCGGTGGATACGTATGTTGACCTATCATTGAGTATATCCATGATTTTGTCGTGGTAATCACTTCTATTAGGATAACAACGCCACCTGTTTTATCGGCTGGGGATATAACGATGTTTAGTATGGCGGTTAAATTACGTAATGCTGTGATGTATCTTTTGGGAAGGGTTCTTTCCTGAGGTGTGGTAGAGGCAGCGAAAGAGATACCTTGTAGAAATCCTTTGGTTAGGTCATTATCGGAATTTCTATAGGTGAGGAGTGTGCTTTGTGTAATATAGTTGTTTTGAATCCCGATAGCGAATTTGAGACCGAAACTGAGTGCTTCAAACTCAGTAAAAGATAAATGGATGTTGCTGTGGTTTTGTACCATATCGGGTCGGCCTAGATGTTTCCATTCGCTGTGGGTTATAAGGTTCTGTAATTTGCGGTCAAGTTTAGTTAAATGGTTTTTATTAGAATTATCGACTGATTTTGTGAGGATGTTTGAAGTTGTGTTGGTAAAAAGTTTGTCTTGTTGAGGCGATTTAAGAAGCGAATCTGCCTCAAGTGTGAGAGCAAAAGATTGTTGTTTAAGTAAAAAGGAAGACCGTTGTTTTCTTATCAACCTGCACCAGGTAAAGCTCCTATTGAGCCATCTATATTTGTATATGGCAAGGAATTTAATGTCGTTGACAAATGTGTGTATTAATGTAGTACAATGAACGCCCCGTGTCAGCTTTATGCAGAAATTGTTTTCTGTCTTGGAAAGGCACGTCAATCCTTTGTTAGGTTGGAGCATCGACTGTGGAAAAACAGAGGGATATCACTTATAACAAATTCAATGATAGTATTTTGTCGGCTTTGCTGTATTCATGTGAAACTTGGATGTTGTATACAAAACACATGAAAAGTTTAGAACGTATTCATCAGTTGTGTATTTGTAGAATACTAGGCGTAAGATGGCAGATTCCTATTGGTGATGTGGAGGTTCTTCATCGGAGTAGTTGTTGCAGCATTAAAAGCATGTTACACAAACATGACTTAAGGTGGTGTGCGATTTTATGTATGATGAGCGAGGATCGTACCCTAAAGCAGTTTTGTTATGAAGAATGTTTTGAAGAAAAAAGACACCTCATACACGGAAACTGAGATATAAGGACACTCTAAAAAAACATTCTCGAAATATGTGAGATCCTGAAAAGTAATTGGAAACGATATGCGCTAAATAGAGCAAGATAGAAGCGGGACATCAATAGTGGTGTGTCTTAATATGAATAAAGACGCATTGAGAATGAACGACTTAAGAGAGCCGTTAGGAAAATAACTTCAGAAATAACAAATGAAATGGTATTGATTTTCCCTTGTTGGGTCTGTGGGGACTGTGGTAAAGTATGCCTAGGAAAAGTATGTCTTACAAGTCCCAGTCACCTCTAAGAACAACCTGTAGACTATCTCATTCAAGAGATAGAAATATAAAACCTAAAGAACGGTAAAGAGTGCTAATCTGTGTCAGGTTTAAAACGACATAAGATAATCCAAAAAGATCGAACCCAAACAACACCTTGAATAGGACAGCATGCCTGCAACTACTATGACAGAGAGTGTAAAAGTCTGCCTGGCTTCAAAAGCCATATTCAGTATGCTTATGGGTGAAATAAATGAAACACTGATCACAATACCAGATATCGTATTTGCTGCCACTATATATATATATATATATATATATATATATGAAGAAGAAGAATGGAAAGGAATTAGAGAAGCAAAAGTCAAATCAAAATTCAATTCAATTGCTCAGAGCAAGGTATATTCCGCAAAAAGGCAATTTATTCAAGTTAAATTAATAATTGCCTTTTTGCGGAATATACCTTGCTCTGAGCAATTGAATTGAATTTTGATTTGGCTTTTGCTTCTCTAATTCCTTTCCATTCTTCTTCATGTCTACCTGCTCTATCCTGGACATTGAGCTGTATACTCTTCACAATAGGTTTTACCTTTCCTAAAAGTTCGCTTTTAGTACACCACTTTATATATATATATATATATATATATATATATATATATATATATATATATATATATATATATTTAATATTTCACGCTTAATTTAAAGTCTCCTGTTTTTATTTCACTGTTAGATACGTGAATCTCCTTTTTTATTTGTGAATTTTCCAGCAGTAAGTCAGCTTATGCAAGTGCTAGGTCTGCGATATATTGGATTTAGTTAATATCCTTGTGAAATTTTAACTGCATTTTCTTTCTTTGTTTAAAATTACTCAAAGCTTCTTTAGACTATATATATATATATATATATATATATATATATATATATATATATATATATATATATATATATATATATATGCAAACATTGTTAAAATTAAGAGAATTCGTCTGTTTAATTATACTTTTTATTATTATTTCAATTTTTTCTGATGGTCTTGTTTGTATGAAAATAAAAAATAATAAATGTCCCATAGATATCACAGGTTTCACGAACATTTTGGATTCTTCGTTGAATCATTCTCAGGTGTCAAAGAAAATGAACAAAAAAGCTGGAGAAAGAAGAGAATTTTAAAAAGACGGTGGAAAAACGCGCATAGAACGTTTTCGGCATTGTTCCAGGAAGTCGTTGGCGATTTGAAATTCAGCAACGCTGGATGTCATCACAGAACAAAATCGCATTACGTTAAATAAGTGAAACCTTTGGAACATTTATTAGTTTTTTCATTTTAATGCAAAAAAAAACTATCAGAAAATTTGGAAAAATAAAAAAATATATAACAGACGAATTTTATCATTTTTAACAATGTTTGCTTAAATGAGCAAATGCTGCCTAAATACACACACAATATATATATATGAATAAAACTGATATAATGATCCGACATCAGAGAAAATGGAAGAGGAAAGCCAAAAACTTTGTTATTTATGTATTCATCAACCTTTCGATGAATTCATAATGATGATGACTTCGAATTATTAGCTTCACATGTTTATTTTTATTTTTCTTCCCCTTTTCCGACCCCTCATCAACTGTTAGCCAAGCTAGGCTACGACATATTTTGACCAAACAAACTTCCCAGCTGAAAATAAACATATGAAGCTAATAAGTTGAAGCCATCATCCCATTCATGTTCGCGTCTTTTGAATGAGACAGACAGATGGTTATAACACCATATAAAAAATCATGATTTTCATTGTCTGCTTATTCGCATCTACAGCCATGACCAAGTCTGGACACTTTTTGACAAATCAAAATTAATATTCTGTATGATTTTTCTACATTGTTTTCCTCATCCTGGGGAAGTCTTTCAATAAAGACGAGACGTTGATGAATACATAAGTAACAACATTTTTGGATTTCCTCTTTAATTATCCATATATATATATATATATATATATATATATATATATATATATATATATATATATATATATATATATATATTATGATTATTATTAAGCCCCTTTAAGAAAATTAAAGTTGAGCACTGTTAGGAGACATTTAGAATAGACATTCACTTAGCTACAAAACAAGTAAGTTCGTTGAGTTCTCTAGTCTGTCTCGATGTTTACACTGTAATCGGCATAAATATAACTTAAATTCTCCGTATCACGTGAAAGCGTGTGGAGCCAAAAGTGACTCCGTGAATCGGGTTCGCGCCTCATGACCGTCTGAAATTATTGAAAATTTGAAAAAATTTTAAGTAATGAAGAGTGAGAGTGTGCGTGTAAAAAATATGGTGTCTGTCTAGTTGGTGAATGTCTTTTTTTCCATCTTTAAATCTCCCTTCACCGGACACCTTATCAACGGACATTCACCAAGTGGACATACCTCACATTTTTTTTACTCGCCGACTCTCACTCTCCATTACTAAATATTTTTTCAAATTTTGAATTTTGGCTTTTCTGCTGTCAACTTATCCATCTATGTAACTCCTCTGATGATAATATTTTAATCTTTGAAAAGCCTTGGCTTAAGGAAAGAAAAATAAACATGTTTTTACCGAGTACACCTTGCATTGAACAATCGAAGTTGAAATAAATTTGTCATTCGTACATGTTTAACCTGTCTTTCATGTATCTTTATAATTGCTCTATCTCGTATAATGAGCTTAAACTATCTCACTATAGGTTATATCTACTAAAAGTACTTTTATAAGCATATTTTTCTTTTGATCAAGGGTTAGGGTTATGGTTATGCACAGTCTACCTTTTTTATTTATATCTTGAAATTATTACAATAAAAATGAATAAAAATAAACATTATAATACGGGGTTGGGTGTTGTAGCAAGAGAACATATGAATCTTTATTAATTTCATGGGATTAAAGAATACACATTAACTAAAAAGATGTTTCAATAACAAAATAATGTTGTTATTTTGTATAAATAAATATAAACAATGCCTGGAAAGAGCTGTAAACTCGGGCATTAATATGCAAACTCTTTATTTAGAATATTATTTGAAGAAAATTTGAATTTAATTCTTCAATATTTCACAATGAAAATAGAAAACTTTATTTTATAGTGTTCAATGTTATAAATTATATGTATATACATATACATGCACACATATACATACAGAAACATATGCATATACATAGATTCATACACACATACATACACGCACACACACATATATATATATATATTCCCCCTCGTAGTCGATGATTACCTTAAAAAGTGTCGATGTAAAGACGTCTCGGTAATTTTATTTTTTTACCTCCTTTTTTTTCTCAATACTCTTTTTAAAAAAATCCTCATAGAGAAAAAAAAAGTTACGAATGGATTCATCTTTGTTTCCCTTCTCGTTGTCCTTTATTTCTCTCTTATAATATAAATTATGAAAAAACCCTCACTATAGATAATAATGGCAATGCGTCCAATATTATTTGATTGTTTATTAAAACTTTGTACCTAAGAAACTCTTGCTTCCAACAATGAACCCCATATTAGCAATTTTATTTAAATCTTTGACTGGCTATAAAAAAGGTAATGCTAAGATATTTTTCTTTTTTGGTGGAGGAGGAACAATCTGCTTGGGGGATGTAAAAGTTTGATTAAAACTTAATCCAATGTTATCTCCGAAATATATTTTAAACAAATAATGGAAAATAATAATTTAGTTTTCAACTCAGTCGGATTTCGAAATAAACAATCAAAAAGAAATAATACGAATAATTCAGATATTTGGAGGATGTTCATTAATTTTTAATCGAAACATCTCCTTCAAGGGGGTTTCTAATGTTTCGGAAGTCACAACTAAATAAAATACATAATTGTCTCCATGAGGTTGAATTCCCACGTGAAATAAAAGTCTCATAACAATCAGAAGAAAAAAAGAGAATATTCTGAATTTTCGAGAATAAACATTTATCGTGCTGTTGACGTTGCCTTCTTTTCTGCTAGCGGCGGAGTCATTCCGAGCTACACAATTTTAAGGGCTTAACCTCTTGATTAATATCGATTTTACGTTATTTCTTTACACGTGCTTTTCGCTCCAAAGCTTCACAATCAGATGTCCTATCTCTGTATCTCTCTTTGAGCTGTGACGTACTGCTTGCTTCTAGCTACAGCAGGTGACGGTGACATTTGAATGCATACTCGTTGACCTCATGACCCTGGTTTCCTGTGTACGTGTGAACGCCGCCCTGCGAACCTAAATCATCAGATGAATACTAACGAATGTATTATTTAACATTCCTATTCTTCTTATACGAAATTATCCTGAGATGCATTTTAGCTCACAATCCACCGGGAGCGTATAGTCCCCCCACTAACCCTCAAATTACCAAGAAAACTCAACCGTCTTCTTTTTAGTCTTTCCTTTTCATCGGTTGATCTCAAGGTCAGAGAACCTCCACGACCTCTCACATGACGCACTCTTGGGGGGTAAGTCGACATTTCTTACGATCCACATCGACTGTCTCTAGCTACCCCTGCGTCATATCCCGACTTGAGCGCCCTTCGCCTTCCCCGGGCGCCAAGGCAATGAACGGAATTGTTCCTGCAATTCCGATTCTATTAGAAATATCCCGGAGCAATATCTGTCTATTTAGGATCATTTTGCATTTGTCGCTCTAACGTCGGGTTTTTGATGTCCACCTTTTTGGATTTACTCATCGGTAACAGCATATATTTTGTCACATTGATTGGAATAATAAAATCACCAACAAAAAATATATTTTGCTCTGAATTTTCATTGAGCACTCTCATAAACCCGGTTTCAACTTCCTTCGGATTTATACCCCCTGGATATTTGTAACAAGTTAATTATATATGGATATATATATATATATATAAGTAAATTACGTGTACAACAGAATGGTAGGATTAATTTTAGAGGAAGCATTATTAAAATCAATGAAACAGACGAGTAGGGGAAAAACATCAGTTGGAGATCTTTAATGATTCAAAGCCACCATAACGTTGAGAGATTTAATTTTTTTTTTTTTTTTTTTTTTTTTCCCCTTCTCATTCGTTTCCTCCAACTGAAATAAGTTTTTTTTTTTTTTTTCTCCCCCCTTCATTTCTCATTCGATTTTTAGTTTTTAATTTACCATTCTGACGTTTCCTCTCAGAGGGTCAGACGACAAGGCCTTAAGGTAATATATATATATATATATATATATATATATATATATATATATATATATATATATATATATATATATATATATATATATAGATAGATAGATAGATAGATAGATGTATAACGCTTTTGTTATCGTAACCATTTTTCGCTCTCCACGACACCAGTCGGCGAACGAGTAAAATACATGTAATATACATTAACAAAATAAAAAACACAACATTATCAAAATTGTCTTTGAACGTATACAAAACAATAAAAATGTCTTCGTGTATGTTCATCTATCGCCTTCTTTACTACGAATTGTCATGTAAAATTAGATTTTCTTTTTACTTTATTTTCCTTAAATCAGTGAGTGTTTCTGGGTGCGTTGAATATTTCTCTTAACCATTGTGTGTGCGTATTTATTTTTCTTTCATTTAACCATTGTGTGTGTGGGTGCGTGTACATTTTACGTGTGCGCATTTACTTAAATTTGTTTGTTAAATGCATTGAAAAGAATGTTGTTCACTTTGGTCACCAAATGTAATTTTAAGTACGCTAACACAAAATAATTTTAAGATGACCCCCTGAGCGCTGGTGAAATCATATCTCCGGAAAAAATAAGGCTTTGGCCATCCTCTTATAATATATTGTTGCTACTAAAAGCGACTTTATATAATGTTATGTTAAAAGATTTTAACTACGGTAAATTAAACTAAGGGGAGTCCCATAGAGTCGCCGAAACTATCCTATCCTGGGAAAACAGGGATTGGCCAACCCAGTGAACATATTATGTGGCTGATGAAATCTACTGTCTATAACTGACCTCTCTTCACGTGATTCCACCAGAAGTATTTACGTGCATGCCTTTTCTATATATGTGCACCTGTGTCTATTGATGTGAGTATGCTTGTGTCTGTGTATAGTTGCACACACAGGTCTGTCTGTGAGTGTGGTGTTGTATGTCTCCATTTAGAAGTAGTTAATACGTATGACTAAATGGTGTTTACGCAGAAGTCAGAGAATGCATTAAGAAAGCCTTTCACGTTTGTCAATATCCGCAGACAATGCAAGACTCGAGACTTAATGTCTGCAAAAGACATCAAACCTCGTAATGGTCTTGGGCGTCATGGTAACACTATGGATATTATTGCAAGCTAGATATTCCATAGTTGTGAATAGCCGCAAGTTTGCCAAGTAAATAAATATCGTTGTGTCGTTTCTTCATATCAGGGGTCGATAAATAGATTTTTAATTGAACAGAAAATAAATCGGTGTTGACTTTGCGTAAAATTGAAGTCACCTTTAAAACAACTCCATTAATTTTTTTATTGATAAAATTAAAAATATACTGAAGTTAGAGAAATACCCGTGTTAAGACAGATATAAATAATTCACCGAAAAAAACTATTTTGCGCTATTTTTTGTCCCATTACGAAGATTCAAATCAAGATATAATTATTCTTAATCTTATGTCTAGAATCCTCATTCTATTTTTAATCAAAGTCTATTACAATCAATTCTCTGTTCAGATACCTCATTATAATACGGCTTGGTCTTTTCAAGACTAAGGCCAATCGGCATCTCCTGTCTTTGCGATAACCATCTTTCTTTCATAGCACCTTACATTAAGTGGCTTTATAATTTGTCTGGAGTGAGTTCAATAATAAAAACTGCCTTACTTTCCGACACACGTCTGTATTCCCAACAGTAATACACGGCGAACCTTAGCAACCACACGTGCATTGAGTATTAATTTCATTTCTCTACCCACGCGTTGCTAAACTCGATGAAAAAGAATATCAAATCCTTCATCGATTATCATCTGACATTCCCTGGTATTTTCAACTTACCAATTTATATACTAGTGGATTTATTAGTCTAATATTAAACAGTTTTATACATTTCTATTCCAAAAACTGCAGGCTTGTGGAACTCTCTTCCTGCTGACTGTTTTCCTTCGAACTTATTGACATTAGTCTTTTCAAAACTAAGGTCAATAGGCATCTCCCGTTAAAGATTTAAGGATTAAAGCTTAAAGAGGCTTAAGACGAAAATGAAATTCCGAGAATCTTGCTTAAATGGCGTTGAATGACTGGATCGAATCCAATGTAAATCTGATATGTTTAATTTTTTAAATGGGAGATAATTGTGTCTATATTTTGCCCCCTGAAAATCCATTCCCGGTAATCTGAAATTTATGGGGAATATTTATGAATTGATGTATAATAACTATAGTTCAAATTTCACAAAAATCGGAGGTATCCACACCTCTCTTTGTGCCCCTTTTGCATAAAACTCAAACTAAATATAGCCCACATTCCTCACCCTTATGCAGAGCAGCTGTGTTCCAAAATTCATAATGATCGGTTAATTAATTTAAGAGTAAATCCTATACCTACAAATATATAAACATGTACATTTACCCAACTTTATATAAATAGAAATGTGAGTTGATCAACATTTGTTTCCCGAAGGCTTCTTCCTATATACTTAATCACACAAAAGACATGCTAAAATATACTTTAGTTCTGGGATTGAGTTATGCGTGAAAGAAATCTTTTTTATCTGTTCTAATTCATTGTAATTTATAATTAACTAAACAACTCACTTATCTTTCTCTGCACTATCTATGTATTTCTCTTGCCTGCTCTCACTCGATGTTGATTCAACCACTCTCTAATATTTCTTAATGTCTTTGTAAACATTTAGGAAAAAAGTAACTCTCATCTAATTTACATAGGGTCTGTACATTACACAAACGCGTCTGTAAATTAGACAGAAATCTGAATTTTCGCGGAGATCTTCCACCCCTTTTTATCATCTTTTCAGAAAACTAAATTGAACAAAATATAGCCTACATTTGAACCCCTTACGTAAAGCAGCTGCGTTCCAAAATCCATAATGATCGTTTAATTAGTTTAGGAGTTAATACTGTGCATACAAATATTTAAAAAAAAACAACTCCTAACTTTATCTAAGTAGAGATATAGCATTTCGAATGCGAAACATGATAAATACATTTGTTGTAATGCTGATTGGCTAATGAAATTTATTATATTCCTTCTTTTTCTTCAGAAAACATTCATTTAAAAAACCCACAGATCCATTATTGATTAGATAACTTACGCATCGATAATTTGATTTGTTGTATTCGTTTACAAAAATGAACCCTGTTTTTCTGCATGTTTGTCACACTTGTTTTCTGCTATAAAAGATCCTTATGTAACAATGATTTATAATTGCTATGTTTGCTTGGGTGAGGAAAATGGGAATAGCATACATATAGAGAAAACCGATTCGTTTTTTATATCTACAGAGTGAATGTTATCATATAATACCCAATTAAGTAGAATGACACCGTATCTCTTCATTCTAAAGAGAAGAAGAACTAACGAGATCGTATGGGACTTGCTAGCTCAAATTAGCGATTGCGAAATTACTCTGTTCACCTTGCATCGGTTGTTTAGTAAGCCTTTTTTTCTATCTTTAATGCTTGCTAAAAATGTTCACTTTGATTTCCGCTGTCACTCCTGGGGCTCAAGTT
Source organism: Sepiola atlantica (assembly GCA_963556195.1). Classification (NCBI taxonomy): domain Eukaryota; kingdom Metazoa; phylum Mollusca; class Cephalopoda; order Sepiida; family Sepiolidae; genus Sepiola; species Sepiola atlantica. The sequence goes on along the minus strand of OY744532.1, from coordinate 1,995,600 downwards.
ACATCACTTGTTAAAGAGTTTAATGGAAGAATACATTTCTTGGCACTGGGTGATAATAAGTGTCAGTGCCTTTTTTATGAGTTAAATAGAATCTGTCGCTATACATATGCCTATCATATTATACTACATCTCAGGATTCTTCAAAGATATGAAATAATGTTTCTGTGGTGAAACCTCTGGGGCAATTAAGACAACACAACTGAAGTCATGGAATGAAAAATTAATCATTTTATAAAGTAAACCTAAATTAAAGGTTCTTAATAGGATTACGATTTGCGATATCTCTAGATTTAATAAGAATGGGAATTTTGCCCTTGAAAGTATAGTAAGACAAGCCGCGCGAGCGTTGTCCCCCCTCTGTATGTGACTCGATGTGGCGAGTGTAAAATGCAATAAATTTGGGCAATTTGGGGCATTTTTACCCCCCTTTTACTCTCTGGGGGCGCGAACCAGAATTTTTATGAGGTCAAGGACGCTCATTTTATTTATTCAGAACAATAGCCTCTACATTTTGGCCAAGTTTCAGAAAAATTGAATTGATGGATCAAACGTTATGGGAGAAAAGGGTCATTTTTTGCCATTTTGAGGGGCTTTTGACCCCCTGTAGGCGCGAACCAGATTGTTTCCAAGGTCAGCGATACTTATTTTATATTAGGAACAACTGCCTCCACATTTTGGCCAAGTTTCAGAAAAATTGAATGGATGGATGAAAAGTTATGGGGCAAAAAATGTAATTTTTTGTTATTTCGGGGCCTTTTCACCCCCTTTGGGGGGCTAACCAGATTTTTTTTCAAAAATCGGAGAATGTCACTTTCTAACCTGACCAAAGTTACAACTTCATGCAAAATTTCAGAGAAATGTAATCGATGGTTGCGGAGAAAAATTCGGACGGACGGACGGACGGACGGACCGACATGCCTCAAAACATAAGTCCCTCGATTTTCTAAATCGGGGGACTAATAAGAAAAAACTCTTCTAAATGAATAAATGCGAAAGTTGGCCAATTCATCGTACGAATTGTAAAGTTTTAAACTAAAATATTTCAAGTTAATTCAACTTTACACAATAGATGCACCATATTTTTATAAACTGCTTATGTATATGCGATATCGGACTCCAGGTTAACTAATTTGCATATTTTACAGAGTTAAGGAAGGTCCATGCAGAGGGGTGGTACTTTTCCTAGATCGCCGCCCATCATATAATTTTACATAATGGATAACAAATTCAATAAAACTCTATGGATATATATATTTGAAGATATTAAGACCATCAAGCACAAAACAACTTGCACAAAGAAGACTGGGCTTGGCATTAAATCGTCGGAAAAGTTCTGGTATGCTTCTAAAGAAACAAACAACTAAACAGATATGCTTTTCTTTTGTGTGTGTTAACTAGAATCATTAAAATTTGAGCAAAAGTATAATGGATCTTTAAAAATTTTATTTCACCCCAAGCAAGGCATATTGCCACTGAGACTGTAAAGACCAGTAATCCGGTTCCCCATAGTTGTTGCCAGTATCACCCTCTCTGCAAGTTCCAGCGTTTTATAAGAGATCAAAGGCTGATGGCGACGGCGCGTGACTACCAAATGCTCCAGCGTTGGTTCCACCATGGCAAACTTGGGTATACTCCATTTCAGCTCCAGTTGCGGCTCAATATCAGGCTGAAGAAGATCAAACCGGTTTTGAAGTTCTAGTTTAAACACATTCCCAGCAGTTGACTTCAGATTGGCTATGCTGAGCCGCAAGGTATGCTTCACATGTCGCTTTGCCCATAGTAGCAAACGCAGGTTAGCACGTACAAGTGCATGATCAGATCCATGTTAGATGCCTGTACGACACTCACCCCCGCTATACCCGAGAGTCGATAACGCCAATCTTGCACAGATGAGAACATCATCTATTTGATTAGATGTTCGGCCATCATTAGAGCACCAAGTCCCGAAATATTTACGTGCCTGCTGGAAGAAAGTATTTGTGATTACGAGACGATTTGCAGTAGCAAAGTTGACGAGTCGGTCACCGTTCTCACACCGGTGGCAAAAGCTAAACGTCCTAGTAGACGCCTCGATGTCTTATCTGCCGGCCCCGTTCGGGCATTCCAGTCGCCCGTAACTTTTACACCGTTACCGGACGGGATGTTATCGACAACTGCTTGGAGATCGTGGAAAAAATGTTCTTTTCAATCTTCAGCTACGCTGAGCATTGGTGTATATACGGCGATGACGCTGATGGTAATGATCGCTCCTTTGAGTCGCTAACCGATGGAGGACTGGCTCCCATGTCAAAAGTGTTAGTCGTTTCAGTGCTGAGTGCGATGGCCACTCCATGCAGTCCGCTGATATAAGTTACACTACTGTGATAAAGATGGTAGGTACAATCTTCACTTGGCACCTTGATCATACGGGAGGTGACGGTGGTAAAGTGGATAACGACACGGACTGAAGACCTGGGTGTTCCAAGTTCGAATCCAGTCGGTTCCACAGTACCACTTTCACTTAGGGATGTTAGCAACCTTCTCGTGGTCCTTCCCGTAAGTACCCGATGTCTTTCCAGAAAGATTTCTAACTAGAAAAACATCGGTTAAACTAATGCCAACGCCAGAATCATCTCATTCACACGAAAGAAGAAAAAATAACCTTGAGCATACGATGCCCGGTATTTGGAAGCCTGATTTCCGAAAGGCATGCAACGCCTATGCCATATTGACCTGCACGTCGGATGCCATAGCAATAGTTGTATATTCGTGAATTGTGTCCGTCGTGGGAATGAAGTGTGTTCAGAATTTATTGTTACACTTCCGCATGCCGTAGATTATTCAACAAACTCAGAGACATGCAGACCATAGGACCCGTAAAAGAGAGAGGTTACGGTTTTTCACTCAGTTGGATCCGCCGTGTTGTGTCTATGCCCAAGCACACTAACAGTGTTACCCTCTCATGAAGAGCGTGACTCTTCACCACACACGCGCCGTAAGGCACTATAGAGATACTAACTACAAGGGTGCTGTGAGACGCATTATATAGTGCTGAATGCATCGGGGACCAGTCAGTGTGTCATGGAAGGCGATCTGGGAAAGGTACTACCCCTCTGCATGGACCTCTTTAACTCTGAAAAATATGCAAATGAGTTAACCTGGAATCTGATATCGCATAGAGATTATCAGTATATAAAAGATTGTGTAGAGTTGAATTAACTTGAAATATTTTATTTTTAAACTATACCATTAGTACGATGAATTGGCCAACTTTCGCATTTTCATTTAAAAGATTTTTTTCTTTTCTAACTATTCCTTCAAAGGCAAAATTCCTATTTAAATTAAATCTAGAGATATCGCAAATTGTAATCCTATTAAGAACCTTTAATGTAGGTTTCACTTTATAAAATGATTAATTTTTCATTCCATGACTTCAGTTGTGTTGCTTTAACTGTCCCAGAGGTTTTACCACAGAAGCATTACTTCATTACTTTGAAGAATTCTGAGATGTGGTATAATATGATAGGCATATGTATAGCTTGTTAATTATTTTAATAGTTGGTAAGCCCGGTAGTCTAATATTTTAGGAAAGTTATAAAAGAATGGTGAAATTAGATATGAATAGATGCAATTATATATCAGATCATTCAGCAGCGAATAATCGTAGCCAATCAGAGAGCCCCTTAGTTTAAATTGCAGCGAGACACCAAATAAATTCTATCAGCAAAGAATAATTTAAGCCAATCTGAGATCGCGTTGGTTATGAAATCGGCATGATTTTCTCCGACCTGTTACGGCTGTCTAGAAATTATTTATATTTCAAAATGAAATCGTGATCGGTCTAAATAAAAAATCGGTGAAATAGATTAAAATGATTGTTTTCTTTGTTCGAAACAGAGGCGAAAATAAATGAAATCTTTTTAACAAAACAGATTTAAGTATCTAGTTTGCAGGAATAAAACTATCGATGACAATATCCAATAATTTGCATAATTTTATATTTCAGAAAATAAAAGCTCAGATACAAGATACTGTCAGGTGTTTGAAGTTTTCTAGCACGGTAGAGGGAGCCCACTTTCTAATGACAACAGAGCATGTTATATTAGTATTACTGGTATAAAATCAGGCCCACGTGCTTTTGAGATGTCAAGATTAGTTATGATTTCTAGACCATGAGATGATGTGATGACCAGAACATCAAGTGTGGCTTCAGTCCGCAATAGGAAATTTGGGAGTGGTTTGCGGAATCCAAAGTGGAGTTTAAGGCGAAACGCTGGGCATTTAGTTCAGCCTTGTCAGTGGCCGTGCAAATGAGATCATTGTGGTTGATAGCGGGTTAATTGTTAATTGCCTATTGTTCACCACGCTATTGAAGATTTTTTCTAAAAATCACAAGTACCTAGTTTCTGCGACTGAATGCTTTTTCTAGTCATCTCTGTATACCTTCTCTTTGTTTGACTTATCACAGTTTTACAATTTATTCTTGACGCTATAAGTTTTGATTTATTCGTAGTTGACTTATGGCGGTCGAATTGTCGGAATGCTTGCTGCCTCTGAGCAATAGCAGCTGCACAGTCTGAGTTCGACCATTATCGATAGTGGGGCTTGCTATAGAATTTTTGCATGGGTACATGTGCTTCAATGCCTGCGTTGAACCATTCAGTTATCTCATTTGTGCACTGATCAGCAGGGAGAGAAAAATTTCCACTCCATGGGGCATCTCTGATGTCATCTCTGATGTCATCTCTGATGGAATCAAAATCAGCCTGCTTGTAGTATCTCGTCGTTTTGAGCAACAGTCTATCAGCTCTGGGACGATATTTTATGGTGATATCAATCATCACCACAAGGTGATCAGCTTACAGAGCGGGCTATTGGCATTCGTCGCACACGCTTCGGGCAGAGAGGTCAAGAACAGGTTGAGAAGTGAGGCTTGCTTGTCCACACGATCAGGGAGGCGGTTCGGGAAAGTGATAGCTTGTGAGAGGAGGTTTGCTATAGAAAACTATAGGTAGAGTAACCAGCTGTCTCTGTATAGCTGGAGAATCCAAGCAAGTCACGGTGATGTGCATTAAAATCCCCAAAATACATATATTTTGGCACTTCCGCTTCTAATATAAAGAAAATGGACGAAACATTTTTATTTACATTGCTTTGTTTGCTAAACTACATATCCCATTGGCCAAATGATATCTAACATGTTTTTATTTATCTTCCTCCCACAAGGTAAGATGTGACACAAGGTCGGGAAAGTCGGATTTGAAAAACCAGAGCTCGAGAATTTGAGCACTCCGACCATTAAAAATTGCATGGGCAGCCTCGTCGGCATTCTCCGGTAGGGGCGCCTCAGGAGATTAGCAATAAACTAATCCCTTCTCAAAGGGTGAGAAGGCAAAGCCTGGGAGGGTGCACCTCTTAGAACTGCAAAGGACAGACAACCAATAGACCGGCGTAAATCAAGGCCCGAAAGCCAAGACAATACCGGTCTATGGGGTGTAGTATCCATCGGAACAGACACCAACCCCTGGTCGTAACATGTTGTTTAATTCACAATCTAGAAAGCTGCAAGATGGTTATATACAGAATTATGTATTGTGTATTTAATTATTTCAGTTCTCAAGAGCAACATTGTCAGTTAAAGCTTTGTCACATATAGACATAGATACTTTCCTTATTTTATGTGTATTTTCTAGCACCTCCTCTGAAACACAAATCCAGTGGATAAACGAAATCTTCTATAATTTTGGATTTTTTGTCGTTTTTTTTCCAAGAGTTTTATAGACAAAAGCTTTTTTTCTATGGACGAACGAGGCGACATTCGGGTTGAACGCAACCGATCACGCCGATGACACAACATAAGAGCAAACAGGGGGTGTGGATCACACTAGCTTGGTCGAGAATCGATTTCGAAAGCTTTGAATCTAGTTAAAAGTTTCCAGTTAAGAGGATACGAATGGAGATTTGTCGATGGACTAATTCAGTTCACGTCCTAAAGACACAAGCGGAAGATGTTAATTAGGAACGGCTCGTCAGGGAAACAATACGCTCCTCCTCTTCCTCTTCCATTGCGGCCGGCCCGCTTTGTTACATGATGAAAACTTGTTTCCAGTCTGCAAACAGAACAATCAGCAACCAATTCGCAATGGAAGAACTGTTTTACTGATTTCTTCACTCGCCAATTTCGTCGCAGAATTGTATTCGAAACTATCAGACATACCCGGCGCTCCCCGTGTATTGTCTTCTTCACAAATAAGTTGGATGTTGTTGTAACGCATTTATCGCACCCTTAGTCTAACACTTACGTGCTAGATCACGTCTCAGTTTGAATTAGATCCTTTCTCAGTCTGTAACGCTTAAGTCTAAATATATGTGCGTCAATTCGGCATGCTTAAGTTTGAAAGGGCATTTTCTAATGCGTCCACGTATCTCTATAAATGATTCTGTCCGTCTGTCGTCACTCTTTTTTTAAGTTTGAGATATCATTTTCGTCGTTATTCATACATATTTTATTTGTATATACATATTTATAGATAACAACGGTTCACGTTATAGCTCAATAACACAACATACTACAGCTCTTTATTAATTTCAATGTTATATAAACTTTCGTTAATGAAAGGAAGAACATTTCATAAGTTCATCAATTTTGAAACACCTACCATTTGACAAAGAGGTCTTCCTCGAAATATACTGTGGAACATGGTCACACACATTACATCGCAGTCTTGAAGTCTTGCCTAATCAAGTAACCTTTTCTATATAGGAAAAATAATTATAAAAAAAAGAATTTTTTTAAAGAAATATATAAAGTGAAATCACTTGTTTTTGTCTTACTTCTCAACGCCGACATATTTCCATTTCTTGCATTGTGATAGCCTTCTAATACCCATCCATCTATATACATATTACACACAATGATTCAAGCAAACTACCTTTCCTTATATATATATATATATATATATATATATATATATATATATATATATATATAAATGAATATTAAATTATTTTACCTACATACACTGGCGTATTAAACTGTCGCTCTCATTAGTGTAGAAGTGACAATTTCAGACGGTCACAGGACGCGAACTCGGTTCACAGAGTCAACAAAGACTCTACACGCTTTTGCTCTATCCTCAAGGCCATCGGAAACTATCGCGTGATACAGGAGAAATTAAGTTCTATTGTGCTTAAATACAGCAGGCAGTTAACAGCAGACAACCTAGATGGTTCAACACACGTTATCGGATGGTTACCTATACCTACGTGAAAGTATATTTTTAATATCTCTGAATAGTGCTCAACTTTAATTTCTTAAAGTTGCTTTATAACAATATTTATGAATACATATTACATTATGTTAACCTACATACGCCGGCGTCTCAGTCTGTCGCTTTTATCAGTGTAGGAAGTGACAATTTCCGTTGGCCACATTGCGCGAACTCGGTTCACAGAGTCAACACAGACTACGCTCTATCACTTAGGCAATCGGAAACTATCACGTGATGTGGTTGAAATTAAGTTCCATTTGAGTCTAAATACAGCGAGCAGTAATTAGCAGACAATATAGAGGGTTTAACGAACGTTATCGGGCATGCATTGTATTGTTCATTAAGGCTTTAAAAACATTCGTATGAACCACACAGTATTTATATAAAAGTGCAAAATAATGAGTAGAGCCGTATTTTAATTCAATATGAGTTTTCATTCATTATGCAAACATATAAAAAGGTAAATTTATTAAAGAGATTTAAAACGAAACAACAACTGTACCAGCTAGAAATTAACATTACCACACTTACGTAAACCTAAAAATGCATGTGGGATCGTAAGAAACTGCTGGGGAATCCGGAACTTGTGGTAATTAAAACGAAACAACAACTGTACCAGCTAGAAATTAACATTACTACACTTACGTAAACCTAAAAATGCATGTGGGATCGTAAGAAACTGCTGGGGAATCCGGAACTTGTGGTAATAATACAGTAGTAGTTGCATTGTGAAGACGTTTTTCATCCCTGTACCTAGAGTAAGAAAATAACCACATGCATCATAAGCTACGAGGCTCACCACTCTATTAAACTTATTTACTCGAGCGTGTTTAAATAAATTTATGATTATCTTCTCCATCTAATAATAAATACAACATCTAGAAAACCGTCACAGACTCTCCCCAAAACATACTCCATAGAGATTGTAGCAAAAACCTTTCCCTCTAATATTCTTATACTAACACTCTCCCATTTATCACCTGGAAGTAATAAACAACGAATACGTTAGAAAAACGTAACCGTTATTATTTTATATTCATCTTGTATTAATTTAATACATAATATAATACATTCCGCACAAATTTAATAGACGTTCTCTCATATTCCACTGATTTTCTAGAATATCGGATTACATTATTACTAACTATTAAGTATAGATTTCATCTCATTCTGGAATTTACAGAATGCATTTAACGAACTTAATCATTTATAAGGTACATTGATTCAAAGTTGCGGCTACAATCTCTTAATCGAATCGACTTTAGACATTTTCCTTAGCAATCTTCGTTTGTGTCAGGTATAATTTCATTTTTTAACTTAAACACTTAGACAATTTAATATATAACACGTTTAAGGCTTAAAATCATTTTTCAAAATACTTACAGACTAAAACGAACTGCAGTGTTCATTTAGACAATATGTAATTGTTGATAACAATTCCATGGAAACACGTAATACCAGTTTCTTTATGAATCTTCCGCTACTAATTAACAGACAACACAAGTTCATTTTTCACTTTTGACCATCCATATATACATAACAATTATCCAACATTTGTGTTTTCATTTTCACGTAAGGTATTCTTCTCTAATTTATTTTTGATGGCGTATTTTACGTGAGACGTTTTCTTTTAGTATTTACATTTACCTATTATACCGTCCATTCTCTCTCTCACACTTCCCCCCTCTGTCTCATTATTAATTCGCAAGAATTTCTAAATAGAACGTGTTTTTATTTTCGCCGACTTAAATAATCGCAGCGTGCAACAGTACCTTCGAGGCAATACACATTAAACAGATACGTACATTTTTCTGCTCACATTCGATTTAAATTAGCATGCGTCGATTTAAGTATATTTTTATTATCATGATTATACGTCAGTTACAAATAACGTTCCTTTGTTTAATTCACGACAGTTAAAAAGCTCAAAATCAATTTCGAACACAGACCGGAGTATTCGATATTAATTCATATCGAACATTATTCAAATTTATTTCATAACTTTTTTACATACTTTCTTCGACGCCAAAACTGCTACTGATATTTCCAAAAATATTAATTTCTACTTTTCTAAATATACTTCAACTTAAAGTGCAGTATCTGTTACTTTGTTTTATTTCTTCTAGGTCAGTGAAGGAGAAATATTTCTAAACTGTAGTAATTTTTGTTTTTTATTACTTTTCCTCTATTTAGCTATTTGTCAATTTTAGAAGAAATCCTCCTAGATAGCGGCAATTTTTTCCCCAAGAGATGGATTTTCAAAACATCACCATTGTATAACTCTCCCCTCGCGGAGAGGCAACAAAATAGCAACAACATACTCTGCACTTTTACCATTGAGTAAAAGTGCAGATTAGTTAACAGTCGATAAATGGAAAACAAAATAACCACAACAAATTTCTTAAATCAATCATCATATATTAAACTCAAAGCCAGAGCTAAACAAAAAAACGATTTTCAATGTTGGTAAATTCAATCTGCTAGTGAAATGGGAGCTCCGAATTGAGTTAAAAATTGCCTCAATCTAGAAGTAATTTTACTTCACTGACCTTAGAAACCTTTACGCATATTCTTGAGTCACATTTACTTGGGGGAAGTGTTTTTTATTTGGTCGAATAAACTGCTACTTGCAATCGTAGAGTGGGGAAGTCACCCAAAACATAGAAAAATCTATTTTGTTTGATTCAAAACATCAATAAATTCTACTTTAATCACCTAAATTACAGGATTGTTTTAAATGGATTTTGACGAATTAATACTTACATTTTTGTATTCAATTTATATCTATCACGGGCAAGGCCGGGGCACGGGTCCTGCTAGTATATATATATATATATATATATATATATATATATATATATATATATATATATAAGTAAATTTCATGTACAACAGAATCGTAGGATGAATTTTAGAGGAAGCATTATTTTAATCAATGAAACAGACGGGTGGAAAAAAAAGGAAAATTGTTAAAATTACCTTAAGGCCTTATCGTCTGACCCTCTAAGAGGAAACGTCAGAATGGTAAATTGAAAACTAAAATTCGAATGAGATACGAAGGGAAAAAATTGTTTCACTTGGAGGAAACGATTGAGAGAAAAACAGGTAAATCTCTCAACGTTTTGGTGGCTTTGAATCATTAAAAATCTCAAACGTTTTACCTAAAAATGATCAGATTATATTAAATATTTGTTCAGTAATACTGTGCGAATTAATTTTCATGACAAGACATTCATGCCAGGCCTTGTCAAAAGCTTTGGATATATCAAGCGCCACCGCCTTTTCTTCACCTGCCTGATCCAGCGTTCATATATGACCGTTAGGATATCTGCAGTAGAACGGGATTGCCTAAATCCAAACTGTTGGTTAGAATAAAGTTTAGCATTTTCAAGGTGGTGGGCTGTCGCTAGATTTATTAATGATTCAAATAGTTTAGCGAAGAGCAGTAGGAGACTGATGGGGCGGTAATTTTGGTAATCAGTTCTTTCACCAGAGTTGTTGAACACTGGTAAACACATAGTTAGTTTTCCGGCTGTCAGAGAAGCAAGAATATACTAGGCATTTGTTATAGAGTTTTTAGAGGACAGGGGCCAGTTCAGCAGCGGACATGTGAATGTGACAATAAAGAGGAACACTCACCGCCAGGAAAAAGAATGAGGTGCTTCGCATGTCGTGTCTGCAGATTAAAAAAGGGGTTCTCTTCATAGGTGCAGGTGTTTATGGTGGTCTCTGATTTGCATATGTGGATATCAGAGATAAATGAAGAGGACAGCTGGGAAAGAAAGGGGGAAGCGATTTGGATTGGAGAGAGAAAGGCAGAGAGAAGGTGGGTTGCACGAAATTCGGTTGGAAATTGAATTACAGTCAAAACCTTTTTTTATTATTTTATTTTTGTGGCACAGTTAGTTAACAGTGAAGAAGTAATGATCAAATCATCAAGTGTGGCTCTCGTCAATAGTGGGGAATTTAGGAGGGAGTGGCTTGTGGAGTCAAAGGTAGAATTTTAGGGTGAACCGTTAAGCAAGCAGTTCAGTCTCATCCATCACCGTACAAACGACATCATGATTGTGCGGGAATCTCGTTTTTTATTGAAGAGAATATTTTTGTATAATTTGGGTTATTCGGACTACATTTCTCATCTTGAGTGTTATCATCGAAACGTTTCGGCCGCTGTAACTTCCGGCCTTCTTCAGGTGTATCTCTTCGAATTCGGGAATATTTCTGTCGAACTCGGGAATCTGGGCGGAATTTCGAACAGAACCCTTTATTTAATCCACGGGTGTAATGTGCACTTGTTTTGTCAGCCATGACTGGGAGAAGTCTTCAGTAATTCGCAATTCTTCGTATCGCCCGAACCGAGGATTGAACCGTCAACCTTCAGATGACAATCACTTTCAACTGAATGTAACTTAGTACTATATCCAATACGGAGAGTTCTAGTATGAATTTTGGGAGCCTTAAACCTATTCTTATTGTTGTCTATGTGTAGTCTTACTACTTATCACTATATATCAGTACTTTTCATTACGACATATCACTGTATATATATATATATATATATATATATATATATATATTGTAACCTTACTTATTATTTATAATTATTGGTTCCCATATTGTATAAAATACTATACTAGGTCTGCTTAGAAAGTCATTATTGCCCAACATATGCGCTGCTTATTTGAGTCGTCTTACTCTCCACCGTTCTCCTCTATAATGTAGTCCGAATAACCAAAATTATACAAATTATCAATCATCATCTCAAAAAATCAGAAACAAAGACAATATTTCTGTTCAATGTTGTTCACGTGTTATTATATTTTACATACAATAAATGTGTTCATTAAATTAATAATTAATTCATTTATTAATTGGATCCCTTTTGTTCATTTACATGCTTTTACTATTTAGAAATGCATCAACACGTAATTGCTTACCAGCTGAAGTTGAATGTCAACTTAGTAAATGAATCGCATAAAAGGAATAGTGTACAATACGTAGTGCATTTTTGCTCTAAATGACACAAATGGTTCATATGACACACACACAACAAAAATACATTAATCTTTTGCTTTTTATTTTCCAATAAGCTTTCATGTGAAAAGTCACTTCATAAATTTGGCTCATGCCATTGTAACACATTATGTCTTGATGAAAATCTCCTTTGTCGAAATAAAGGTTATGTGGGTCATTAAAGGAGATATAATATTTAGAATATTTTGTTTTCTTTTTAATAATAGTTTTAAACTCTCCGATGTTTCTTACGATTCAAATATAATATATATATTTAATTTGAAAAATCAAATGTTTAATAAGGAAATTGACAACATATTTGAGGCACGCATGAATATGAATTTAAGTGAAATATTTTTGAAAATAAACACATCGTGCAATTTAAATGAAAAAAATCATTTATTTAATTTTTTTGCAAGCTTTCATTGTAGAACAACTTTGTCAGGCGAGACTGTCTTATAGTTGCAAAAAAGCTTGCAAAAGAAATTTAAATAAATGATTGTTTTCATTTAAATTGCACGATGTGTTGATTTTCAAAAATATTTACCTTAAATACAAATGTGTAATATTTGCATTGCATTAAATTCATAGTCATTAGAGAGAACTAAGTAAGATTTGCTGAAATTCAGTTTCTTCGAAAGACCGCTAAAGCTTTAAATTTTGCAACTGGTCTAGAATCAAAATCATGTAATTGATTTTTATCAAAATTAGAATAAGAATTCTAGACATAAGGTATACTAGCATGATATGTTTATATTATTCTTTGTAATGGAGCATAAATGTGGTGCAAAACTGTTCTGTTCGTGGAGAAAAAAAAATTCCCGTGTTAGAGGTATTCTTCTAGTATTTGTTGTGTGTGTAATGTATTCGTGGGCGTATATGTCGAAAGTTTGATAGTTATGTGCGAACACAACTGTGTGTGTGCGTGTGTGTGCGTGTGTGTGTGTGTGTGTGTGTGTGTGTGTGTGTGTGTGTGTAAGAAAGCCATGGTTATAGAGAAATAATTGAAAGCCATCACTATTTGCCCGATGTCAATGAACGCACGACGACGTGCTCAGATGGTACAAAAACAAAATGGCGTCGGTTGAAATTCAGCGTCGAAAGGTGCCAAACAAACACTAATTAGTTGCTTAAAACGCCTTCCTCTACATCTCCAGCTTTTCCCTCCCCACTTGTGTCCATTTTTCTCATCACCTTATCTGAAAATGTTATTGCTTTGCTTTCACCTTTTCTGATCCTTTCTCCACCGCCCATAACTCGTTTTTCATTCCTTCATTATCGTTTCGTATCTTTAGAGAATTCGACTTCGCGCCATATTTCCCTCTCGTTGAAGCTCAATTCTAACAGAGAATCTGCAATTAAGGAAAGAATCTGTAGAATGAACAAGAGAGGCAGTTCGTGATATTCTATGCAAAGTCACTATTGTGGGTGTCTGTTGATACATCGTGTTGTCAAAGCATCACATTGATAATTGATTAAAGTGTGTAATGTATATCATCATAATTATTCTCAATCTTACTCATCGCTATTTAGAACCATCATAATCGTTTCCCATCTTATTCACGACTATTTAGGATCCTTATAATTGTTTTCCAATTTTGTCATAGCTATTAAGAAGCATCTAAATTCTTTGTAATCTTACTCATCGCTATTTAGAATCATCATAATCGTTTTCCATCTTATTCACGACAATTTAGGATCCTCATAAATTTTTTTCTATTTTTGTCATAGCTATTTAAAAGCACCAAAATTCTGTGCAATTCTACTCATCGCTATTTAAAATCATCATAATCGTTTACAATCTTATTCACAACTATTTAGGATCCTCATAATCGTTTTCCAATTTTGTCATAGCTATTTAGAAGCACCAACATTATTTGAAATCTAACTCATCGTTATTTAGACTCATCATAACGGTTTCCCATCTTATTCACGACTATTAAGGTTCCTCATAATCGTTTTCAATTTTTTTCATAGCCATTTAGAAGCATAAAAATTCTTTGGAAACTTACTCATCGCTATTTAGAACCATAATAATCGTTTCCCATTCTATTCACGACTATTTAGGATCCTCATAATCGTGTTCCATCTTTCTCAAAGCTATTTAGAAGTACCGAAATTCTTTGCAATTTACTCATCGCTATTTAGAATCATCATAATCGTTTTCTATCTTATTTACAACTATTTAGGATCCTCATAACCGTTTTCCATTTTTGTCATAGATATTTTGAAGCACCAACATTGTTTGTAATTCTGCTCATCGCTATTTAGAACCATCATAATCGTTTTCCATCTTATTAACGCCTATTTAGGATCCTAATGATCGTTTTCTATTTTCGTCATAGCTATTAAGAAGGACCAACATTCTTTGCAATCTTACTCATCGCTATTTAGAACCATCATAATCGTTTTCCATCTTATTCACGACTATTTAGGCTCCTCATAATCGTTTTCCATTTTTGTCATAGCTATTAAGAAGCACCTAAATTCTTTGCAATTAACTCATCGCAATTTAGAATCAAAATAATCGTTTCCCATCTTATTCACGCCTATTTAGGATCCTCATAACCGTTTTCCATTTTTGTACATGCTATTTTGAAGCATCAACATTTTTTGTAATTCTGCTCATCGCTATTTAGAACCATCATAATCATTTCCCATCTTATTCACGACTATTTAGGATCCTCATAATCGGTTTCTATTTTTATCATAGCTATTAAGAAGCACTAACATTCTTTGCAATCTTACTCATCGCTATTTTGTAATAATCATAATCGTTTTCCATCTTATTCACGACTATTTAGCATTCTAATAATCGTTTTCTATTTTCTCATATCTATTTAGAAGGACGAACATTCTTTGCAATCTTACTCATCACTATTTAGAATCATCATAATCGTTTACCATTTTATTCACGACTATTTAGGATCCTCATAATCGTTTTTCATTTTTATCATAGCTATTTAGAAGCACCAAAATTCTTTGCAATCTTACTCATCGCTATTTAGAGTCCTCATAATTGTTTTCCATCTTATTCACGACTATTTAGCATCTTCATAATCGTTTTCAATTTTTGCCATAGCTATTTCAAAGCACCAAAATTCTTTGCAATTCTACTCATCGCTATTTAAAATCATCATAATTGTTTCCTATCTCATTCACGACTATTTAGGATCCTCATAATCGTTTTCCATTTTTATCATAGCTATTTAGAAGCACCAAAATTCTTTGCAATTTACTCATCGCTATTTAGAATCATCATAATCGGTGTTTATCTTATTCACGACTATTTAGGATCCTTATAACCGTTTTCCATTTTTTTCATATCTATTTAGAAGCACCAAAATTCTTAGCAATTTACTCATCGCTAATTAGAATCATCATAATTGTTTTTCATCTCATTAATTACTATTTAAAAGCTTCAAAATTCTTTGCCATCTTACTAATCAATATTTAGAAACTATCATACTTGTTATCTATCAACTTATCGGAATTTAAACTATCATCATCTTTTTTGCATCTTACCCATCGATATTTAGAATAATCACAATTATTTACCAATTTACTAATCGCTATTAGAATTCATCAAAATCTTTTCCAATCTTACCCACACATATTTAGAATTATCATAATTTTTTATGATCTTACCAATCAAAATTTTTGATCATCATCTTTTTCTATCTAATCCATCGATATTTAAAATCATCATAAGCGTTTTCTATCCTACTCTTTCGATATTTAGAATGATCATAATTGTTGTCCATCTTACCAGTCGATATTTTGAATCATCATCATATTTTTCTATCTTGACCATCGGTAGTTACAATCATCATATTCGTTTTCGATCTTACTCACTGCTATTTAGCAACATGAAAATTGTTTATCATTTTACTGATCGTTATTAAGAATACTCAAAATTATATTCTATTAAAGCCATCGATAATAAGAATCATCATAATCGCTGCTCTCGTACTCATTTTTTATAAGTATAATTATCGTTTTAGATCTTACTCATCGATTTTTAGAATCATCATAACCATTTCTCTCTTACTGATCGCTATTTATAATCTTTTCTATCTAAATTATCGTTATTCAATCATCATAATCGTTTTCCATCTTACTTATTGCGATTTAGAATCATCATGATCGTTTTATCTCATTCCTCGCTTTTTTATAATCATTATTATCGTTTTCTATCTAACTTACCTCTTTTCAGAATGATCATAATCGTTTTCTATAACACTCATCGCTTTTAATAATCATCAGCATCGTTTTCCATTTCATTCACGACTATTTAGGATCCTTATAATCGTTTTCAATTTTAGTCATAGCAATTTAGAAGCAGAAACATTTTTGCAATTTATTCATCGCTATTTAGAATCATCATAATCGTTTTCCATCTTATTCACGACTATTAAGGATCCTCATAATCGTTTTCCATTTTGGTCATAACTATTTAGAAGCACCAACATTCTTTGCAATCTTACTCATCGCTATTTAGAACCATCATTATCGTTTTCAATCTTATTCACGACTATTTAGGATCCTCATAATCGTTTTCAATGTTTGCCATAGCTATTTAGAAGCAGCAAAATTATTTGCAATCTTACTCATCGCTATTAAGAATCATCATAATCGTTTTCCATCTTATTCACGACTATTTAGGATCCTCATAATCGTTTTTCATTTTTGTCATAGAAATTTAGAAGCACAAACATTCTTTGCAATCTTACTCATCGCTATTTGGAATCATCATAATCGTTTCCATCTTATTCACTACTATTTAGGATCCTCATAATCGTTTTTCATTTTTGCCATGGATATTTAGAAGTACCAACATTCTTTGCAATAATACTCATTGCTATATAGAATCATCATAATCGTTTCCCATCTTATTCACGACTATTAAGGATCCTCATAATCGTTTTCCATTTTTGTCATAGCTATTTAGAAGCACCAAAATTCTTTGCAATTTATTCATCGCTATTTAGAATCATCATAATCGTTTTCCATCTCATTCACGACTATTTAGGATCCTCATAATCGTTTTCCATTTTTGTCATAGCTATTTAGAAGCACCAACATTCTTTGCAATCTTACTCATCGCTATTTAGAATCATCATAATCGTTTCCATCTTATTCACGACTATTTAGCATCTTCATAATCGTTTTCAATTTTTGCCATAGCTATTTAAAAGCACCAACATTCTTTGCAATCTTACTCATCGCTATTTAGAATTATCATAATTGTTTTCCATTTTTGTCATAGCTATTTAGAACCATCAAAATCCTTAGCAATTTACTCATTGCTATTTAGAAACCATCATAACAGTTTTCCAATTTTTTCATAGCTATTTAGAAGCACCAAAATTATTTGCAATATACTCATCGCTATTTAGGATCCTCATAATCGTTTTCCATTTTGGTCATAGCTATTTAGAAGCCCCAGAATTCTTTGCAATTTACTCATCGCTATTTAGAATCATCATAATTGTTTTCTTTTTTTTTCATAGCTATTTAGAAGCACCAAAATTCTTTGCAATTTACTTATCGCTATTTAGGATCCTCATAATCGTTTTCTATTTTGGTCATAGCTATTTAGAAGCACCAACATTCTTTGCAATTTACTCATCGCTATTTAGGATCCTCATAATCGTTTTCTATTTTGGTCATAGCTATTTAGAAGCACGTAAACCCTTTTGAATTTTACTCATCGCTATTTAGAATCATCATAATTTTTTTTCATCTCATTCATGACTTTTAGAAGCACCAAAATTCTTTGCCATCTTACTAATCACTATTTAGAAACTATCATACTCGTTATCTATCAACTCATCGGAATTTAAATAATCATATTCTTTTTTGCATCTTACCCATCGATATTTAGAATAATCACAATTGTTTACCAATTTACTAATCGCTATTTGAATTCATCAAAATCTGTTCCAACTTTACTTACATATATTTAGAATTATCATAATTGTTTATTATCTTACCAATCGAAATTTTTGATCATCATCTTTTTCTATCTAATCCATCGATATTTAAAATCATCATAATCGTTTTCCATCCTACCCTTTCGATATTTAGAATGATCATAATTGTTGTCCATCTTACCAGTCGATATTTTGAATCATCATATTTTTTTATCTTGACCATCAGTATTTACAATCATCATAATCGTTTTCGATCTTACTCACTGCTATTTAGAATCAAGAAAATCGTTTATCATCTTACTGATCGTTATTCAGAATACTCATTATTATTTTCTATTTAAGCCATCGATAATTAGAATCATCATAATCGCTTCTTCTCTACTCATGTTTTTATAGTCATAATTATCTTTTTAGATCTTACTCATCGATTTTTAGAATCATCATAATCATTTCTCTCTTACTGATCGCTATTTAGAATCTTTTCTATCTAAATTATTGTTATTCAATCATCATAATCGTTTTCTATCTTACTTATCGCGATTTAGAATCATCATGATCGTATTATCAAACTCATTGCCTTTTTATAATCATCATTATCGTTTTCTATATAACTTATCTCTTTTCAGATCGCTATTTATAATCATCAGAATCGTTTGTCTATCTTACATAATTATAATTCCCATTCATTGTTATCCTGGACATTTTGTTTTTGTTCCATTTTTTTTTACATCATATCAATCTCAGTACGCTGTTTAATGCGGATCTAATGTTAAAATAGAATAATAATTCTTTCTCATTAGATTTTTGTATGAAAATTAAATTTTCGTTACAGTACTTTGTAAAAGAATATTTTCTAGACAACGGATGGATTGCTTGTTGAATTTTGCAGCATGTCAACTCTAATTTGGCACATTTAATTTTGAAACCGTACATTTGTACTGTATACATTTGGTTTTTAAATTAATAATCTGTGAATGCGTATGTTTGTAAAAATATAATCTGTAAACGACAGTGTCTATTCAATTCATAGATTGAAGTTCTGACAGGTACTACCACACCGTGTGAGAATCGACCTGTGAGTAATGACAACTGAGGTGTGACTTTACAGTCCGTAAACTGCAAATGTCAGACATCGTCACTGGGTGTAGTTTTTTTATTATATCAAGGGGGTGTTGTTTGTGAGAGCTTCAGTAGATGATATTCTTTGAAAATAGAGCAGGCCAAAAAATAGAGAAAAGGATCGGTAAGATTGATTTCTTGGTTGTTTAGTGATGTCATTTCGAACACCTTGCGCAAGGGTGTCCGATGCAGTTTCATTTCATACCTACAACTCCGGACCAAGGTGTGCCTGGGATTAATGGTAATCAATGAATAATTAACACTCCCCAAAGTTCGAGAATTGGGGTGTCACTACTGAATATACTTCAAGGTCATACCCGTAGAAATAAAGTTGAATATTTATAGGGTTTGTACAATCATTTTTTTTTATTTAATAATACAAAATTGTTGTTGGATTAACCTGTTTAAAAAGGATTTTCATATAATCAACCTGATAACACCTAGAACAGACTTTATTAAAGTCAATACATTTCACCAAACTATGTTCCATTGCATGATAAATGGAGCAAAACAGCATACACAAAGCAGACATTGGTCCATTACGAAGGTTTGGCTTTTTTCATCGTTGGTGGAATATTTTTTCTCAGTTTATTGTTCGATGGAGATAGAAAAAAAAACTGAGATAAAATGTTAGTTATGGTTGAAGATATAAGTTTACATTTGGGACAATTGAAACAAAAATCATCATGAAATTGATTTGCTTTAAACGAAAATAAAAGACATAAAATGTTGTGTAATAAAAAAAGAAGGTTCATGCCTTTCCTCATGATATCTGAGAAAGTGATTACAAATCTTTGACGGAACTTAAAAAAGACATGTCAAGTTTATATTCCGCACCAGACTATAGGTGTAATAGTATGTACGAACACAACTGTGTGTGTGTGTGTAAGAAAGCCATGGTTATAGAGAAAGAATTGAAAGCCATCACTATTTGTCCGATGTCAATGAATGCACGACGACGTGCTCGGATGCTACAAAAATAATAATTGGTTCAAATCAATTATAAATTAATGGATGTTGTATCGGTATTTACACACATACACTCGATATTTGATCATTCGTGAAAATAAAGCGGTGAAAAACGAAATAGTAGGGTAGACTTACCGTCTTGGAAGGGCAACTGGATGAGAATGACTCTGATATAATAAAATTCTGTTTCCGCTTATTCCAGCATTACTTCCACATTTCTCCTTAACATGGCTTTAAGAAATAGAGAATCGCGGTTAGAGATTGCGCCACCCTTGCTTAACTATAAAACTATCATCGCACTATTTCAGAAGGTGTTCATTGTCTTTTAATGCCGAGATGGGGGGATACTAAACTCACAGTTCTATGAAGGTTTAACTGTTATAGTTCAAATCACTTGAATCGAGTATTGATTTACTCCTCTCCAGGAGTTAGGCACAAGACCAGTGTTTATCTTACTCCCACAAGTAAGATGTGACCCAATGGCGGGTCGGGAAAGTGGTGTTTAAAAATTGCCTGGGCAGCCCCGTCGGCATTCCCCGGTAGGGGCGCCTCAGGCAGTAAGCAATAAACTTACTCCTCACCAAAGAGGCGAGGCGAGAACTGCACAGGACAGACCCATAGATCCGCGTAAATCAAGCCCCGAAGGCCAAAACAATACCAGTCTATGGGGTGCAGTATCCATCGGAACAGATACTACACTTTGATCTTAGCCAAAAGGCCAAGAAATACTTGAGTAATTTACTCCTCTCCAGGAGTTAGGCACAAGGCCAGTTTTTATCCTACTCTCACAAGTAAGATGTGACCCAAGCTCGGGTCGGAAAGTGGGGGTTGAAAAGCCAGCGCCCGAGAGGTGAGCACTCTTACCATCAAAAATTGCCTGGGCAGCCCCGTCGGCATTCCCCGGTAGGGGCGCCTCAAGCAGTAAGCAATAAACTTACTCCTCCCCAAAGAGGGGAGGCGAAGCCTGGGAGGGTGGACCTCCTAGAACTGCACAGGACAATCCCATAGACCAGCGTAAATCAAGCCCCGAAGGCCAAGACAATACCAGTCTATAGGGTGCAGTATCCATCGGAACAGATACTACACTTTGATCTCGACCAAAAGGCCTAACGCGTCATGACCTTAAGTTGCGTCGCCATACTGTTATCTTTACCAGGGCGACGTTTTTGACAAGAAATTCTCTATACGGGCGGACAGACATTGCGTTTGCGCATAGAAACGTTTTTAGAATTATTACTAAATCAAATAGTATCTGTTATTACTTGTACCCACACGGCGTTTCTCGGGGGTCTTTATTTGCGTTTTTATTTCGCTCATTCAACCCCCTCTATTATAGAAATATTTACATTTTTGGACAGTTAATTACACAATTGAACAATAATTAACTATAAACCTAATGTAATGAATGTTTACCTTGGAAACGGCTTTTTCTTATTGAATCAATAAGAAAAAGCCGTGTCCAAGGTAAACATTCATTACATTTTAGTTCATAGTTAATTATTCTAAAACAATTTCTAATTGATGGATTTTTAAAATTTGTATTGAAACAGAGACATGCAATATTTGATCAGTCGTAAACATGAAGCGATGCAAAACGAAACTTTTAATTTTTACTCCATTGTTTTAGGTATAACTGTCGGGCCATCATCTCTCTATAAACCCCTTACTATATGTGTCTCCTTCTCGGTATCTCTATCTCTATCCCAGTCCCCTGTCTCTCTACTTTCTGTGTCTTTCTCTGGATGTTAATCTAGGTGTGTTTCTCTAAACTGCGTAAAATTCTAATCGCTCTCACTCTCTATGTTTTTTAAATATGATTGTGAAACTTAAGTGTATTCATAGCATTTCATATATATATATATATATATATATATATATATATATATATATATATATATATATATATAACTCAATGGCTGCATGTATGTGTTAGTGTGTGTGTGTATGTCCTATAGAAAAGAGTTAGCGGATCTAGATAAAATATAAAAGTGTATTCTAATGTAAAATTTACCGAGACAGTTAATGGGAGCATTCCCGAATCTCTAAATTTACTCCTAACTGGGCTATGTGGCAGATTTCGTCTTAAGGTCGATTATTTCAGCTACTTTCAGCTTAATTTTAATTTAATTATGTATGAATTTAAATAGAAAACAATGATATCATGTAGTTGTGTTAAACATATTGCAAGTCATTCCCGAAAAGAAATGCAAGTCATTTCCTCAAATTCAACCGGAAATAACATCATAGGGAGAATGCGGTATGGAAGGGGGATTCAAAATTCTAATGCGATAATTCTAGGAAGAAGAAGAAGAAGAAGAAGGGACATTAACCAATACTTTACTTAGCCAACTCATAATTCAAAACAGGAAATGAGTCAGCATTTTTTATATTTTACATTTTAGTGGGTACTGCCCGCCAGTGTCAGTCACTGTCTGCCACTGTCAGCCAATGCCCGCCACTGTCAGCCCTATAAAGAAATAGCCAACTCATAATTCAAAACAGGAAATGAGTCACCATTTTTTAGATTTTACATTATAGTAGACACTGCCCGCTAGTGCCTTCCAGTGTCCGCCACTGTCTACTATTGGCAGCACTATAAAGAAATAGGCAACTCGTACTTCAAAACAGGAAATGAGTCAGCATTTTTTAGATTTTACATTTTAGTTGACACTGTCCGCGAGTGCCCGCTAGTGTCCGTCATCGTCAGCCCTATAAAGAAATAGCCAACTCATACTTCAAAACAGGAAATGAGTTAGAATTTATTAGATTTTACATTTTAGTAGACACTGCTGCCACTGTCCGTCACGGTACGCCATTGTCATGTAAATATATATATATATATATATTGTCATGTATAAAAAATCCCCCACCTGTACATAGAACAAGCTATACTAATCTTACTATTGAGCTATGAGATTGTAATCTACTTTTTCATGTGTGCACTACCTCCACTATTGCAAATATTAGGTAATAAAAGTTTTTAAGAGTATAAAAGCAAGTGATGTGAGAACAGTGATCAAAATGATAACTTAATCTGCCAACGAATTGCGTATACAAACATTGCTTTTTGATTCTGCACCCGGGCATCGCCGGGTAGCCCTGCTAGTTTTAAATACATTATAAATTAATCGAATATTTGTATTTTGTATCAGTCGTTAAAATAAGTCGGCTGCAAACGATAATATCTCTTCTAAAATCCAGTCCGTTGTTTGGCATGGCAACTGTCGGGCCTTCATTTCCCTCTTGCTCTGTTTCTCTCACTCTCTCTCTCTCTCTCTCTCTCTCTCTCTCTCTCTCCCACTTTTTCTCATTCTCTCGCTTTCTGCCTTTCCCTCTTACACACGCGTGTATGCTCTCTCTCTCTCTCTCTCTCTCTCTCTCTCTCTCTCTCTCTTACTATCTCTCTGTCGATATTGATTGGTCGGATTCTATAAACAAATTAAACCCTGCATCGCTATATCGGCCTATCTTGTTTTTTTTTCTTTTAAATTATGATTTTGAAATATAATTTTGAAATATGATTTTGAAATTGAAATATATTCATTACATTTTATGTTTTAAATAATTAGTTTAAATCAATTATAAATTGATGGATATGTTATCCGTATTTACACACATACACTCGATATTTGATCAGTTGTTAACATAAAGCGGTGAATAACGAAAATATCTCCCTTAAAATGTAGTCCACTATTTGTGTTGGCAACTTTCGGATTCTCCTTCCTTCTCTAATTCTCTCTGTCTATATATCTATTTATTCCCCAAGCTCTGTCTCTTAAACGTATGCGTTTTATAAAGAAAAGAATAACGAAATCAGAGTAAAACGACGTATAAATATAAGAAATAAGTAAAAGGTTTAGTACTTACGCAGCGAAAATTTTGTGGACACAATTTGCAATTACCATTTGTAAGAAAGGTAGCGATTTCAATGGGCAATACGTATAGATGAACATTAGGATGTATATCGGAAACTTTATCGTCACTCACATACTATAGTAACTGATTGAAATTTAAAATTTGACCAGCTAGTCAGAATCAAATATCGATTTTGCAAGAAGAAATCTATCGATGACAAGTTTTGAAATATAGACCGACTTGATTTTATTTTATAACAAACACATAACTACCACAGTGGCATTACTAACGCATACTATCATATCTAAGCTCATGTGTTCTTATTCTTATCGGATAACAACCGTCGCATTTGTCTGCGTATTATAACGATATAAGCGAAAGAATATTCGCATATTCGAGATATCATAAAAAAATCTTGACATCTCCAATGCGTGTATATCATCCTGCTATACTAATAAAGAAATGCTTTGCTGAGCTATCCCCTGTTCTCTCCAAACTCTACAACAAATGTCTTGTCGAATCTTGCTTCCTTGATAGCTAGAAAATTGCCACTGGTGTACCAGTATTCGAGAATTCTGGTGAAAGAACTGACCCCATCAGTCTCCTTTTTCTCTTCGCTAAAGTCTTAGAGTTATAATAAATACTACTTCAATGTCAAAAACTAACCAACGATAAGTTCCAGATGGATGGATTCTGACCATGAAAACAGCAATTATTTCCCCTTTGGCATAAACATCGCTCATAGAATGTGATGATTAAAGGACAAAATAAGGGTGCCGAAATTAAACCCAAAGTCCACTTTCTACTCTCTTTACTCTATTTACTGATGACACTACCTGACATGTGATAAAACCGAATGTACACATACCCAACGCAATGGCTGAAATCTTAGAAAATTACCTCTAGTCTGTAGACGTAAATGGATGGTAATACTCAATGTTGCTAAGACAAAGCTTCTTTCTTAAACAATTACAAGAAACCTCCTCAACCACCAATTCCAATAATTCTAATAACACTCTAGCTAAGAATCCATCAGTTTAACTCATCGGTCTAACATTTACAGGCAACATGAATTGGAACAAATACATAGAAGACATTGCGAAAGTTGCTGCAAAAATGATGAGCCCCTTCTACCGCGTTTGAAAACTACTCAAGCCTACCAGTATCCTATAACTGTACAAAGCTACCATTCGTCCATGCCTGGGGTATAGTTGCCACATCAGGGCTGGTGCATCTTCATATTAGACAGGGTCCAAAACAGTGTCTCCAATCTAATAGGTCCCACAGTGTTAACCAAGCTCCAACCCCTGCCCCATCGTCGCAATCTTGCATCCCTGTTCTTGTTTTACAAGTACTTCCACAGAATGTGCTGACAACTCGTAGCACTTGTGCCCCTTCGACTTAAATACCCTCAACAAACCTAACAACCAGCAAAATCCCTACTCTTCACTGCTGGGATCCTCAGACGTCGGAAAGCTTTCTGATCTAATAGTTTCTTTCCTCGAATTGCTAGACTTTGGAATTCCCTCCCTGTTCCCTGACTGTACTAACATGCAGAAATTTAAATGTAATGCGAACAGACATATCGCTGCTTAACTTCCTAACTTAGAGTGTCCCAGTAGGCATGGTCTCTAATAGTAACCCCTTACGAAGTTCTGTGAGACGCTTATGATTTAAAATGGGGTTTTAGAGCGTTTTCTAAACAGTATAGGCCTACCTGTGTCAATGAAACCATTGACCATTTCTGGAAACTGTAATGTATATATTTTTTAATAAATAAATTTAGTTTTAGCTCTCGCATTCTTACGATCCAGCAATTGGTTGAGTTCTTCTCCAGACATACACACTATATATATATTTATATATATATATAATATTTGATTTGTTTATTATCTATGTGCGTATACGTTTCGTCCTTTATAATCGGGACTCATCAGCATAGAGATATGACTCTTCACTACTGGTCATGCGATTCAAAACCCCGGATTCTGAGCATTTTACAACTCAAATCCCGACATCTAGAACCACTGGGTCACCGCTGAATAGCGAATAAACAGTGATCATTTTAACACTTTATCCGGCGGCTTGACGTCATAGGAGCGTTCAACTTAATGAAAGGAACGATGCATTTATAGCTAGCGACGTCATACTGTGTTTATACTACACTTACAGTGCCCATCCAGACGGGTTTTCTAGGGGCAATATATATATATATATATATATATATATATATATATATATATATATATATATATATATATATATATATAATTATTATTAACAAATAAATATCGTTATATCCACAGACATATATATGTTTCGCGCTTGTATTATTAATGTAAACACAAGTAGTGTGATACGATTCTATCTCCCAAGGGAAAGAACTAAGCAACGTGGCTAATTATTATGAATCATCAACTTATCTACACTGGAAAGGGCTCAGCGTAATTGAAGCTTAATATATACTAGCTGCTCCATACCCGACGTCTCTCATGACTTATTTGGTCGATAAAAGAAACCCTTATAATCAGGTGCAAGTGTAGTATAGAACCGTCAGAGTACCTCACCTATGCTTTTTTTAAATTTTGTAATTTTAATCATTTCAAATAAGAGTTTTTAAATGTTATTCGGAGGAGGGGACTTAATTTTGAGCCCGTTAGGAGTTTTAAATTGCTTTAAAACTCCTAATATTTTAATGCATGATGATTTGCTAAGAATATTTGTAAAACTTACCAAAACAAATAGCAACAAATACGCGAGTTATTTGTTGGACAAACATATTAAAAACAAGGGAATAATTTTGTGTCTATTAAAAGTGAAAGAAATCCTTTCTTTTATAATTTATAATAAGTTACTAATATTAAGTGCAGTTTTTTTTCCATATTTTTTTAATTAAGCTAAGTATTTAAATAAGAACTACCTCATGTAAGCAGCCATTTGCAAAAGAATAAGCGGCAGCAGTTTGGTAGAGAATGAATATTTGATTTGCGAATGCTAAAATACTTTACAAAAATCGTAATTGTTTAAGTGTTTATTTAGCAATTAATTAATTTTGTAAATATTATTGTCAAAGATAATGAAAATATTGCGATGTTGTACGGTTTTATGCTGAACGGCAATGGCGCTACTAAGGTCTGTATCCACGTTCAAAAGGTGTATTAGCCAGAACAATTATTTTCAAATTATATTTGTGCCAAAAATAGGCTAGTACAAATCAAGTATTGATTTGTCAGAAAGATTCATACTTGAGTTTGAACTTGAAAATCCGACTGACTTTAATTAATATGTTAAGTAGACATGTTTATGATGCTTGCTTTTGTTTGACAGAAGTTTGCCATCTCTTCATTAATTGCTGTGCGATCGTGCGCGCGTAGGTTGGTCTTTACCCAGCTTCAATATTGTGTGGACGTTCACGTATGTGACACAAAAACTTTCGTTCTGGTAAAAGTGCTTGCACGTTAGCTTCATTATAAATCTTCGAATGTCTTGTGTTTGCAGATTAGACCACAAATATGACAATTCGTCACTTATGGTCGTGCTGGTATAGCTTGCTTATAAAACTGTTAATCCTGTCTTTGATTGATTGATTTAAGATTGTTAACAAGTTTATTTATTTATATATATATACATATATATAAATTGAAGTTGAAATAGATTTGTCATTCGCACATGTTTATCTCTCTTCCTTCATTTATCTTTATATATATATATATATATATATATATATATATATACATATATATATATATGTGTGTGTGTGTGTGTGTGTGTGTGTGTGTGTGGTGTGAAATGTGGTGGACAAAATGTGTGAAAAATGACAAACGGAAAACAAGTTAAAATGCAGGAGAAAAACAAAAACAAGGGAGTTTGACCGGTTTCGTTCTGTTTGAGTACGTCTTCAGAAATGAAGATATGGAAATAATTTTATTGTCATTTTTCACACATTTTGTCCACCACAACATTTCTTTTTCATGAATTATCGTGTACCTTACTCCATACTGTCGACATGGAAAATAATTGTAGGAATGGCACACTCATGGGAAAATACAAACGCTTTTCTCTAGCAGCTGCTTCTCACTATAACAGAAGATTTTCCTCAACCGTTGCATTGAAGAAAAGGTCATCCCAAAAAGTTCACACAAACTACTCAAAACCTCCCAACACACATATATATATATATATATATATATATACAAACAAATGTTTGGAGGTACAAAATTTATATATGCTTTTGAAAATGATTTGCGGAAAACTCTCGAGAGCTCTTTCGACTATCATCTCGTCAAGCAGAAGGTGGTTGGGAAAGCGCGTTGGGAAACTTTGAACCCAACCCCCGTTTTTTAGGGTTTTTTTGTATCCTACGCTGTGCCGTTTTAAACGACTATACAATTAAATTCATTTTAATCGTGTTTTAGTATTCGCTGGCACTTCAAATTTCCCCCTTGCTCTTCATTTTCGTTGATATATTTGATTGATTATACTATCGGTTTCTCTTGACGATATGATAGTTGAAAGAGCTCTAGAGAGTTTTCCTCAAATCATTTTCAAAAGCATGTACATATATATATATATA
Organism: Sepiola atlantica; assembly: GCA_963556195.1. NCBI lineage: Eukaryota > Metazoa > Mollusca > Cephalopoda > Sepiida > Sepiolidae > Sepiola > Sepiola atlantica. Next base: position 1,966,885 of record OY744532.1, on the reverse strand, counting down.
TATATATATATATATATATATATGTGTGTGTGTGTGTGTGTGTGTGTGTGTGTGTGTGTGCATCTCATAGGTCATGATGAATTAATCCAAAACAATAATTTTCTGTGGTTTTAAAACTTCTTTCTTTTTTGTACTTCGATGAGTTTTTACCTCTTTCATTTTACACAAAAAAGTAATTCATTCAAATGTAATATTCATTCTTACCATTTACGCTCGTTTCATGGCAAAATTATAATAAGTGCATTCTATTTCAATTAATGCAATTTTGTCAATCTTTAGAGGGTTGCAGTATATGTTGTTGAGTAGCGGAAAAACACCGAAGAGGAAATACGGTGAAAATCGAAGTATATTTCTGGGAAAAATTCGGCAAACGGAAGTATATAAAGGAAAAGGGTAATTACTTCAGAAAAACGAAAAAAGAACAAACGAAAAAATAATACCCCTAATAAGAGTTTCACACTCGAGAAAACATACAAATCAGATTTCTCAAAGTAAATATTTACGAAACTAACCTAAATGATTTCTGCTAGTTGATCAAAATTTCTTTATCAGAAAAAAAGACTCGCGAACCCCCTGAGTCAATCAGTACATTATTTTGACCTGTTATTTATTATTAATTATTACTAAAAAATCTAATAAGGATATTTCTAAAACCAGAGATAAAGTGTGAAAACTCTATTGTTTTTTAATGCTAAACTATGCGAATAACCAGCCCCGCGGCAAATCGAGTGCAAATATATAAAAACATTGGAGGAATTAAAGTCTCAAAAAAACAAACATCTCTTGATCATTTATTTTTATTTCTATTTTTAAGTGAAGTAAAAACAAAATTATATTTAATTGCATTCATAACGAGAGTTGCTTTCATTTATCTTTTTAAAAGTACGAGATCGACCATCAACCCATATAGATTTTTAACCACACGGGGAAAGGACGGTAAGTCTTATTTTTTATTCCCTCTTGATCAGAAATTTAATTCAATCCAAGAAAGATATAGACGGACTCAGTTGCTAATTCGCTAAAGAGTTAATTTATATGTTATGAGGCATTGACACTAATATTATTTAGTAATCCTATTAATTCTAATGTTTAATTTGGATGCAAAATCAACTGTGAAAAGCCTTCTTAATATATATATATATATATATATATATATATATATGTGTGTGTGTGTATGTATGTTTATGTGTGTGTGAAAAAGACAAACGGAAAAACAAATTAAACACAGAAAGAAATAACTAACAACAAGAAATGTACCGGTTTCGTTTGGATAAACGAATGTCTTCTGAAAAAGTGACGATTTTAAATTTATTGAAATAACGGCAAACACATAGTAAACGAATAACGCACAATGAGATGTTTTAGGCACGTGATTAAGTATTTCAAAACAAACAAGAACGAATAATCAGCGAATTGTTACACATTGTGCGTTCTTCTTTTCCTATGTTTATGTCGTGTGTTTCAATAAATTTCAGATCTTCACTTTTTCGCATGACAGCTGTTGATCCGAACGAAACCGGTAAATATCTCGTTTTAGATGATTTCTTCCTCTGTTTAATTTGCTTTTCCTTTTGCCTTTATTCACGCATTTTGCCTCCACAGCATTTCATTTAATGGTGTATCGTGGTATTTTATCCTTATATATATGTATATACAGGGTGACTCAAAGAAAAACGGGCCCCGTGTACACTTTATGTGATATCTCCTTTATTTATTCACCGATTGTCCTTATTTTACAGGACATGGCAGCATCAACGACCGTGAGTACACCAAGACCTCAGTGGGAGCTGGGACAAAGAATACACTGTGTTAAATTTTACTACAAGACAAGCTCGTTTAAGAAAACCCAGGACAGTTTCATGCATCAGTTCGGATGTGAAAAGGCTCCACCCAAAAGCAGAATTTAGAACTGGGGGGACCACTTCGAGAAGTATGGGACCGTGGAGAACTTCAACTCTGCCAGTGAGAACTGTCCAAGCCACTCGGCACGTCCCAAGAAGCGGACAGCCGAGCTGGTCGAAAGTGTGAGAGAGTCTCTTCAGGAGAGTCCGAAACGCTCTGTGCGTAAGCGAAGTCAGTCCCTCGGTATCTCCAGTGAGACTTGCAGGAGAGTACTGGTGAACAATATCAGGGCTTACCCATACAGAATACAGACGATGCAGACCCTTACAGCCTCAGACAAGAAGCAGAGGAGTGCTATAGCAGTCAAGATGCTCGATAAGATCGAGGAGACACCAGGTTTCCTTAACCTCCTTTGGACCTCAGATGAAGCCCACTTACATCTTGACGGAAAAGCGAACTCCAAAGCAAATTTCTTCTGGGGGGTCGTCCAGACCCAATGAAGTTGCCACCAAGCCCCTGCACTCTCCTAAGTGCACGGTGTGGGCTGCAATCTCGGTCAGAGGCATCATCGGACCAATCTTCATCGAAGAATCTGGCGCAGCAATGACAGTCACCAAGGAGCGGTATGTGGAGGTCCTCAAAACCTTCAAGAGTGAGCTCCAGACCCTCTACCCGTCGCTCATGAGCAAGTCCTGGTTCCAGCAAGACGGAGCAAGTTCTCACACCTCAAACTGTCCTGAGATTGGCTGAAAGAGAACTTCGGACGCCGAGTGATCAGTCTCAAGACTAATTTTTAGTGGCCACCCCATAGCCCGGGCCAAAGCCCCCCCCCCCCTCCCGATTATTTCCTTTGGGGCTATCTTAAGGACAGAATGTACGCAAGGAAACCCAGAACCATCACGGAACTCAAGGAAGCCATCAGGGAGGAGATGAGAGCCATTCCCAATTCAGTCTGTAAGAACGTCATGGACAACTTCGTTCTGCGCCTCAAGAAATGCACGGAGCTAAAAAGAGTCCATCTAGAACACATGCTGTAGAATGGAGAAAAAAAACCAAATACCCTAGTGTTTTGATATGATGTTGTGAATATGATAAACTAGTTATGCCCCAAAATTCATCTCATTCGGACGAAACACTAAGAAACGGGGCCTAATTAAATTTGGGGCCCGTTTATTTTTGGTCACCCTGTATATATATATATATAATATATATATATATATATATATATATATATATATATATATAAATATTATATACATATATATATATATATATATATATATATATATATATATATATATATATATATATATATATACGAGTATTGAGAAAAAAAGAGGGTAAAAAAATAAAATAAAATTACCAAGACGTCTTTCAGTCGACACTTTTAAAGGTAATTGTCGACTACGAGAGGGAATCACGATATATATATATATATATATATATATATATATATATATAAAGAGATAGACAGACAGACGGACAGACGGACAGCGCCAGAGAAAAAGGGGTTATGTATATAGGGATAAAATACACGATTTAAACTTTCCTAAAGATATATGAAAGTGGTGCAAAAATTTTATCCGTCCTTGGACGGATATTCTATCGGTATTTTAATAAATGCTTGGGATCGACCCTCAAAATTGATGCGATGCGAAAAGTTACTAATTTTTATAAGTAAGTCGTTTGTTTTATAGCGAATGAAATGCGAACCTATTTTAGCGAAATAAAAGCGCAACCAACATGTAATTGAGTAGGGAAAAGACATCTTATTTCCAGCAAACCCCCTAACAGCCAACTTTCAACGTGGCTATCTGCATGCTTTACTTAATCGATTACGACCATCATCGACTTTATCTCGAGACGCATCTGAAGAAACCACTCTCTCCATCGATCGATTAAATGAACAAGGCGATACTGAAAGTTGCCGGCCATTAATTGTGTCACCTTTCACCATTCATAGCATTTATCAGATTTCGTCTTCAACCAGCTTCATAGATAACCACGGCAGAATTGTTTACGATTTCCAAATAAAAGTGTATTGCTAGGTCAAGTTGGGATTTAAATTACACTAACCGAATAGTGGAAAAATTTATGTAGGCCAATATATATATATATATATATATATATATATATATATATATATATATATTATTTCTCTTTCTTTTTACTTTATTTTATCTTATATTTTATCTTATATTTTATATTTTATATTAATTTTTTTTTTCATTATTATTATTTTCTGATTTTGATTCTTAACGTGACTTTTTTTACAAGGTTCACCCCAAACAAGACAGGCCACCACTATAGACGTAAGGGGCTACTGTAAAAAAAGAAAAGGGGGAGACGGTTGGGGGGTCAGTCTAAATTGGGATCTGCGCAGCGAGATGTCTGTTCACATTAGTTTTAAATTTCTGCATGTCAGTACTGTCGGGGAAACAGAGAGCAGGGAGGGGGTTCCAGAGGCCAGCAGCACGAGGAAAGAAGCTATTTGAGTAGAAGGCTCTCCGGCATCTGGGGACCTCCACAGTGAATGAATGAGATTTAGTTGATTGTCGAGTTAGTCTAGTGAATTTACGTCGAGGGGGCACTAGAGTAGCCAATTCATCGGAGCATAATCCATTGAAGTATTTGTAAAACAAACATAAGGATGCTACATTGCGGCGATGGGACAGGGACTGGAGCTGGGTTGATAGTGAGGGACCTATTAGGTTGGCGACTCTTTTTTGGACCTTGTCAAGGAGGGAGAGACTAGTAGATGATGCACCAGCTCAGATGTGGCAACAATACTCCATGCATGGACGGATGGTGGCTTTGTATAGATACAGGATAATGTCAGGTGTGAGGAGTTTACTAACACGGTAGAGGGAGCCAACCTTCTTTGAGGCAGCCTTGGCAATGTCTTCAATTTATTTGTTCCAATTCATGTTACCTGTGAAGGTTAGACCGAGCGGTTTGAATGATGAACTCTCAGGTAGGGTGTTATTTGCCATGGCAATCGGTGGTTGGAGAGGTTTCTTGTAGTTATTGAAGGAAAGGAGCTTTGTCTTTGCGGCATTAAAAGTTACCAACCATTTATTACCCCAATCCACTACAGCCTGGAGGTCATTTTCTAAAGATTCAGCCATTGCCTCGGATATGATTGCGTCTGTTTTACCAACATGGCGAGAGTAAAGCGTGGTGTCGTCAGCAAATAAACCAATCTCCGACTCTATGTCGTCAGGGAGATCGTTTATATAGATCAGGAACAATAAAGGTCCAAGGATAGATCCATGGGGTACACCTGCATTTATGCCATGTTGCTTAGATTAACGGCCATCGAAGACAACCTGGATTTTTCTTTTGTTTAGGAAGGATCTAATTATATTAAGTAGTTGCCCAGTAATACCGTATGAGCGTATTTTCAGGATAACCCTTTATTTCAAACCTTGTCAAAGGCCTTGGATATATCAAGCGCTACTGCCCTAGCTTCACCTGCCTTTTGGAGTGTATGATACATGTGTTCAGAGATGACCGTTAGGATGTCTGCAGTAGATCGTGCTTGTCTAAATCCATACTGGCGGTCAGATAGAAGTTTAGCATTAACTAAGTGCCGTACTATCGCTAGATTGATTAAGGATTCAAAGATTTTGGCAAAGATCGGCAGTAGACTGATTGGGCGGTATTTCTGAGGGTCGGTTCTATTCCCAGAACTCTTGTAGACAGGTACCACAGAGGCAATTTTCCAGCTATCAGGGAAGCAAGATTCAGCTAGGCATTTATTGAAGTGTTTGGAGAGGACAAGGGCCAGTTCAGCAGAACATTTCTTTATTACTATTACAGGTATAAGATCAGGCCCACAATCTTTAGAGGTGTCAAGGTTTTTTATGATGTCTCTGACCTGGAATGGGGTGATGACCAGGTTATCAAGTGTGACTTCGGTCCGCAAAGGGAATTCGGGGAGGGGGTGGCTATCTGAGTCTAAATTAGAGTTAGAAGCGAAGCGCTGGGCAAGTAGTTCAGCCTTATCAGTGGCGTGCAAACGACATCATTGTGGTGTGATAGTGGGGAAATCGTTGATTGGCCATTATTCACTACACTATTGTAGATTTTCCAGAAATCGCGAGTACCTAGTTTCTGTGACTGGATGCGTCTTTTTGTTAACTCATTATACTTTCTCTTTGCTTCGCCTATCACGGCCTTGCAGTTATTTCTTGACTCTATAAATTTATGTCTATTAGTAGCTGACTTGTGGCGGCCAAATTTACGGAATGCTTGTTGCCTCTCAGAAATGGCAGCTGCACATTCTGAAGTGAACCATTGAAGAGAGTAGGGCTTGCTAAAGAATGTTCGCATGGGGACATAGGCTTCAATGCCTGCTTTGACCCATTCAGTTAATTCGTTTGCACACTGGTTTGCAAGTAGTGAGAAGGTTTCCCTCCATGGGGCCTCACTGATGTGATCTCTGATTGACTCGAAATCAGCCTGCTCGTAGTATCTTGGTGTTTTGAGCAACGGTTCATCAGCTTTTGGACAACGTTTTAGGGTGATATGTATGATTAGCACAATGTGATCAGCATTCCCGAGTGGGCTATGAGCTTTCGTCACACAAACCTCGGGCATTGAGGTCAAGAAGATGTCTAGAAGTGAGGCTTGCTGGTCTACTCGATCGGGGATGCGGGTCGGAAAATCGACAGTCTGAGAGAGGGAGTGAGCTAGGGAGAAATTATACGTAGAGTTGCCGGCTGCGTCAGTAAGGATAGAGAATCCCAACCAGTCGCGGTGTTGGGCATTAAAATCCCCAAATACATGTATCTGGGCATTCGAGTCAATTAAGAGTGCTCTATCTATGCTTTCAGAGACAGAGTTTAGCAGAGTACAGTCCTGGGTCGACGGGGAGCGGTATAAGAAATATAAGTAGCTGACGCTGTGATGTAAACTCAATCTAAAGCACATGTAATCTTGGTCATCTGATTCTAACCTATGTTCTCTAGTCAGAGGGAGGGTGTTCCGAACGTAAACTCCTAGCCCGTGCATATGTTTGTCAGAGTCTTTACGGTAGAGTGGGAGGTAGTCAGTCATGTCAAAGTGGTGTGAGGAGATTGAGGATTTAAGGTTAGTTTCACTAAGAGCTAGGATATCGGGAGAGTTTGTCAGGAGAAAGATGTCTACGTCGTTGATGTTGCTTCTAAGTCCCCGGATATTTGTGAATGCGAGCCTCAAGGGCGGAGGCGAAAGTGTTTTTTGCTGGGTGTCTGGTTTAGGTTTGCTTTTATTTCTTTGTAATGACTTTCTAAATTTAAATTTTAAATTTCTTTAAATTTTTCTCCATTTTATTCTTTATGATCTAAGGTTAAGATCGGATTTTAACTCTGCCTGATGAGATCTCAGTTTATAACAGCTGTTGATCGATTACATCGACATGCCAGTGTCGCAGATTTTGTACATGTCTGTGTAAATAAAAATAATCATATATAAAAGCTCTATTTGATATTGAGCACTTTTTATAAAACCGGTTGAAATTCTTTGGATTACTATCCTGTGGATGTTTTACCTGGATTATATATATATTATATATATATATATATATATATATATATATATATATATATATATATTGACTTAAATAAATGTGTGTGTGTTTGTGTGTGTGTGTGTGTGTTTATGTGTATGTGTAAGCGTATGTGTGCGGGAATTTTTATTCAAATGTATAATATAGTCTAGGAATATATTAATGAACTCCTGATAGAATGGATAAACAATGAAACTGCAGTAATGCGTTAATGTCAGCAAAATTTATTATGGTGTATTATTGTTATCAGGTATGATCAGGAAAGATAGGAAATTCTTGGAAGAAACCTTGTCATAGAAATTTCGTCTGGTTTTAGGTACACAGAGAAATGCAAAAGAACGTTCATTGTAGTTGTGGTAGATAATGAGTTTTTGCTGTGATTTTTTTTACAGGGAAAACCAAAGATCGGAGCTCAGTCGAGCATCACAAAGTAAGCAAAATTCCCTGATTTCATTTTGTTCTTAACAGCCCTTAAGCCTTAAATTTTAGAATCAAAATCATGTAATGGAGTTTGATCAAAATTCCATAGGGATTCAGTAGATTCATACGTTGATTTTAATTTTCGTAAGGGCACATCAAAGTGGTGCAAAAATGTTCTGGGGCCGGTGTTTTTCTCGTTTACATATACTGTAACTTTTTTAGATAAAGCACTGTGACAATATGGCGTGTTCGTTTTCATGATTCCTTTTGATTTCATTTTAATTCAAGTTTATTTTCCAGTTAATAATATTCACATAGCACGCTCTAAATTAAATTTAAAGTAAAAACTAACTGACACTTGTTAATTTATATACTGTTTGTCTTTTATTCGTCATTTCTTCAGTTTAAATGCGTAGTTGACGGAGTAATAGATTCTGTGTGAGAAAACGTCTACCTTTTTTTACTTGTTTCATGTAAGTAAAAACATTAGAAAAGGGCGGACGTGTTCGACAACATTACACACTCAACCTCCTCTATATGTTATTGGTGGGTTTGTTTGTTTTTTGTTTTCTTTGACATACAATAGATTAGGTAACACATTTTAGAATTATCTTTTACTTTGTGTCCTTGAGCTTTCGGAGTGAAATAAGTAGATATTATTAGTTCTGGAAACTGGAAAAGGAAAACACAAAAAATATTATTTATGTATTCATCAACGTTTCGTCTTTATTATAAGACTTTCTCAGGATGATTTTTCGGAAGAAAAACATCACACAAGTACAAAATGTTTTGGTAGCCGGCTCAGAACCTCTGGTCGCTTGAGCCAAAAATCAAATTTGTTAGTTCTTTATATGATATGGGTCATACAGTATTATTAACGAAGATACTTCAGGATCAACAGAAAGTTAATATAGGAAATAGATATGAGATTGTAACACTAGAAATATATCAAATTAAAGACAGTTGTTGCTAAGATGGTTGTGAAGTGAGAATGATATAAAGGTATGAAGAATTAGGGGTACTAAAATGATATAAAGGTATAAAGAATTAGGGGTACTAAAATGATATAAAGGTATGAAGAATTAGGGGTACTAAAATGATATAAAGGTATGAAGAATTAGGGGTACTAAAATGATATAAAGGTATGAAGAGAATTAGGGGTACTAAAATGATATAAAGGTATGAAGAATTAGGGGTACTAAAATGATATAAAGGTATGAAGAATTAGGGGTACTAAAATGATATAAAGGTATGAAGAATTAGGGGTACTAAAATGATATAAAGGTATGAAGAATTAGGGGTACTAAAATGATATAAAGGTATGAAGAATTAGGGGTACTAAAATGATATAAAGGTATGAAGAATTAGGGGTACTAAAATGATATAAAGGTATGAAGAATTAGGGGTACTAAAATGATATAAAGGTATGAAGAATTAGGGGTACTAAAATGATATAAAGGTATGAAGAATTAGGGGTACTAAAATGATATAAAGGTATGAAGAATTAGGGGTGCTAAAATGATATAAAGGTATGAAGAATTAGGGGTACTAAAATGATATAAAGGTATGAAGAATTAGGGGTACTAAAATGATATAAAGGTATGAAGAGAATTAGGGGTACTTAAATCAAATCCAACAAGAATCAATTAACATCACAAGTTTAAGTAGAGAAAATAAAATAAAATGGTCGTCATAAAAAGTATTGTTGTTCTCGTAAAGATACCTGTTTAATGTTTAGATAAAAGGGGTGCGTTTGCCATACTAATTTAACGCGAACAGGACACCCTTTTTTACATTTCCTAGTTTATAAATGCGCGGTGGGGAAAAAAAGGAGTCAGATCCTTTTAAAACTAACTATCATAGAACAACAAAAGTTCAAAATTCCTTCAAATTACAAATAACGAAATGGAATCGGCAATCAACAAATTACGTTCAATTATAAAAATGATATCAAACATAATTGAAAAATAAAACGACAGAATTTCAAATGAGTACGTTTGTTCGTTGTATATCGCCATTCTCTCTCTCTCCCTCTCTCTCTTTATCTCACTTTTTAAACATTATTTATACTTGTGGTGATATTTCCTATGTTTGCAATTCACTATTTCAATGTTCTATTTTATAGTGTTCATAACTAAAAAGAGAGAGAGACGGAATCGAAAGTCATAAACACTGTATAAAATAAGAGCAGCGGTGGGAGGGGGAACACGACCCAGTGAAGGTGGCTGAGAATTATAGACGGAAAATTCATTAATATCGGTGACTTGGTCCATAAATTGTAATTGACAGCTAATAAGAACAACTCAAATTGATAGTTTTGAAACATAACTCAAACTTATGCGAAAGAATAATTTAATATGTATTTTGTGTGATTAAAATATATTTTTAAAAGCCTTAATATAAGAAACAGTTATTAGCTCAGCTTTAGTATCATATATATATATATATGTATATATACATACATTGTATATATTAAATAATGTTAAGACAAGCGTAAATTCTTGGAAGCAAACTAATATAGTGACTCTATAGAGTTAATTGATTTACAAGCAAAGTAGTTTTCCAACGAAGGACTTGGGAAATAAAGCGTGTTCTTATATATAGTTTTAATGGTTGAAAAACTTCCAAGACTGTATATATATATATATATATATATATATATATATATATATATATATATATATATATATATATATATATATATATATATATATATATATATAAGTGGAACTCATAATTTCTTCTACCAGAGTCCTTCACACACAGGGGAGCCTATATCTCTTTCACTCTCCATATATATATATATATATATATATATATATATATATATATATATATATATATATATATATATATATATATATATATATATATATATATATATATATGTTAGTACAGAAAAATTAGTACAGCATTCGTACCGTCGGTTTAGGGCACAAAAGGACTTAGCCATCCGTCTCTCTTCGGCTTCTGTTGTCATCTGCTTCGGAAATGTGAAGTCGCGTGTCACTCTCGTTTGGACGCGTTATTTGCTTAGAGTGTTATGTATGTTTGTTTAAATTTAGTGTAAGGAAGGTTTAATTTGGTTAGAAAAAAGGCTAGGGGTGAAAATAACAGTTGAGATTTAAAACGGAGAATATTGAAAGATATAAAAAAAAAATTAATATAAAAAAGTATTTCTATATAAATCCCGTGAGCCAATATTATGAATATCGTATATTTGGTCGTTACTGTTTTGGGGTTTAATGATGTGTCTTCTAAAGGGATTAGGGGGAGAAAATGGGTTTAAGGATTAGGCTTATGAAAAGATAAAAAAGTTAAAAGGAACAACATTAATTTAATTCAAGTTTTAATCTTGGACAAAGGACTTTAAATCAATCCCAAAGGAATTTGAATAAAAGTTATCATCTGGGCGATCTAATGGCAGTAACTCTGCAGGGTTTTTGAATGATTTGTATTCGGGATTTAACATTATTTACTAAGGTATACTGATTGTTTATGGGGGTCATAAAATTGAGTTAGAGATAAGAGTAAGGATTGGGTCGGCAAGATTGGATCTGTTTGGGAGATATGAGAGATTAGCATTATGACCGAGAAATGGTGGTGACTTATGGGAGTAATAATAATGTGAAATTGGGGTGTTACCCTCTTAATGACTGGAGAAATATTTTTAGGAAAGTTATAATTATTGCTCTTGAAAAGTAGTGTAGATATCGGTAGATTAAGGTATTTCTCTCTCTCTCTCTCTCTCACTCTCTCTCTCTCTCTCTCTCTCTCTCTCTATATATATATATATATATATATATATATATATATATATATATATATATATATATGGAGTGAGATGGGGGAGATACAGGCACCTCTGTGGGTGGAGCAAACTGGTAGAAAAATTGTGATTTCCACTTAGCGCTAAGGCAATACTTTCCGTAAACAGAATTTAGTGTTTTCGATTATCCGTATCGTAAAAATTTAAATAACTAAATAGGTGTGTTTATATACGTATCTTGCTAGTTTTACCCACACTGGTGAGTTGTAGCGACGAAGAAACATATGTCTGTGGATTAAAATATTATATTCAATGTTATATATGATATATATATATATATATATATATATATATATATATATATATGCATATATATTTATATATGTATAAATCATATGTTTCTTTTTTTAAATTTCTTGCAAACATTATTGCGTCCATCGTTGCTTGAAGGTTTGTAATTTTGTCTTTAATAACCATTTCCAAACGTCCATATTTTCAATTCAAAGTCGAAACACGCGAACGTAATTCATGTTTAAAATGCTTCATTTGTCTTAATATTTTCTGAAAGTCTGACAGCTCTCTAACTCTAAAAACATTTTAGTAACGATGTGTGTTTGTTTATTGTGGCAAATGGCGACTTTAATATTTAATTCGTGCAGACAGTTTCAATTTTTATATTTTAGTATGCAGGAGTTCATGTTTAGTTCGGTCTTGGCGTATATTCATCCCAGGTGAGAAAACACATTCCGAGAAGTCGGATAAACTTTCATTAGTAAAAAATATCTTTTGAAACATGTATTTATGAATACCAGGTTCTTCTTCTTCTTCTTCTTCTTCCGGGTGAATCAGATGATTCTGGTGTTGGCATTAGTTTCCCCGATGTTTTTTCTAGTTAGAAATCTTTCTGGAGAGACATCGGGTACTTACGGGAAGGGCCACGAGAAAGTTGTCAACATCCCTTACTGAAAGTAGTACTGTGGAACTGATTGGATTCGAACTTTGAACACACAGGTCTTCAGTCCGTGTCGTTATCCACTTAACCACCGTTGTTCCTTTTAACCTTTTTATCTTTTCATAAGCATAATCCTTAAACCCATGTTCTCCCCCAAAGTCAGGTTCATCGATATTAATTACGGGTATGTACCGTCATATATATATATATATATATATATATATATATATATATATATATATATATATATATATATATAGAGAGAGAGAGAGAGAGAGAGAGAGAGAGAGAGAGAGAGAGATAATTGCATTTTATTTCTGATTGGTTGACGTATAGGAATGTAGAATGTTGTTTATCAAACAGAATGTTCGGTTGTTACTTGCAATTTTATTTACTGAAATCTGTCGATAAAACGGTCGAGTTTTGATCCAGGCTTAGTAGTACTAGTATTAATTATTATTATCATTATTATCATTATTATTACTACTATTATTATTATTATCATTATTATTATTATTATTATTATTATTATTATTATTATTTGTACTCACTAGGAGTTCTCACACAGATCACATAGATCATCGTCATTGATGGCTCACCGACAACAACCAGTGGTATTTCCTGGAGTCTTAGTGACAATAAGCCTCCCTAGATTTCCAGTAATATTCACCCTTTTTTCGATAATTACCGCAAATAACCTTGCGGTATCGCAACAGCCGCTTACCATTGAGTTCTTGCTGGTAAGGACTATTGGTCTTCTCTGGGATTCAGGTGGCAATAAGCCTCCCCAAGGTGCCAGCATTCTCAACACTCTTCTAGTGGAGGTCTGGTTTGTGCCGTCCCTTCTCGGTCATCTCATCCTCCTCAACCCTTTACAAATACTTTGTCTGGTGCCAGCCTAGGCCGGCACCATTTTTATTTTTATTTTTCAGGGGGACGGGGGAGAGTTTATAGTGTTTATTGCAATTTCTGTTCATTGGTTTATTTGTGTGTGTTGTCAGCTGAGACGGTGTAATTTATTGGGGGAGCTTATGAGGTGATGTTTCTTGCAGGTTCGTGATGTGGTGTTCTTCATGTTGTTTTGTTTTCTTCGTGCTGTAAATTCCATGTTACTGGTTAATTTGTTGTAGTTATGCGGTATGGTTTCCGCATTCAAGGATTTCATTAAGATTGCAGCTCTTTTGATCATTTTCGTCCTTTGTATGGTTTCGATGGTCCCTTTGATTCCAATTTCTCCAAGTCTTTTCTACATTTTTTTTTTATTGTTCGTAGTGCTCCTACGATTACGATTATTGGTATTATACTAACTTTCTTCGTGCTCCATTATTATTATTATTATTATTATTATTATTATTATTATTATTATTATTATTATTATTATTATTATTATAGTTTATTTAAATGCACTTATATTTTTCATATTTCAAAATTGTAATATAGTTTTTTTAATTTTAATCTAATTGCTATTTTTACTTAATTTCATTTTATTTTAAATTTAATTTCTTAATATTCTTTTTTTGATTCTTTAATTATGTGTGTTTATTTATGTATGCGTGTCCGTGTTTGTATGTTTATATATATACATATATATATATATATATATATATATATATATATATATATATATATATATATATATATATGTGTGTGTGTGTGTGTGGGTGTGTGTGTGTGGGTGTGTGTGTGTTGCATTACACGTTCTTTCGGGATACTCGGTAAGATCCAACAGAATGACAAAGAACAGAACGTATATAGAAAAACTTTGGTTTTCTTTATTTCCCATCACCGGATGATTTACGCCGGCTACGTACACACATATAAAAAAATCTTTTGACATACTTTTGCCGCATGAAATTCTTTTTCTTGCTGAGGTCACATAGTTGGTTTCCGCTAAAAACTCATTCATATATATATCCGACTGGAAAGCAATTTGCTCCGCATTGTCTATTTGAGCGTGAACTGAAGCAATTGTTCCACAAGCACTTCTAATTGTCTGTTTGATGAATTACAAGTCAGGGGATTCCTTCACGTTACCAACTTGCTTATCAGTCGCATTTTTAGTCAGCGGACACGAAAGCCTAACAGCAAGACGGGCTTGGGTACTGTTGTGGGGTACAAATCACCCCTATTGAAGAACTAATGGAAGCAACCATCTATAATAAATACCATGGTTGCAAAGACTCAAACAGATGACATTCCTATCATGTGAGTGTCCACGTGTGGTATCTGTTCCGATGGATACTACACCCTATGGACCGGTGTTGTCTTGGCCTTCGGGGCATGATTCCGCCGGTCTATGGGTCTGTCCTGTGCGGTTCTAGGAGGTCCACCCTCCCAGGCTTTGCCTCTCCTCTTTGGGGAGGAGTAAGTTGATAGCTTGCTGCCTGAGGCGCCCCTACCAGGGAATGCCGACGGGGCTGTCCAGGCAATTTTTAATGGCTAAAGCGCTCACGTTCTCGGGTGCTGGCTTTTCAAATCCCACTTTCCGACCTTGTGTCACATACTCCTATAGTGGGTAGGTGTTAAATATCGAGGACACTCCTATCATGTGAGTGTCCACGTGTGGTATCTGTTCCGATGGATACTACACCCTATGGACCGGTGTTGTCTTGGCCTTCGGGGCATGATTCCGCCGGTCTATGGGTCTGTCCTGTGCGGTTCTAGGAGGTCCACCCTCCCAGGCTTTGCCTCTTCTCTTTCGGGAGGAGTAAGTTGATAGCTTGCTGCCTGAGGCGCCCCTACCAGGGAATGCCGACGGGGCTGTCCAGGCAATTTTTAATGGCTAAAGCGCTCACGTTCTCGGGCGCTGGCTTTTCAAATCCCACTTTCCGACCTTGTGTCACATACTCCTATAGTGGGTAGGTGTTAAATATCGAGGACACTCCTATCATGTGAGTGTCCACGTGTGGTATCTGTTCCGATGGATACTACACCCTATAGACCGGTGTTGTCTTGGCCTTCGGAGCATGATTCTGCCGGTCTATGGGTCTGTCCTGTGCAGTTCTAGGAGGTCCACCCTCCCAGGCTTTGCCTCTCCTCTTTGGGGAGGAGTAAGTTGATAGCTTACTGCCTGAGGCGCCCCTACCGGGGAATGCCGACGGGGCTGTCCAGGCAATTTTTAATGGCTAAAGCGCTCACGTTCTCGGGCGCTGGCTTTTCAAATCCCACTTTCCGACCTTGTGTCACATACTCCTATAGTGGGTAGGTGTTAAATATCGAGGACATTCCTATCATGTGAGTGTCCACGTGTGGTATCTGTTCCGATGGATACTACACCCTATGGACCGGTGTTGTCTTGGCCTTCGGGGCATGATTCCGCCGGTCTATGGGTCTGTCCTGTGCAGTTCTAGGAGGTCCACCCTCCCAGGCTTTGCCTCTCCTCTTTGGGGAGGAGTAAGTTGATAGCTTACTGCCCGAGGCGCCCCTACCGGGGAATGCCGACGGGGCTGTCCAGGCAATTTTTAATGGCTAAAGCGCTCACGTTCTCGGGCGCTGGCTTTTCAAATCCCACTTTCCGACCTTGTGTCACATACTCCTATAGTGGGTAGGTGTTAAATATCGAGGACACTCCTATCATGTGAGTGTCCACGTGTGGTATCTGTTCCGATGGATACTACACCCTATAGACCGGTGTTGTCTTGGCCTTCGGGGCATGATTCCGCCGGTCTATGGGTCTGTCCTGTGCAGTTCTAGGAGGTCCACCCTCCCAGGCTTTGCCTCTCCTCTTTGGGGAGGAGTAAGTTGATAGCTTACTGCCTGAGGCGCCCCTACCGGGGAATGCCGACGGGGCTGTCCAGGCAATTTTTAATGGCTGAAGCACTCACGTTCTCGGGCGCTGGCTTTTCAAAACCCACTTACCGACCTTGTGTCACATACTCCTATAGTGGGTAGGTGTTAAATATCGAGGACATTCCTATCATGTGAGTGTCCACGTGTGGTATCTGTTCCGATGGATACTACACCCTATAGACCGGTGTTGTCTTGGCCTTCGGGGCATGATTCCGCCGGTCTATGGGTCTGTCCTGTGCAGTTCTAGGAGGTCCACCCTCCCAGGCTTTGCCTCTCCTCTTTGGGGAGGAGTAAGTTGATAGCTTACTGCCTGAGGCGCCCCTACCGGGGAATGCCGACGGGGCTGTCCAGGCAATTTTTAATGGCTAAAGCGCTCACGTTCTCGGGCGCTGGCTTTTCAAATCCCACTTTCCGACCTTGTGTCACATACTCCTATAGTGGGTAGGTGTTAAATATTGAGGACATTCCTATCATGTGAGTGTCCACGTGTGGTATCTGTTCCGATGGATACTAAACCCTATAGACCGGTGTTGTCTTGGCCTTCGGGCATGATTCCGCCGGTCTATGGGTCTGTCCTGTGCAGTTCTAGGAGGTCCACCCTCCCAGGCTTTGCCTCTCCTCTTTGGGGAGGAGTAAGTTTATAGCTTACTGCCTGAGGCCCCCCTACCGGGGAATGCCGACGGGGCTGTCCAGGCAATTTTTAATGGCTAAAGCGCTCACATTCTTGGGCGCTGGCTTTTCAAATCCCACTTTCCGACCTTGTGTCACATACTCCTATAGTGGGTAGGTGTTAAATAGAGGACATTCCTATTCATGTTTTACCGCATGGTAGGAATCCGGTCATCTCCTACCACATTTAGTGGCGTTACTGTATTGCTATGAATAAATACATTGTATATTTTAACCTGTCACAATTTGTGGTTGTTATCTTTGTGACCCCTAGCACGGGTCTACAACTATGGGTACCATAGCCAATAAAGCTTCATCAGTGCCATGAACATATGTAAACTCCGATTCTTCCGGTACTTTGATCACCAAGCGCTCTGGCTTTTCTGAAACCGTCGCCTTTCAAGTTTCGCTTGCACTGAGGAACCATCTCCTTTTTAACAGTTATAAAGTCGCTGTCTTTCTCCACGTCCAACCCACAATGGATTCGTCCACGATTCATTTTTGCCACTCTTAATTATCTTATATATATATATATATATATATATATATATATATATATATATATATACACACATATATATATATATATATATATATATATATATATATATATATATATATATATATATATATATATGAACTGAATGACTGTTACTAATATGGTGTCGGAAATCAGGGAGGGGTTCCTCCTCGAGGAGTGATCAAAATCCTTAATGATGATGGTAGTGATGTATATAAATATATTTTCGTGTGACTATATATATATATATATATATATATATATATATATATATATATATATGCGTATGATGTTTATATTAGAATAAAAAGTCAGCGTAATAAATATTGAAAAATTAAGGAAAGTAAAAACCTATATTTATTCATACATGTTCTGGGGTAAAAGAAGTTAACATCTATTGAGTTTATATACTGGAAGTCTGACTAGTAATAATATATATATATATATATATATATATATATATATATATATATATATATATATATATATATATATATATATATATATATATATATATATGTATATATATACATTCATGTTATTTTACTTATACAGTCTTATTTTATTAAAATATGCCTCTGTTTTTTTTACACATTTATCAATGTAAGTACATTATGCATGTACATAATGCATTTATAAATGTAAATATTTTTTAATACAAAAACTTATTATTTAGTTATAAAATTATCGTGATCTGAAATGAGTTTTTTTCTCTTGCATTATTATTAAATAATCATATTTAATTTACCCAGTTATCGTTTCCTTTATTTTTAGAACTCTTCAGTACCGGTCTTAGTCCATCGATAATTAAAGCCATGGTTAACTGATTGTTGCATTTTTTTTTTACTTTTTCCATCAAATTAGGTTTTATTTGCACCTGACTATTTTTTTTAAACTTTTTCCATCAAATTAGGTTTTATTTGCACCTGACTAGTTTTTTTAAACTTTTTCCATCAAATTAGGTTTTATTTGCACCTGACTAGTTTTTTAAAACTTTTTCCATCAAATTAGGTTTTATTTGCACCTGACTAGTTTTTTTTAACTTTTTCCATCAAATTAGGTTTTATTTGCACCTGACTAGTTTTTTTAAACTTTTTCCATTAAATTAGGTTTTATTTACACCTGACTAGTTTTTTTTAAACATTTTCCATCAAATTAGGTTTTATTTGCACCTGACTAGTTTTTTTAAACTTTTTCCATCAAATTAGGTTTTATTTGCACCTGACTAGTTTTTTTAAACTTTTTCCATCAAATTAGGTTTTATTTGCACCTGACTAGTTTTTTTAAACTTTTTCCATCAAATTAGGTTTTATTTGCACCTGACTAGTTTTTTTTAACTTTTTCCATTAAATTAGGTTTTATTTGCACCTGACTAGTTTTTTTTAACTTTTTCCATCAAATTAGGTTTTATTTGCACCTGACTAGTTTTTTTTAAACTTTTTCCATCAAATAAGGTTTTATTGGCACCTGACTAGTTTTTCGTTACTTTTTCCATCAAATTAGGTTTTATTTGCACCTGACTAGTTTTTTTAAACTCTTTTGATTACTTTGCAACCATTGTGAAATCATTTCAGCATGAGAGAGGAAGAAGCTTCTGATGCTGTCTATATCTCTATCTAGCGACTTTTTATATTTACATCTGGCGAATTGTTATATTTACATCCAGCGAATTGTTACATCTGTCGAATTTTCATATATTGGGTTCTACAGAAAATAATTTGTTTCATAATAAACTAGCTGTATTTTTGTAAACTATACAAATGTTTTGAAACAATTTAAAACCCGATGGTTTGGTTTGGGTATAAATTATTATAAAATGATATAATAATAAATGTTGAAATAAATATATATACAATTATGTATCGAATGGAGTTATATTATGGAATTTTTTTCACCATAACATATAACACCGTAGCCCACACACACCGTGATAGCCATAGGTAGGAAATCTTGATTAGAGTTTCGCCCTTCTTCAGATTCATTAATAAAACACACCCAGACTCAAGATTCAAAATCCGAGTCATTTGTGTACGGTGTGGAAACTCTGCCACTTTTACCAAGTAGTTCCAAAAAATCGAGTTTACGACTTTCTGTCTATGGATGCCATGGTGTGTGTGGGTAGCGGTTTTATATTTGACTGTAAAAAAACAATTATATATATATATATATATATATATATATATATATATATATATATATGTCTCTAGGTATTTAAATAATTAATATTTATTTATAAAAATATTATTGTTTATCAGGCCCCCCCACAAAGGCTGGGCCCTTTCGAGTAGCGTTAATAACAAGCAGTACAAATAGCTATATGCACGATCCGTTTCGTAGATCACTCTAACTGCCTGGTAAATAGCCGCCGATTTTCGCTATTTACAGTTAAAGTTCCTCTATATTTACTAACTAATTGGCTATGGCCGAATGGATCAGATCCCCGACTACGAATCAGTGGCGATTTGTGTTCGGGGTTCGCGCCTACCGACCGTTGAGAATTTGTTCCTAGACTGAAGATTGCGCTAGCATGAAACATCGATGTCTCTAGGTATTTAAATAATTAATATTTATTTATAAAAATATTATTGTATATATATATATATATATATATATATATATATATATATATATATATATTGTTTCATTTTCCTTCAGTCGAAGTTCTCAGAAATCAAGGGCCCCTCCCTGAGGCTAACACTTGATCTCTATATGAGATACATAGATATTCGAATATTCTATTAAAGTTCTCTTTTATTCCTCACACGTTGAGTTAGTAAAGAAGTTAAGAACATTAAATTTCTTTTCCCCAATTGACCACTTAACAATGTTGTAGTATATCTTTCTCGTGGTTTCTTGGTCTAACCGGATTGCAGGACAAGAATTCATTTAGTCTGGTGGAGTATCCAGCTAAGTGTTGTAACTTGAGGTAACATCACTAGGAGAAGGTGCACTATTCCTCGTATGAGCAAGTGGATAGTCGTGCTGGGGAGATCTTATTTGTGCTGCGAATATTGGAATAGTTGGTCAGGGTTTACTTGTGAGTATTCTCATGTCAGGTTGTCCTGACAAACCATTGAACAGAGAGACCGAAGACACTCGGGGATCGTGTCTGATAGGTAATTTAATATCGCCGTGTGTCACTTTGGAATCGTTAAAAGAAAGTAACGATTGATTCTAATGAGATAGCAAAGCACATATTACAAAACTGAAACATCTTAATTACGAAATAAGTGAAAATGACATAACATGTCCAACTAAATATAATAAAAAGCTAAAACACTAAGAGACCCATAACTAATAGATGTAAGCTTCCTTTCGAACTTAATACAAGTGAATTATTTTGACACCCACCAGAAGAGAAACATGTCACCTTCATCTTGAAGGGGCAGTGGACAGGATCGATGGCTCTGAAAGAAAGGGCGGCTACGTAGATGAATGTACGAAGATCATCGACCCTGAGGGCGACGTTGTATTATATCATGAGATTTATGAATTAAAGTTGTTAAAATCAAGGGAAACCGTATGTGATCATTTTTCATGGTACGAGCAGGCTATAAATGTGCTCTTTTTCTCTGTCTCTCTTTGGCAGCAGACAATTCCATCTCTTTAACGAAGATTTGACTCTAGAATGTCCCCAGTCTTACAAACATGGCTGCAAAAGAAAGTCACACATTTAGAAACATGGAAACATATATCGTGTCACTTATCTCAATTAACAAGTATAAAATTAAGTAGAAGGCATTAATATGTGACATTTTATTAAAAAAAGGATTAAACTTGAATAGGAAAGCAAAAAATTTGACATATGACACGTAAAATAATAGTTGAAACGTTAAGATAATTTTAAGTGGGTCATCCTGTATAAACGTGGTGTTTGCTGTATCTCTGTGGTTGTCGAGTGATGCAATGGAAAAAATCACTACACCATGATTTAAGACAATTTTTCACGAATAATATTTTACGTGAAATGCACCAAGTATATTAAGTGTGCATTAGTTTAGTTTATAATAATATCGTGGAGTCTGCGTTCGCGTTGGGCATATGTATACATCTTAGTTTATTTTATTTCATTCTTAACTTGAACATTGACAATTAAAAATGATAAAGATGGAAAAATTTTAAAATGAAATGGCAATAAACCGTCTAGAGCTTGAAGAAAGAACCCACTTGAGTTCGCGTTTATTACGTGACAATGACAGAGGTGTAAACAATATTGCATGTTTCTCACCTTCTGGAAATTAGCCCAGTCGAATCAATAAGATGAATTACCTAAGACTAAACTGAACCATACCTAAACGTACATAAATAGCGATGGAATTTACGTATATTTCTTACATATCCTTAATAAGGACTATGTATATATTGTATAGCTCTTCTAGTTCATCAGGGATGAAGATGTTCTCTTTATACTTTTGAAGAGAATCTAGCATAGTCATGAAAATTAGACGACTATAATTTCAACTATATTGTGTGCAGCTTGAGTAGATATTGTTGGTAACAGTCGAGGGTACGTCTCCGACGATCAGCTCGACAATGGATTTATTGTTGTCGGTCTGGGGTATGGTTCTGTTTAGTCTTAGCGGGTTCATCCTCCCAGGATTTATCTTCTCTGGCAAGGGGTTAGTTTATTACTCTGCTGACTTTACAAAACCTTTCTTTACTCTGTGACTTACATTCTACATAGAAGCTAAGTAAATATACGAATAGAGTTCCATTTTATTCAGTTAGGAGTTGATCTGACTGGACCCAACGCCAGTCTAAGCGCTTCTAATTCTTTGAATCTAGAATGACTTCCTCGCTGACTAAAAATCGTAGCAACAACCGTCTTTACTTTGCGGTGGTACACGGTTAAACTAACTAACCCGCTATCTACTTTTCATATTGAGCTTTTGTTGACCTTAAACTTGATTGACTCCGCCCCCCCCCCATCACCCTCTTTTACTCACTTTTCATAAAACTTCATTAAACTAAATATAGCCCAAATTACGAATAGCATTTGTGTTCCGAAATTCATAATGATCAGGTAATTAGTTTAGGAGTGAATTCTGTACATACAAATATAGAAACATACTTAAATGCATACAGATAGAGACTAGTAGAAATCCCTGCGCTGCCCGGGAATTAATATTTATCTCTGTGAACTTATACTCCTAGCCCTGAACCCGATATTATTATTTTTATTCTCATGTTTTAATTTCTATAATTTTACATTTTGGAGTTGTAAATAAATAAAGTAAAACGGTGTCTTGTCTGTTGATTAATGTCAGACCCCGCGATATTATTGTAAAACAAACTAATACAAAATTAATTGCACGATTAGATTCCTCCTAAAAGGTTATTAGAGATAAAGTGTTTATCTTGTAATAGGGCTCTGTTTTTAATTGTATCCTCGGAGAGAGAGAGACGGACAGTAAGACAGAGGTTAAACATTTACATTTAACCCTCGACAAACTCGACAGGCAGCAAAATCACACTGTTTCATATTTAACATGCCCTATATAAATCTCGGCCCTAATTCAAAGTACTCCCTTACGTGTCAGTGGCAATGTGCTTTGTTTCAGGTGAAATACAAATATTGGATATTTGTATGCTTAACTGCAAAAGATAAGATCCTATTCGAATTGAAAAGGCCCGCACTATTAAATACTGCAAAACAATCAAATCATACTGTACAACAGTTAACTACGTACGGTAGACAGTGAGATAAGATCGTATAGATTTGTAACGATGATTGAATCTGGACGAAATTTGATTATTAAAATAACGGCCCAACATGAATTTGTTAACGTTGGACGGTGAGACAACATCGTATGGACAGGTAACGATGATCGAAACTGGGCAAAATTTGATTATTAACGACTACGGCCCAATGAAAATTTGTTAACGTTGGACGGTGAGACAACATCGTATTTACAGGTAACGATGATCGAAACTGGGCAAAATTTGATTATTAACGACTATGGCCCAATGAAAATTTGTTAACGTTGGACGGTGAGACAACATCGTATGGACAGGTAACGATGATCGAAACTGGGCAAAATTTGATTATTAACGACTACGGCCCAATGAAAATTTGTTAACGTTGGACGGTGAGACAACATCGTATGGACAGGTAACGATGATCGAAACTGGGCAAAATTTGATTATTAACGACTACGGCCCAATGAAAATTTGTTAACGTTGGACGGTGAGACAACATCGTATTTACAGGTAACGATGATCGAAACTGGGCAAAATTTGATTATTAACGACTATGGCCCAATGAAAATTTGTTAACGTTGGACGGTGAGACAACATCGTATGGACAGGTAACGATGATCGAAACTGGGCAAAATTTGATTATTAACGACTACGGCCCAATGAAAATTTGTTAACGTTGGACGGTGAGACAACATCGTATGGACAGGTAACGATGATCGAAACTGGGCAAAATTTGATTATTAACGACTACGGCCCAATGAAAATTTGTTAACGTTGGACGGTGAGACAACATCGTATGGACAGGTAACGATGATCGAAACTGGGCAAAATTTGATTATTAACGACTACGGCCCAATGAAAATTTGTTAACGTTGGACGGTGAGACAACATCGTATGGACAGGTAACGATGATCGAAACTGGGCAAAATTTGATTATTAACGACTACGGCCCAATGAAAATTTGTTAACGTTGGACGGTGAGACAACATCGTATGGACAGGTAACGATGATCGAAACTGGGCAAAATTTGATTATTAACGACTACGGCCCAATGAAAATTTGTTAACGTTGGACGGTGAGATAATATCGTGAGTATTAGTAACGATTATCGTAACGGGACTGAATTTTATTATTAAAGAGGACGCGTAAGGATTGGTAACGATTATTGTAACTGGACAGAATTTGATTATTAAATAGGACGGCCCAACAAGAATTTGTAAACGTTAGACGGTGAGACAACATCCTGAAGATTTATAACGATGGTTGAAACTTTGCAAAATTTGATTATTAAAGAGGACGGCACAACAAGAATTTGTTCAAATTTGACGATTTAACGTCGTGAGGATTAATAACTATGATTGTAACTGAACAGAATTTGATTATTAAATAGGACGGCCAAACAAGAATGTGTAAACGTTTGATGGTGAGACAACATCGTGAGGATTTGTAACGATGATCGTAACTTTGCAGAATTTGATTGTTCAGGCAGACGGCCCAACAAGAATTTATTAACGTTTTACATGAAAACGACCATTTTGTAGTCAGTTAGGACGCAGCCTCGTGCTATTGTGTTTCACAGATGGGTAGTTGTTAGACAGAAACTTTGCTCATGGAAGTTATGTTTAGCTTTAGGTATACAAATGAAGAAAGGAAAATTATTCATAGTTGATGTGGCTTTCTACCAAACATCACAAGACCCACAAAATCCTAAATATTATAGATGTCATGTTGCGGCCATTAGTTGGAAGATTTGTGAGATGTTTACATACAACCTTTTAATATTACTCGTATGCCTACTCTTATTCGCAATGGTAGTATCTGTCAGCGTCCAATTTATATATTAAATTAATGCGTCCTGGCTTTGATATAAAACTTCGTCTAGTAGTATACAAATACCTATATAACTTGAGCTATAAGCATCAGTTTGTAGCGAATAATGTCTGAATAAAAGAACGTGCAGTACATGGTATACAAAATTGGGAAATGGAAATGTGACCCGTGAAGATGAAGACCAATTATAACGTCCAGTTTAATTTGATGAAGAAGCTCTTTGTAGCATCTTTTGAAGAAAAACCTCCGGCGTCAGTTGGAGAATTGCTAATGAAGCTTTCCTCGAACCATACAATATTTCATCGTCATTTTACAAAAACTTGGTACGGTTCCGGAGCTTCGAAAATTGTACCCGATAGATTTGTCTACTTGTAACTTACGGTTGACTTCAGAGAACTCATGAAACAGTAATTGTCGAAGTTTGACTTCCTGATCGGTGTTCATTTTCAAGAGTGGAGTTTTTTGTCTGACATTTGTAGACCACTTTCTGCACGTTCTCTCATTCAAACATTCTTATCAATGAGCTGAATTAATATTTTGAGTCGTTGCAGAATGATACAAAAACAAATATGTGCTTGAAATGATCCCTAGATACTTGGATGTGTTAACGACTTTAAGCAGTGAAATTTTAATTTGTATTTCTTGTAATATAAAATTCTATAAAGCTAAATGTGGCCAAATACATAGATATATTATATGCAAATATTTCGTCAGGTCGTTAATATTCAGAGACAAATTTCCCGGTAGAAGACCTTTCGGTAGACCTCCAAATCGCTGAACTGACTAGATTCGCTACGATGCTGTGCTGCCTAAGTAAACATGTGCAAGGTGGTATGACTAGTGGGGGCATAGATGCAAGCCTGAGAGTGGAAAATATTTAGCTATAAGAAAGAAAAAAAAGACCACCCAAGAAATTTAATTTCTCCACAAGAATTTGGTCTCTTTAAATGTAAGCGTATGTTGAGAAATCAAACCACTTGAATTCCCAGAAAAATGAATGTCCTTTCAGATATGAGGTCCTATGCTGTGATTATGACCCACTTGTAATTTTTTAAATAAATGTTCATACAACATGGTTGACTTCATGGCTAATCAGTTTTTTTGTCCATAGATTAATAATCTTGAGTGGAATCTCTGGTGTGATTTTCATACAGATAGATCCTTGCGTCCTAAGCTAATTGATTGTGTGTTTTCATTTTGAGGATATGCTATTTCTTGAGTTGCAGGTTTTGTTGTTCAATAGAAAAAAAACACGTATTTGTGTACCGTCTCTCAATATAAAACTTTGTTACTTGTTTTAAACACGAGTTGTAATTTTGTTTGGGGAGGAATCCTTCTGTTGTAGCACTGAGTAGGAACACACGATGTACACTTAGGCTAGTCTCGGAACCAAGCACTGAATTCAAACCGACACAACACAAGCGGACGATCACAGCCTGTGCAGTAAATGCACACAGTCGCACGCTCACAACTTTACTAGCGGTGCCAGCACCAGACAAAATGGAACGATGGTGTAGCCAGAAAGTGTGCGAGAATTCTCTGATGATTATGCTATAAACTAAAGTAAGTATATTATTTAGTTCAACAAAACATCCCGACTTGCGATTAAATTAGAGATGATTAAGATCCGGACAGAACTTATGGGATGACCTGATATTTGTTAGTTTTTTTGTTTTTTCAATAAAGAATATTTCGCACGTCTTTTTAAAATGCTCGCTTTAAATAATTTACAGAAAAATTCATATTTATCTCGACGTAATTAAATACTATTGATTCTTTTTTCTTCTGATTTCCGTGCATTTTTATCGATTGGTCGACACATCAATTCCCGCCGAGGTTATTTCTATAAAACATGAATTCATTGCGATATCAATCTCGCCATTGATCTACAGACATCAAAGGTCAGTTGAGTAGCATCTCTAAGTGTTTTCAGTTTATTAAGTGGAAAGAATGAAACGAGGCTCAGCCAAAGTGAGGAAAATGATCCCACGGGCAAGTGCAGATTTTTCGCTTTGATATTATTAAAACATTCGCAATAACATTTTTTAAGTAAGCAACTCAAACAGAAAAAAAATAAGCAGTTACATACATAGATTTATCTGCTTTATATGTGTAAGCTCTATGACAACATTTCTCAAAAGAGTCTCCTACAACAAGTATTCTTCTAGTATATATATATATATATATATATATATATATATATATATATATATATATAGTTTTAAAGGTTCATACTTTTTTTTATAAGCATCCGTTTGAAATTTAGTAAAAAAGAAGTGTGGTAAATTAAATACCATCAAAGCTTTGATGGTATTTAATTTACCACACTTCTTTTTTACTAAATTTCAAACGGATGCTTATAAAAAAAAAGTATGAACCTTTAAAACTATAACCGTCCACGTGCTTGCGTGATTTCATACGAGAGAGAAAAAAACAACATCTCATTCGCCGGCTAACACCAACAGAAGCTGGCTTTCCAATTACATCGGAATTTCAACCACACTGATGAGGCTAATTTTATTAGCGAAATATCTGTATAACTATAAACTACATACATAATGTTAGTTTATAAAAAAAGGAAAAAAAAATCGTCTTCGATTTTTTTTTTATAAAATAAATATTGCATCTATAACAATGCTTTGATGGTATTTAATTTATCACACTTCTTTTTTTACTATATATATATATATATATATATATATATATATATATATATATAAGTATAATGTAAGAAAGAAAAAGAAAATAAAGAAAAAAGATGGCTAAAAACCCTGAGAAAAACGGAAATAATTGCGGTCAACAACAAGGGACGGTCAGTGAGAATATATGTTTTAATTCAGGAATATTCAGATCAATAATGATAGCTGATGATGAATGATTAGAAATACACACAGGTGAAAGGATACGATACGTATATGTTACGACCTGGATATAACGAGATGATGGTTCCATAAATAATATATATATATATATATATATATATATATATATATATATATATATATATATATATATATATATATATATATATATATAGTAAGCAATGAACATATATATGGCAATCAAGCTACACAGAGGCTCCCGTGTTTCATCCCCGGGGGGAATCGTCAGGCTAAATTCATGCATTTAGCCTGACGATTCCCCCGGGGATGAAACACGGGAGCCTCTGTGTAGCTTGATTGCCATATATATTTTCATTGCTTACTACCTAGCTCTACTTACGTATCGAGCACTGTTGAAGTAAATACTAAAAACTGACACATAAAAAATTATATCTCCTTATAATATTTTATGTGAATACATGAAGTACTAATATATATATATATATATATATATATATATATATATATATATATATATATATATATATATAGCGCATTTCTCGTTCGACACCGGTTTTGAATCCTAACCGCCAATTTTTAACAGCACGGCGATGACGTCGTACCACCAAGGACGTTTATCAAATTAACAAAGAAATAAGTTTCTTTATTCTTGTTTTTTGATGAAAAAAAAAAAAATGACTCAATACTGGTCACCCCTGAAGAAAGAATTTTATTCCGTAATCGATAGGATTAATGTAAAAAAAAAATAATAATAATAAATTAATCTTGTATTGCTAATTTGGCTTATATTGCAATTTTATTAACTTTCCATGCAATACTTTGAAACTTGAACGATACCACACACTTTACTTGACAGCGTGCCAGCGCATTTCTCGTTCGACACCGGTTTTGAATCCTAACCGCCAATTTTTAACAGCACGGCGATGACGTCGTACCACCAAGGACGTTTATCAAATTAACAAAGAAATAAGTTTCTTTATTCTTGTTTTTTGATGAAAAAAAAAAAATGACTCAATACTGGTCACCCCTGAAGAAGGAATTTTATTCCGTAATCGATAGGATTAATGTAAAAAAAAAAAAAATAAATTAATCTTGTATTGCTAATTTGGCTTATATTTCAATTTTATTAACTTTCCATGCAATACTTTGAAACTTGAACGATACCACACACTTTATATATATATATCTACATATATATATATATATATGTATATATACATATATATATATACATATATATATATATATATATATATAAATATAGTTGATAATGAGTACTGATTGTATGCCTGCCTGTTTTTTTTTCATGTTCTTTTGCGTATTTGCTTTGTTTTGTATAATTATCTCTGATGAGAGCCACACCAAGAAATAAATGCACAGGAGCTGAATGAAAAAGAAGTTTTATTAAATCACGTGAAACTATCCATTTTACAACATTGATATGGTATAAATTTACATAAAAAATATTGAATATAGTGTACTGTCCTAGAACTGCGTGTAACCGTCGGACAGCTAGCCTAAACTCTTATCGACAAACAAGACTTTGAGGTATAGTGTAGTTTAACCCCAGGTTTTATTATTCATCAAAATAGTGAAAACTGAAAAGCCATAAAAAAAACATTGTCTCAGAAAAAAGCGAATACAAAAATGACAACGAAGCAGGAAACGAAGTGTTTACTAAATCTAAAGGACCGCCGTGAGCTAATAAATTGCAAAATAGAAAATATTAGGAGCATAAAGATAATACAAGACTAGAGGGATGCATATGTTACGGGCGGTTAAAATGGAGATTTACACGTGGTGATAAAGAGTGAATAAAGTTCGCTTAGATAAAAGAAATGTACAAAGGAAATAATACTTATGCTATATAATTCTATTTTGAGGGAGAATAAAGGTAGCGTTTCTTACCAGAGATGCCTAAAATATTGGGATATTTAAGTGGATACAAAGTTCCTTCATGAAGGCCCGAAACTAATCAGCTAGGAGATAGGGGACAGAACACCGGAAAGCCGCTCGCCCGGTGTCGAGGCTAAAAAATCTCTTACAAGAAGGAGGGCCGACAAAGGGAGATAAATCTAAGGGACTTATTCTAGGCAAGACAGAACATATAGCATAGCTCTGGCCTTACACTATTAGGCTATTATATATATTTTATATCATTAAATTTATATTTGAATATATATATATAAATATATATTAAAAATACATATATATATATATATATATTTTTTTTTTTTAAACAGTAAAGAGACCAATAAAATGCAGATTTCTTTTTAAATAAAAAATTATGAATCGAAAATTTGCATTTTAAATAAATAATATTTTATTTTAAAAAAAGAATCTGCATTTTTTTGGTGTATTTACCGTTTGAAAAATTACAAATTTGAATGCATTAAAACAGTGGAAATATTTTACTCATAACTTACACGTGCGTACCAAAGCACACCACTTCTATCGGACATTACACACCAGACTTCAATAAGAACAGAAGTTCAAGACTAAGTAGCAACATGTCGCTTAAAAAAAAGGAAAAATATTGTCTATATCCTCCTGATGATGATTCTTTTATGAATCAAAAATTTGAATTTTAAATTAATAATATTTTATTAAAAAAAAAAGTCCGCATTTTTTGGTCTCTTTACCGTTTTAAAATTTACAAATTTAAATGAATTCAAACAGTGGAAATATTTTACTCCTAACTTTATAAGATTGTTAGATTTAGTGAAAAGGGCTATCTTATTAACAAAAATTCGGAAACCTCGATAAACTGTTCTGTGCTGCTGACAGTAGAGATTTCGTTTCTATGTTCACATGTACTTTTCTTTGCCATACCCAGGAATGTTGGTGGATCTCTTCTCTTGTCATTCTTATGAAACGTCCATGTAGCTGTTTTTCTTGCCACTTTTCTTTCCTTGTATTTTTGTTTCTGGTTTCGGTGCTTCCCGAGTTGTTCATTGGGACGGCGTCTTTTGCTGCGATGATCACTCTTTCTGTGTTATGGGTTATGTATTTCTCTATCTCTCTTTTGTGTCTTCCACACAGTCTTCTGTACTTACCAGTCCTCTTCCCCCTTCGTTTATTTTCACGTAGAGTCTGTCAGTATCGTCTTTTGGATGTAGTACGTTGTGCATGGTCATTATTTTTTTACTCCAGCCTATGAATAGTCCAGAGTATCTTATTAGTGATGCTACTCGGGTTATTTTTCCTTTGACAAGATTTATGCTATACAATTTATTTTCTAAGAGTTTCCTTACTCTTCTCGATTATTCCTTTCTAATCTTCTTTCATTTCTATAGATTTCATTATGCATGATTCCAAGACTCCCAGATATTATTCGGAAGTTTCATGCCCTCTATTGTCTCCCGTTTTCCATTTTTCATCTCTAGAGATGAACGATTTATAGCTATTTGTCAAAAAAGCAAAAAGCAACTGGAACAACTGATAAATACGATCAAGAACCAGAACATTAACATGGAATTTGGAATGGAGAAATGTACATTTCTCCATTCCAAATTCCATGTTAATGTTCTGGTTCTTGATCGTATTTATCAGTTGTTCCAGTTGCTTTTTGCTTTTTTGGCAAACAGCTATAAGTCGTTCATGTACATGAGATGGTTTATCCTTTGTTCTGCGCCTGTAAACTTGTATCCATCATTACATTTCCTGAGTATGTAGTTGAGAGGCATCATGGCTATGATATATAGTAGTGGTGATAGGAGTCTCTGTATTTTTTATCCTAGTCAGGTGTTGTCCCCAAGCTGTCAGTTTTAGTCTCCATGTTACCATTGCTTTCTTCATTATTATTATTATTATTATTATTATTATTATTATTATTATTATTATTATTATTATTATTATTATTATTATTATTATTATAATAATAATAATTATTATTATTATTATTGGTATTATTATTGTCATTATTGTTATTATTATCATTATTTTTATTATCCTTATTAACTTAACGTAATATTAATTTTCTTAAATTTATTAAATCAGTTACTATGTAGATAGCTAAGCCAGTAAGAATTGTTAATACTATAATTAGGGGTGGGGCGTAATGGGTAAAAATTTCAGATTCATGCGAGCAGTTTTTTTGTGTTCATTTATACATAAATAACACTAAACAATCAAACATTTTGAAAATTTTGCAAAATTCAGAAGGTGCAGGCCAGAAATAGCCGTTAGGGTTCCGCGGGACTCAAAATCCATCATTTCTCGGTGAAAAAGTCGTTTCATGCGACATTGCAGGTCCTAAAACATCCTCAAAAGCTATGAATGGATATAGATGGTTAAATCTGATATAGTACTTTAATTTAGGGCCATTTTCAGGCTGTGAAGGGGTTTTCATGAATGTAAAATAGCCAAAAACAAGTGGCCTGCACCTTCTGAATTTTGCAAAATTTTCAAAATGTTTGATTGTTTAGTGTTATTTATGTATAAATGAACACAAAAAATACTACTCGTATGAATCTGAAATTTTCACCAATTACGTCCCACCCCTACTATAAGTACTATATTATAATTGAAACTTTAGTCTTCCCAGTGTATAAATAGTGTATGTATATGTGTGTGAATATTATGTGAATGCATATATGACGAGAGAATGATGTGTCGTTACCATGTTTATTTAACTTGACCAGACAAAATCATATTCCCCTGTAACGTGCAAACTTTAAAATACACCTTCCAATCTCTACGATATATCATCATACCAACAGCTAATATCTGCTGGCCTATTTTTGAAGTTGAAAGATCTCAAATTTAAAAAAGATGTTTGCAGCATGTAAAATGATTATAATTTGAACTCATTCATGTCACTCTTATGAAATGAAGCTCTACCCCATTTTATATATGAATAACTAAAAAGCCGATATTTAGTTTGTTCTTACGAACTCAAGATACCGAGTTTACAAGTGCTCCGGTTGAAACATGTCAGGATGTGTAGCAAAATAGTATAATATATATATATATATATATATATATATATATATATATATATATTATAATATAAAATGAAGTAATAAAATAAGGTGTCAATCAAATTTTATTAGAATTCAAAGTTCATGCAAAGCATCCTTAAGTCCTTAGCTCATGAGTTTTCAAAGATAATTCTTCTCTTCAGAGGACCATTACCGCAGTTATACTACTACAGGCAATAAAATTACGCTTTGAAAATATATAAAATTATATACACAAATATATAAAAATACACAACATCAAACATATCAATCCAAAAACATCTTTTGTTGGATTGCTTCATATATATATATATATATATATATATATATATATATATATATATATATATATATATATATATATATATAAATTCTTTGTAGAATGGTAGGAAAAATCCCAGCAGAGTGCTCGATTAATTAAGAATCAAAGTTAAAAATTAAGAGCATAATATTTATTTATTCTGGTACAGAAAAATTAGTACAACATTCGTACCGTCGGTTTCAAGCACGGAAGGTCTTACCCATCCGGCTCTCTTCAGCTTCTGTTGTCATCTGTTTTGGAAATGTGAGGTCACATGACACTCTTCTGAGTGTCATGTGATCTCACATTTCCAAAACAGATGACAACAGAAGCTGAAGAGAGCCGGATGGGTAAGACCTTCCGTGCTTGAAACCGACGGTACGAATGTTGTACTAATTTTTCTGTACCAGAATAAATAAATATATATATATATATATATATATATATTATATAATATATATATATTATATATATATTATATATATATTATATATTATATATATATATATTATATATATATAATATAATGTATATATTTATATATTAGTAATCTATGAAAATATATTTATGGGAATTAAGCTACACAGAGGCTCCCGCGTTTCATCCGGGGGAATCTTCAGGCTAAAATGCATGGATTTATTTTTGCCGGGTCTTTTTATATACACGGCTAGCTAGTTAACCAATCTTGATTGATTTCCCCCGGGGATGAAACGCGAGAGTCTCTGTGTAGCTTAATTGCTATACATATATTTTCATAGCTTACTAGCTAGCTCTACTTACGTATCGAGCACTGTTGAAGTAAATACTGAAAATTGATACATAAAAAATCATATCTCCTTATAAAATGCTATGTGGATACATGAAATAGTAATATATATATATTATATATATATATATATATATATATATTATTACTTCATGTATCCACATAAAATATTATAAGGAGATATAATTTTTTATGTATCAGTTTTCAGTATTTACTTCAACAGTGCTCGATACGTAAGTAGAGCTAGGTAGTAAGCAATGAAAATATATATGGCAATCAGGCTTGATTGCCATATATATTTTCATTGCTTACTATATATATATATATATATATATATATATATATATATATATATATATATATATATATATATATGAAATCGGATAAAGACCAGATTAAGTAATGCCAGATTATTTTGTAATAAATGAAGCATTTATTTTTTTAATCAAATATATTTCGGCATAACATGCCTTCCTCAGTGTTGTCAAGACATTTTTAAAGTTTTTTTCCGTCGAAGATTCCTGAGTCCTCCCGATGGCAATGGAGAGATAATTTTAAAAGTCTGATTAGTTGTAGTGATCACGCTGACACGTGTGTATTTATCGAAACAAGTCGGGCTACATCTATAAGCATCGGTGAGTTAAAACTATGAAATCGGATAGAGACCAAATTAAACAATGCAAGATTTTTTAAATAAACAAAACATTTTTTTAATCAAATATATGTTGCCATCATATGCCTTCCTCGGTGTTGTAGACACATTTCATATGAATAATATATATATACTAAAGCCCAGTAAATTAATATTTATTTACTTAAAGACTTTTTCCTATACATTTTAATAACTCAAGATGAATTTGCAAATAACTACCGATCAAGTGACTCCTCTACTAATTTTCTATTAATCTGCTTCACTCTATCTCACTGTAAGTTGTTTGACACCGACTTTTATTCCCTACGTTATTTGCACTTCTCTCCTCTCGATAATTCCTACTCACTCTCGCGTTATTGACAGTCGAAGTTAATAAAGGAAAGAAAAGAATAAAATGATTGAAACAGTCTATATATATATATATATATATATATATATATATATATATAAACATAAAATAGTAACTCTGTATGTGTGTGTGTGTCCGCCTGATCTTTGTGTCTTATCTTCACCCACACCGCTGGACAGAATTGCTTGGAAATGTGCATGTGGACTACTGAACTCTCAGTGTAGGTCATAAACTATATAAGAAATATATCAATTCAACGCTGAAAGTCCCCGGATGGGAACCCCAACCCACCACACTGTTAACTGTTAACTGTTTCTTTACGTGTATACAGTCAGTAATCTTACATATTCTCTAATTCGTGGGTGAGACGTTCCCCGAAAACACGTCTTTCCTCGCTCACAAGCAAAAGCCTAGAGGATAGACTCCACTCGCTATTTTGGCACGACTTTTATATCGACTTCTTATTCGCGGATTCACGCCCTTTACTAAATATTTAACCTTAAGTTATGATGGTGATTTCCTCTTTCTACGTTAGTTTACACATCCTACGCAAAATATTAGTAGATAAGTTCTTCCTTGACAGCTGGTGTAATAGGTGCCATATCTCTAAGATATGTGTAGATTGTAGCAGCAGCATCAATAGTTGCCATTATAGAGTTAATATGTCTTTCTTTATTGTACAAGCGGTTACAATAGTTGTTCTCTCGTAGATATAACAGCAGCACATATACTTTTTAAGGTTTACTATATTAGTAATTTATTTTTATTTACACTTCCCTTGGCACTATTATACACAATATCAATATTATTTATATGACTACTGTACTAATACATATTACTCCATCCTGGGTGTGGGAAGGGAGTTTGAGAGGGTCTCAGTAAACACGTCTGTTCTCTCCGACAGACAAAAGCCAAGATGCTAGACTCGACTAATCATTTTGCCGCGTCTACTATATCGACTTGACGCGTGTTACGTCATTTCTCTAACATGTCCGCTAAATTCCTAACCTTAATTTCTCGTGGAAATTTCCTCTTTCTACGCAAGCAGCTAACACATCACACGCTTGCTTGGGTGAACGTGACAAATAAATTGACAAAGTAAAAAGCATATATATAAATTACAAGTTAGACACCGTTACATCAAACTTAGAATGTATCTCACGAAAAACGGAAAGAAGCTTCGTTCTAACCTGATACATGCTTGTTTGTAAACACATTTATATTGTTTGATCTTTTTATTTTGGGCAAGCATTTATATATCTGTTTTAGAATTGGCAAAGAATTCGGTACCTTTATAGATGACGCACCATGTTTCCGTGACTTCGCGTCGTCAAGGTTCCGCAGGTCTCGGAAGCGCTCGAGAGTTGACGAAACTATTAACCAATCAGGTTGCAGCAGGCATTAGACAATCAGGCTACAGCAAGCAGCCGATAACTTTTAAAAGAAATTAATTGTGTTCTAATAACACAAAAAATGAATTTCTATAATCTCTGTCAGCTCGTTGAATCCTCCGAAGGTTTCATCAAGTTCTGAGAGCAATGGTCTCTTTTAGCGAAACAAAAAACGGTTCCTTTGACAAAAAAATCAATAAAATAAACATCTAATTAATAACAGTTGTTAAGCTATGGTTTATTCGTTGTTTCTTTTTATATGTGTATTTTTGTTTGATTTTCTTTGTCGTAATTTATCGGCTGTCAGTCTTCAATTTATCGTTTGATAGTTTTCGCCTCGTTTTCGCCCCGTCAACCCTCGGGCGCTTCCGTAACCTTCCCGAACGTTGACGATGCGAAGTCAGGGAAACATAGTGCGTCAGCACCAAGAATTCGATTGAAAATATTAAGAATTTCAACTTTTTTTTGTCATATACTCGCTCCCACAGCGGTAAGATGTGACACGAGGTTGGAAAGTGGGATTGGAAAGCCAGCGTCCGAAAAGATGAGTACTCTGGCCTACAAAAAAATGCCTGGGCAGCCCCGTCGGCATTCTCCGATAGAGGCGCCTCAGGCGATTAGCAATAAACTAACCTCTTCTCAAAGGGTGAGAAGGCAAAGACTGAGAGGGTGGACCTCCTAGAACTGCACAGGAGAGTAGCTCAGACAGTACCGGTCTACAGAGTGAGCATCTGTCAAAACAGATACTACACTCTGATCTTGGCCAAAAGGCCAAGAGAGGATTTTTTTAGTTCAGATCATAACCTACATTATTACGGCTGGTATTTTTTGTAAAATGGGATGAAAATCTTTGATTGTGTGACGTAATGTCAGACAAAGCCTATCCGATTTAGTGAAGCCTATTTCTTTCAGACATCTGAAAAGACGACGATCGTTAGAGGAAAACACAGGAAGGTAGGGATGCGTATCATCGACTGAGAGTTCCATGCCTTCCAACACCATATACTCTCCTCCAGCCGACCTTATCAAGACTTGTGATACACTGATTGACCTCCTCATTGCGGGACAAACATATGTCTTTTTGTTGTTTGTATCATGTTGGCAAATAAAAAAAACAAATTATTCATTATTTAAGTAAGTGCTTATATGTAAAACATTATACAAGACGAATGATTCATTGGAATATTTGGAAATTAAAAATGTTAGCCTCAGTATTCTTTAAAAATATTAAAACATTTTATTTCTTTGGTAACTTATTTTCATCATGAAATGTATTGTTCACATTTTCACTGTTTTCATTATTTCTGAGAGATGTGGAAATTGACGCATCTATATTATAAATTGGCTTTGTTGCGTTTAGAAATGGCAACACTCTACATGAAGTTGAACTGGACAATATGAAAATACTAGAAAAGTACCTGTCCCAGACGTATATAAGCAATAAATATGGCATAACTTTTAAACTTTAATGTTTTTTTCTTTGCGGAGTATGGTATAGTTTCGGTACCCCTACCCCCATGAATGGTAAAGTTTACAATAAAAATAGATAATGTACCCACGTAACTCACCCTGTTGCCTAGAATACATATTCCATAATTGATAATGATAAGTTCAATAGTTAAAATTTTTACCAGGTACATAACTTTTATTGATGCTCACGCGTGCACCTATTCTTTTTAAACGCGTATTACTCAATATAACTATAAATTTGATGTAGATAATTTGTTTCGCTCAATTTTTAGTATTTAACTTATTTTAAAGGTTGTTTGGGCGAAGCGATTTGGGTGAATGCACCACCTAAATGATAACGTTTACCAAATAAAAATAATGTGCCTATGTTACTCACCGTGTTGCTCAGAATATATATTCCAAAATTCATAATGATCAATTTATTAAAAAGAAAAGGTATATATATATATATATATATATATATATATATATATATATATATATATATATATATGTATATATATATATATATATATATATATATATATAATGGCATTAGTGGGTTCTCCCACGTGTGAGTTTGCTCTTTTCTTTGCTTATTGTTTGGTTTCACCCAAAAATGAACCACTGTATAGTGTATGTTTTTTTCAAAACACTTTAATCCAAGAACTTGTTACTCTTTGTTAATTTTTCTGATGAGTTTGTAATGTTGCAGAGACGATATTAACATAAAAATGTTGTTTAGCACAAGACAAATGAAACGGATCGTAAAAAATATACCTCACATAAATTTTTGGGAAACTTGAAACAATAAAAATACAAATAATAAAATAAAAACATGGTTATTGGAATATAATATGAACCTCACACACACACACACACACACACACACACACATATATATATATATATATATATATATATATATATATATATATATATATATATATAACAAAAATTTAATGTGAACATGTAACTCACCGAATTTTCGAAGATATATATTCTGAAAATCATAATGATACGTTTATTCGTTTAGGAAAAAACATTGGGGGGGGGGAGGTGAGGGTGCGGGTTTAGAGGATGTACCCCCTTAAATGGTAAAGTTTACAAAAAAACATGATGTGGCCATGTTACTCACCGGATCATCCGGAATATATATTTCAAATTTTCATGATGATCAGTTCATAAAAAATAAATAAAAAGTGTTATAATAAATAAAAATAAATAATAAAAAAATTAAAAAATAAATAAAAAATAAATAAATAATGAATAAAAAAAATAAAAAGTTCATATATATATATATATATATACCCCCTTACATGTGAACATTTACAAAAGCAATAATGTGGCCATGTTACTAACCATAGTTTTAGAATATATATTTCAAAATTAATAATCATCCGTTCATTAGTTTAGGATATTACTCTTTGCATAAATACATACATGTATAAATAAATATACCTACTTAACTTTATAAATATAGAGATAGCATTATTTATTTTAAATATCTATTAAAAAGAAACGATTTGCATTTTTTTGCCTAGAGTAGATGGCATTTAATTGAAGAAAATTGCAGTAATTTTCATACATCTCAACGGTATCTTAACTATCCGCAATTAAACAAAGTTAAATCTCATAATTCTGAAACAGAAAAGTAAAGAATATAATTGAAAATATATAGAAAGACAAAAGTAAGTCA
Source organism: Sepiola atlantica (assembly GCA_963556195.1). Classification (NCBI taxonomy): domain Eukaryota; kingdom Metazoa; phylum Mollusca; class Cephalopoda; order Sepiida; family Sepiolidae; genus Sepiola; species Sepiola atlantica. Next base: position 1,927,432 of record OY744532.1, on the reverse strand, counting down.
TCTGTGCTGTATTGATTTCATCGTTAATGCGAAAATTTAAACATCAGGCAAACTCAGCAAATAACGCGGCCTCGCTTCTATCAAAACAACACGCACATCGACGCGCTTCGCAAGGACACGTTACAAACAGCAGACACAAAATGTGTTAGCCAATACGAAAAGCAGAAATAAAATGTGTTAGCCAATAAAAACAGCAGACATAGCAGTTTTATTGTGCTACTTTAGCCAATATCTATGTCCCCACTATCTTACTAATTTCAATGTGAAAATCCTAACATTTACTCGGTCAGGAGTACGACACTAAAGTGATCCTTAGGTAAGTAATTACATATCAACCCAACCCGCACATCCAATTCCTGTCTTTTGGCTAAGATCAAAGTGTAGTATCTGTTCCGATGGATACTGCACCCCCATAGACTGGTATTGTCTTGGCCTTCGGGGTTTGATTTACGCCGGTCTATGGGTCTGTCCTGTGCAGTTCTAGTATAACGGAAAGCATGTAATGCAAATGTAATGGGACCCCACACTCTTACACTTCTTCCTCCGTGACGGCATCAAATGTAATGAGAACCGTCCCGGTGCAGGAATCCTTCCTGACTGTGAACACCTTTTCTTTGGCTCGTGATGTCGTCTGTAGTGGCGTTGAATCTCTTCCGGGTCAGATGAATGACGACTTCGTGATTCTGTGAAGGCAAGATTACTTAGCAGGACAACTCGATAACAGAATAACTCGACAAACGGCTAGGTCTTTTCATAACAATAATTATTTAATAAAAATGAACGGTGGGTTTTTAACTTTAACCCAAAGTCTATTCTTCGATAATGGCTTCTTTACTAACTATTGTATCTCTCTGCGTGCGTGTGTGAATCTCTTTACGACTGCAAATCCTTAATCGAGATATAACTTGTCTACTCAAAACGGTGGGTGTGGACTCTTACGACTGTTGGTATTAATTGAGACATTAATCTCTGTTGGAAAACGATGGTGGGGCCCGGGGCAGCGGCTCCCTCGGGATCCGAGGGAATCACGACCAGCTCGGCCGGGATCTCGGTTCTAACTCATTTGTGCTGCCTTCTCGCCTCAACAACAAAGACGAAAAGTGTACAACTCATACTCTCTCTCTCTCTCTCTCTCTCTCTCTCTCTCTCTCTCTCTTCTCGTCGTGTGGTACGCGCGATGCTGACTTACTCTCTTTCTTTCCCCCATCCCTTCTTCTGTGTCCCACCTCCTCTCCCGGAGTGGGGTGGTACGCTTCTCAACGGACAATTTGGAATTTATCTCTTAGTCTTTATCTCCCTAGAGACCAATTATTCCCTCTCCCTCTGTCCTCCAAGTGTTGACACCTCTGATAAGATTTTGCCAAAACTTTTGGCAGCGTGTGCTCAATGTATCCCATTGTTGTTCCCTAATTGCCAATGACACCCTAAGAGCCAATCTCAGACTTCACGGCGCCCCCCAGCGATCAGGGCCCGGACGGTCGAAAATATGTACTAGCTCCCAGATCTCCACTTGTTTCTACGTAGGGCCTGATCTCCCCGATGCATTCCAGTGCACCCTAGGGTGCCGACTCCGTCGCTGAAACCACTGTTTCACATCCGCCCAATCCTTATTTCGTGTCAATTGGTCGAAATTGACACCTCCCAGACCGTCACCTTTCTCTACGTGGGGGGGCTGATCTCTCTGATGCATATCGGTGCGCCATAAAGGGGGCAGATACGTCGGATGAAATCACTGTTTCACATCCGTCCACCCTTATTTCGTGTCACTTGGTTGCAATTGACATCTCCCAGACCGTTACCTTTCCCCACACACAGAGAGAACAACGGATAATACAATCAAAACAATAATAATCAAAAATTAAAAAAAACTGTAGCTAAAAAATGGAACAAAAAGTTTTCTTTTTCTGTTCTGTTTTCTTTTGGTCTGTCCTTCTTTTTCTCTTTCCAGTCTATTAAAACATCAGGACTACGTATGTATGTGTGTATATGCGTATGCATTTTGTGGTTTCTGTGTTGGGAGGTGGGTAGGTGACAAAATGAATTATTATGCATGCAATTAAAAGTTTGTTAATACAGATTGGAGCTCGCAACGCCCCTTACAAATTACGTCACCATCACCTTCTCTTCGGAATCGATCTCTACTTCTTCACTGGTCATCCACCTGGATTTCCGACAGGGGCAGCGATTGTTGCTCCCGCTCGCGATCTGGGTGAAGTGTACTCAAGGGTAACCCTCCCTCGCTCATGCACTCGGCCGCCGGTGTGCTCGCGCCGTCCAATTTCTCCCTATGTCTTTCTCGCGCCCTTTGTCTTTTCTGCAAAAGCTAACCCTATCATTTATGTGCACAATTCTCACTAACATCGACCAAGCCCTATCGTGCCCGTGTCTAGTTCTACCTTTTAACGTGAATTTTCCCTTCCTGACGGGGTTAATCGAACCCTCAATCTCTCTAAAGCTAATAGCTTGTTACCTTCTGGTTATGCAACGCATTTTAACATTGTAATACTTTCATAACTATTCGATGGGGTCGACCGGTAATCTCAAACGATTTGGTAATTCGGCCTTAATCTGCCGAGATGATTATATTCGGCGACAAGTGTCTTAGCGATTGCATATCCAACTGTGCACCTGTGAAATCACTCGTCAGTATCAACATACGAAATTCTCTTGGTACGGACCTGTCTGGTTCGCATACCGTCACTATCATTACGTCGGCCACCTCGGCCAGATTCTCTTCCGTTCCCTTCTCTGGGAAAACAATTCTCTCAGACTAACACCTTCTTGGCTCACTTCGGCCCGGTGACATTCGATATCGATGCGCCTTCTCTGGCTGCATGCGACAGTAACCCTTTTGGTTCTTCCCTATAACTTCCAATTTCTTCATAATCATTCTCTCATCGCTTCCCGACACTGTCCCTAATTACTCATCGAGTGCCTCTCCCAGCAACGGGGGGGGGGGGCACTGATTTCTTCTGCTTCGTCTGTATCAACACTATCTATCTTAGATAGGATCTCATATCCTTCTCTTCGCTTATCATTACTTCTGTGCCCTTTCGTAAGGCGCACCACAATCTGTCATATTCACGGTGGTTCGAACATCTGTCGATTACTTCAACCTTCTTTTGCTTTTACAACTCACTATATATCTGCCTGGTCGTTCGGCAACAGCCCATCCAGCTGCAGGTATATTACTACTTGTGATCGATCATTTGGATCTAACCACGACGACCCTCCATCGGTCCCAGTTATGCATCTCTTTCTATCCTTATATGTCCGTTTTATCTCGGGGGGGGGGGGGCATCCAGGACAACTGTCCGCGCCACAACCACCAGCGCCGCACACGCATGGGGGCCTCCCTGCGCGCGGTGGAGCCAACGAATGCGACACAGCACAACCTCGGCCTCTCCCCCAGGTCCTTGACTATCTTTGGCTTGGCTTTCCTGCTATTCTGTGGTGGGGCGTTCTGCTCCCCTCTACCGTAACTTCATAGGTAATTCCTCTACCTTTTTGGCTAACCGATTTTCTCTCAGTCTCTTCTGGAGCTGGGCAGGGGGGTATTTTGCCGCTCTCCTCCCACTCGCTGGACTCGTCAACCGACCTAGCAGTCGCGTTTAATTCGATCTCTCTCTACGGGGGGGTTCATTGCTTCTTGCGGTTTCTCATAAACCGGCGAACAAAACCCAAGCCCGTCTTCTTCCCATTCTACCGTAACTTCATAGGTAATTCCTCTACCTTTTTGGCTAACCGATTTTCTCTCAGTCTCTTCTGGAGCTGGGTGGGGGGTTATTTTGCCGCTCTCCTCCCACTCGCTGGACTCGTCAACCGACCTAGCAGTCGCGTTTAATTCGATCTCTCTCTACGGGGGCTTCATTGCTTCTTGCGGTTTCTCATAAACCGGCGAACAAAACCCAAGCCCGTCTTCTTCCCATTTAATTTCGCTATCTTTCACTAAACTTATCATTCTGGTGGCCACCCTACTTTTTATAATCTGTGGGGTGGCCTCTGGGCGCTTCCCTTGTTCTTTACCCTTGCGTCAGGTGGCACACTAAGGTTCGGAATCCTAATTCCTCACCTCCGATCTATGCTGCTGTGCACCACCGACTCTCATGTCCGAACCGACCACACCTAGTACAGTTCGGTCTGACCGAGCCGCGTGGGCGCCCATAATTTGTGGGACACTCTGCTGCTCTATGCCCCTCACCCCTGCAGGTCCAGCGGACTGATACCTGCCTGGCCGGTGCGGGCCTATCGTACTCATTTTGAAGGTCCCATGCCTTCCTTCTAGGATCGGAGTCTGCCTCCCGATCCTCTCCGCCCCCTCTCTCCATTCGGGGCCCCGGCCTCGCCCTGCCCCCACCGTTTTCCTTCTCCCAGGCCTTTCCACGCCATTGCTTAACCTTAGCCGGGTCAACTTGCGTACGGCCTCAATCGCGGTTCGCTCGCTGGCGTATTGCCTCACCAGCTGCTCGCGGAGCTCCGTCCAGGTGATCCCCGGGTTCTCTACATACCTCCCCTCAATGAATCTCGACACTGGGCCCCTCGCTCCCTCTAGAGCGAGCAGCACCATCTCTAAATCTTCTAGTCCATAAATCACCCTCTTCTTCTGAATTACTGCTAACCACTCCATTAAACCGACGGGATCCCCTTTGTGGGGGGGTATTCGTATCCCTCCTATCGGCCTTTCTATCTTTCTAGTCTCTTCTCTCCCCATACCTGTTACACTATTTACTAGGTCTTCCTCCGCACCCATTCCCTTTGCGTTCTAGCTTACCACCCCAACAACAGAACTACCCAAACCGCGTGCAAAGTTTGGACAACAATCGATACACCGACAACCGAGCAAACAAACAAGAGAAATCAACGAGTCACTTACCCCTCTCCTCTGCTGCCCCTGTGGTCTCTCGTCTCTGGGTTGGTTGTTTATTATTTTTCGAGTCCGTCTGGGCCTTTCAATCAATTGACTAAAAGTTCGCGGTCCCAGACCGATCTCAAAGTCTAAAAAACGTTTTTTCTTTCAGTCTATCTCTTTTTCTATCTTTCTCTTTTTTTTTCAAACACGGGTGTACCTGCCCGTTGGACTGTTTCTCTCTTTTCTTTTCCCTTTTTCTATTCTCTTTTTCAAACACGGGTGTGCACGCCCGTCAAACTGTTTCTCTCATTTCTTTTCCTTTCTCTATTTTTCTTTTTTTTTTCAAACACGGGTGTCGATGTCCGTCAAACTTTAAAGCATTCTCTGCCGGTAAAAAAAAAAGATCGCCCGTTGTGCCGTGGGGTTTTTTTTTTTTTGTCTATTTTTTTTTCAAAGTGTTCTGCCGGCAAAAAAAAATTGTTTGTTTTCTCTTTTCTGCCGTGGGTTGGCTCTGCTCTTTCTTTTCCCGAGGTTGCCAGGCACTCCTCACAGTACCATGATCTTAGGTCGCGGCACCATTTATAACGCGGACCCCACGCCTCTTACTCTTCTACCCGTGGGTATCGTAGTCGGCCACTCGCACACAGGTGTTTGATATCCTGGTCACGGCACCATTTATAACGGAAAGCATGTAATGCAAATGTAATGGGACCCCACACTCTTACACTTCTTCCTCCGTGACGGCATCAAATGTAATGAGAACCGTCCCGGTGCAGGAATCCTTCCTGACTGTGAACACCTTTTCTTTGGCTCGTGATGTCGTCTGTAGTGGCGTTGAATCTCCTCCGGGTCAGATGAATGACGACTTCGTGATTCTGTGAAGGCAAGATTACTTAGCAGGACAACTCGATAACAGAATAACTCGACAAACGGCTAGGTCTTTTCATAACAATAATTATTTAATAAAAATGAACGGTGGGTTTTTAACTTTAACCCAAAGTCTATTCTTCGATAATGGCTTCTTTACTAACTATTGTATCTCTCTGCGTGCGTGTGTGAATCTCTTTACGACTGCAAATCCTTAATCGAGATATAACTTGTCTACTCAAAACGGTGGGTGTGGACTCTTACGACTGTTGGTATTAATTGAGACATTAATCTCTGTTGGAAAACGATGGTGGGGCCCGGGGCAGCGGCTCCCTCGGGATCCGAGGGAATCACGACCAGCTCGGCCGGGATCTCGGTTCTAACTCATTTGTGCTGCCTTCTCGCCTCAACAACAAAGACGAAAAGTGTACAACTCATACTCTCTCTCTCTCTCTCTCTCTCTCTCTCTCTCTCTCTCTCTTCTCGTCGTGTGGTACGCGCGATGCTGACTTACTCTCTTTCTTTCCCCCATCCCTTCTTCTGTGTCCCACCTCCTCTCCCGGAGTGGGGTGGTACGCTTCTCAACGGACAATTTGGAATTTATCTCTTAGTCTTTATCTCCCTAGAGACCAATTATTCCCTCTCCCTCTGTCCTCCAAGTGTTGACACCTCTGATAAGATTTTGCCAAAACTTTTGGCAGCGTGTGCTCAATGTATCCCATTGTTGTTCCCTAATTGCCAATGACACCCTAAGAGCCAATCTCAGACTTCACGGCGCCCCCCAGCGATCAGGGCCCGGACGGTCGAAAATATGTACTAGCTCCCAGATCTCCACTTGTTTCTACGTAGGGCCTGATCTCCCCGATGCATTCCAGTGCACCCTAGGGTGCCGACTCCGTCGCTGAAACCACTGTTTCACACTAGGAGGTCCACCCTCCCAGGCTTCGCCTCCCCTCTTTGGGGAGGAGTAAGTTTATTGCTTACTGCCTGAGGCGCCCCTACCGGGGAATGCCGACGGGGCTGCCCAGGCAATTTTTAAACCCCACTTTCCCGACCCGACCTTGGGTCACATCTTACTTGTGGGAGTAAGATAAAAACTGGCCTTGTGCCTAACTCCTGGAGAGGAGTAAATCGATACTCTATTGCCCCACACAATTAACTACTCTAACTGTTTATCCCAAGACGGTCCTTGGTATGAACTTAAACTCATCCGGTTTGCGAAGTCCGCATTTGGGAGTTTTGATGAGTGTGGAGTCACTCTTTAGTTGCAATTATTCCTAGCATCTACTCATACTAGTAAGGGCCCATTTATAGGGTTTAATATCATTCACCGTTTACAGACGTTCTATTTACAAAATATTCATTCCTCCATATCAATTTAATCTATGAATATTTGAACATCTTAAAAAGTTGAAGCATGAAAAGTATTACCAGAATGTCATTAAACACATTCCAGCATGACAAAAGAGGTAAAACCGAATATGATGACTGAATTCGGAATTAAATGACCCCTAAAACTGTTGGTATACAGTAAAAGAAAAAACAAACCACCAAAACCATATACCCTAACAGGAATCTGGATACGGTTTATCCTAGTTTTTAACAGAAATACTCGATAACAAAAACATCTGCCTAAACCTTTCAACTTATTGTACCCGGACAACGCTGGATTTCCTCACGGGCTACAAATACCCAGTGTAAGGGCTTGGATTTGTGCAACCAGAATATCAGTAAATCGTGTAAATTCTTTTATATCATCATTCACGAATTGCTGTTTTATTTTTTTTTATTTACTCCCTACGCAGATCACGAGTATTCATCACGAACAAACTCGGTTCTGTTCCGATGCGTAAAACCCCTTTCTTTTTTTTTTTGCCCGTTGAACACGCAACGTTCTGCGCACGCGTCAATGTAATTGCCTCGTATTGTTGGCGAACGCAGCAAAACCTGAAAGCCGAAACTAGTAATTTGATAGAGTTAAATTTATAGTCCTCCTTCGAAAACACCAAATTTACTGCACACACACACACACACACACACACACACACGCGCGCGCACGCACGCACGCGCGCACACACACAACAATGTATCTGTCGTGTTCTTCTTGGGCATTGCAAAATATTTACAAACATTCGAATAAGTATTTATCATAGTGCAATAATGTGCCTTTGGGAATCTAAAAAAAATAGAAAGATACAAGTAAAATCAGGTATGTGCGTCATGAGCCTAATACGACTTCTAGAATTGTCTCGACCAACTTCAGATTAAAGCTTACCTACTATGTGATCAATATTTTTAATATACTAATGCGACACCGCTTATCGAGGAGCCACTCGAACATAAGGGTAAAAGAGATTGTCGGTTGGACGATAAATGTCACGGCAAGAGGATTGGAAACTGTTATGGTACCTTACCTATAACGGACTACTTGAACTTTTCCACTCACCATAAATACTGGGAGCGCATGCTTCTCAGTTTTGAAACCATACCAGTCCGACAGGAACTGGACCATTTCGGTGGTCTTTTATCTGTCGGGATGAGGCATTAGTACTTTTTTAGGTCTACTCTCCCAGGCCTTGCCTTCTCTCTTTGGGGCGCAGTAAGATTATTGCTTACTTCTGAGGCGCCCCGACCCGAGAATGTTGATGGGGCTGCCCAGGTAATTTTTTAGAGGCCAGAGTTCTCCTGTTTTAGGGGCTCTGGTTGGACTCTCCCCACTTTCCGGCCTTGTGCCACATATTCCTGTGGTGGGAAGGAAGTAAATACCTGGAAACACACCAGTTTATACTGGCAGTCAAGACTGATGTACAACTTCTCTTGTTCTCCGTGGTACTATACTTTTGTCAATATACTATTTTTTTCTAAACTCCGAGTTCGTGTCTTCCTACTGCCTTTTTAATGGGGCACAACAACTGGCGACGTGCGATATCGAACTTACACGCCCACAACAACTGGCGCCGAGGTACAGTAAGGGTTTTTTTTTTAGAAATCTAAAATATACGCGACAACTGGCGACTATATATATTAAGCATGGACGGCGGCACCGGGGGGCAGGGGGGTCAACCCCCCCTCCACTTTTTGACTTGCCCCCCCCACTTTACGGTCATCAATAATGAAGTTATATATGCATGTGTTTAACCGGGCCCCTCCAGTTTTTAGAAGAGCCCCCCCACTTTTATAACTGTCCCGCCGGTCCTGTTAAGGGTGTTTTTAGAACCTTATAAAAAAGGGCAAACTTTGAGAAAAGAACGGCAAATTCATCCGAAAACGTCCTAGTTATAAAAACTGGATTTACCGGCAGACCAGAAAAAAAACATGTAAAAGTTCAGCTTAGAAGAAATGTCAGTGATTTTCTTTATTGGAATTCCGGTACTGTGTCAATTTTTAACAAAGAGGGGTATATATGATATTTTCTTTTCTCTCCTAAAGAAAAAAGTCCTACTGCTGAAAGAAAAATATTGAAAACCTTATTTGTTTCTGTTGAGTAAGATGCTGGCCGTAAATTCTACGGTTACGTGAAAAGCATACTAAAAAGAAGTGATCTTTTTATTGGTCGAATGAAAAAATGTGTTATACTCTCTTTCTCTTTTTACAACCAAGATTGCGTTAGCAGCGTGGTATAAAAGAAAGAACTTCTTAAAGCCGTTTTCTAAAAAGAGACTTTTTAAACATGGCAGATGCTAAAGCAGATGTACAAGAACTCGTAACATCAAATAAAACAGCAACAAAAAGCCAACTAAAAAATGAAGAAAGACAACTAAAATATAAAGAAATATTTCAAAAGCTTCTACTAGAACTAAAAAAGAAGCTGACGAAAAAAAAACGTCTGGAAAAAAAGAAGCTGTAGAAAGGCTTATAGAACAAATATGAATCTTAAGAAAAACTCCTGGAACAAAATTAAAAATCGAAGGATTATAACAAACAATGTCGAACAGATGTCAAAGTAACGAAAACAGTAATACTTTTTCGCAGAATGCCGTTTGGAGTGCAATTGACAATTTCACTTATCCCCCATACGACGATTAAACCGTTGCTTCATATTTCAGAAGGTATGAGGATCTCTACAAAACAGATCGTTGTGACAATTGGGCAGACTTTTAAAATGTTCGTCTACTGCTCCGAGAATTATGAGCACCGAACATTCTAAATTGGTTGACTTTATTTTACGCCGAAAAACGAGCGATTTGACCTTTTGTAAAGCGGTTAAACATTTTATAGAATTATTTAGCCCTACGACTTCTCTGTCCCACAAACAGTAGAAGTGTTTGAATTTAGTCAAAAAAGATAGCGAAGACTACGCAACGTTCGCGTCAATCTTTAATAAACACTGAACTAGCTGAACTTAGCGCATATATCTTTAATTTTCGTGCAAGGACTTGTATCAGGAAAAGGCACAGAAATGAGACGTAGGTTTCTAAAAAAGTTTGAAAGTGAACCAAATTAAACATTGCAGAAATTAGCCGAAGACTGCCACGGATTTATAAGTGTTAAACAAGATTAAAAAGACATTGAAGATCCGAGTATTGCGTATATAAGAAAGGTACGTCAGAACCCACGTTTCAACTCTCTTTCAAAAACAATTAAAACCAAAAGAGAGGGATTATTTTCACGTTCCTACAAAAACAAGCCAGCCAAATAAAAAAACAAGATAAAGTATCGCTCATCCCCTTTTTTCTGTTGTGAAGCCCTTCATTGGTTTATGGTTTGCCATACCATTTTAAAACCTGTTTAACTTTTAATTAAATCGGGCACAAGAGTTCACATAGCGGAACAAATAAAGGAAATAAAACTTAGGTGTAATCCATGAGATCAGGACTGCATAAATATAAGAAAATATGTACAGGTAAAAATTCTGAATAAAAAATGTAACATTACAATTAGACTCGGGTTCAGACGTGTTGATAATCAACCTGCATACATGGAAAAGATTGGAAAGACCGACCATGCTAAGAACCAACAAAATAGCTAGTACTATGAATGGTGAAAAAATGTAATTCGAGGTGGAAATCATTACCAATGTTACCTTAAATGGAACTACCAAAAAATTGAAAATGCTCGTGTTGAAAAACACTAATAATTTTTTTCGCACAGACTGGATGCAACGGTTCAATCTATGGAATTTACAAATCAATACGTGTTGCCAGAAAATAGAAAGTCATGGGAATGATAATAATTATTCAAATAAGAATGTATCGCAATAAATGATAATAATGATAATAATAATACTAATAATAATTATAATACTACCAATGATAATAGTAATAATAATACTAATAATATTAGTAATAATAAAAATAATACTAATAATATTAAAAATAATACTAATAATGATAATGATAATAATGATGTTGATGATAATAATAGTAATAATACTACAACTAATAGCAATAATAATAAAGATTATTATGACGATTACGATGATATTAATAATGATTATAATAAGAATAATGATAATAATAGTGATAATAATAGTGATAATAGTAATAAAAGTTACAATAATGATGATAAAAATAATTATAGTAATAATAATAATAATGATGATAAAAATAATAATAACAGAAATGTTGAAAAAAAAAAAAAAATAATAATAATAATAATAATAATAATAATAATAATAATAATAATAATAATAATAATAATAATAATAATAATAATAATTATGGTAAAAAAAAATAATAATTCGCAATTGGTAATAATGTTAATTGTAATAATATTAATAGTATTGATGACCTCATCAATAATATATTGTAATTATTATTTTAATGATAATAGTAAATTGAAAATATAAATATAATAATCATAGCGAGCATGGTATTATATATGATATATAAATGGGTAAATTGGTTATCTGTTTTTATTTGTGGATAAATAAGTTCTTTTTCCTAATAGGGGCCCTAGTGTTGCCGTGTTTAGGGGGATCAGTATTGCATAGCAGGGGTAATGTATTCTAGGGGTTTTTGTAGATACTATATGATGGTGGGTTTAATTATGGTTAAAAGCTTTTATTTTTTTGGTTTTTACTCCATTTTCCAACGGTAAGAATGCTTCAAAAGGTTACATGTAAATTAGTAAGAAAGTGTGATCTATTGTGCTTATAGTTAATTTAGGTTTCTTATTTTTATTTAGAAGTTTAACACTATCACTAAATCTAACTAGCTCGAATTTTTCACTTAAGCATAAGTAACGGGGTGAATTTAGGGAACTGCAGGTACTGGTTCTTCTAATAGTGTTCCAAATAACTGTTCTTGAATGTATTATTATTGGTTAATTCCCAGTGGTATATAGAGAGTGAAGTTTATTTCTGTAGTCAGAATTATTTAATGAGCATTTATGGTCGGTATATCTTTGTTTGAATGTGTCTATATAGTATTTTTCTGACTTCGGGTTTCTTTGGTTGAAATTGTGGCCTGGTAGACTATTTGGGTTGTTAAACAATTTTGTTGCAGATAGAATTCTGTTTAGTTTATGCCGTTACTAGTCATTATTTTTGTCGTTTTTTTTATCATTTAATTCAGTATTTTTGTTGAGATCTAAAATGTATTGTTATATTTTTAATTATTTTTCACCACAATTGTAGCTTAATTACGGGTATCTTTATTAACGAGTTTATGTAGTATGTTATTAGGAGGGAAGTGTAGGTTAATTAAATCTATAAATCTTTTACCAAGTTAAGTTTAAACCATGTGATTGAATGGGGCTGTTAACCAAATAATCTTTCTACTTCTTGTTTTATGTTTATTGTTGCGCGTTGCATTTCTACATTTCTTAATAATATTGATTTCCTCTTTGGAGATATCAAAGAGAAGGGTAGAAAACTCAATAATATTTTCGAAAATTTCTTTAGAAATGAAGGAGTAATAATTGATTATGTCGAATTGGATGAATGAGCAGTTTGCTTTGTTTCGATTTTGTTTTCGATTTTGTTTTCTTTTAATTAATAGGTTCAGTTGTGTTTACTCACTGATTTAGTTTGTAAAATGTTTGTATTTGTCCATTTACTTTCTCTGATATGTTTTTACTAATTTTTCAAATTTCTCGTCGTGTGGGGTTAATAAGTCTAGTGGCTGATTTTGTAAGGAAGTCAGGCGTATGGTATTTGAGAAGAATATATGTTTCTTTTTCTTTTAATTTAACTATTCTATTGCTAATTTTAAGTCTACGTTAGATTTTCTGTAGTTTGGAGTGATATTATGGCGAAGTAGTTTATGGCATTTCTGTTTGGTTAGTTTGTAGAAGTGTTGAGTTGTATCTGCTTTGGCTAATATGTATTCTGAACTGTTAATTTCCCTACTTTTTTTATTTATTAAAAAAAATTTTTTTATTTTATATTATTTTTGATTTTCTACGGTCTCAAATCTCAGTTTCTAACAACTGTTAAACGATAACATCGATGTGTCAGTGTCACAAATTGTGTACATGTCTGTATAAATAAAAAATAATCATATACACACACATATGTTTATTGAGGTGAATCTTACATTATTTTACCTTCGTACACCTGCTATCATCAGTGTAGGAGATGATAATTTCAGACGGTCGTCAGATTCGAACCCAGTTACAGAATAACACTAGATTCCGTAAGCAAGCGCTCTAATGAAATAGCCACGAGAAATTACCACGTAAAAAGGAGGGAATTAAATTATATTTATGCCAAGCAGGCACAGACAGAAGACTATCGAACATTGTCAGAACATGCCATATAGCTACGTGACAGTCTATTTCTAACTCTCCGAACAGGGTTGAACTTAAATTTCTTAAAGGGGTTTATAACAAAATTTATTTAAGTAAATATAAAATCATTTTTACTTACATACGCTAGCGTTTCAAGCTTCCACTATCATCAGTGTAGGGGATGATAATTTCAGACGGTCGCAAGATATATCTCACCTTTTTTTCATTTTACTTCAATCGAAGTTCTCACAAATCAAGGGGGCCCATTCCTTGGGCTGACACTTGATCTCTAAATAAGTTACATAGATATTCGAATATTCTATTTAAGTTATCTTTTATCTGTCAGATGTTAAGTTAGTACAGAGGTTAGGGTTAGGGTTAATTAATTCAAACATTGACCAGTTAACTATGCTATAGTATATATTTGTTGTGGTCTCTTGGTCTTACCGGATTCCAGAACAAGAATTCATCTAGTCTGGTAGAGTATCCAGCTTAGTGTTGTTACTTGAAGTAACATTACTTGGAGAAGGTGCACCATTCCTCGTATGAGCCAGTGTATAGGCGCCGAGAGAGATAATATTTGGGCTCTGAATACTATGTTATTTTAAATATTTATCGTGTCAGATTTTCCTGACAACCGCTTTTACAGAGAGACTAAAGACACTCGAGGACAATGCCTAGGAGGTAATTCAAACTATCTTTATATATATATATATATATATATATATATATATATATATATATATATATATGCGTGTAAGTGTGTGAAAACATTTGGCACATATCTTGTTTTCCACCGCATTTTATTTTATGCTATATAGTGCATTTTATCCTCATATATATATATATATATATATATATATATATATATATATATATATATATATATATATATATATAAAACAATAAAATAAAGACATGATGTATACATTAAAAGTAGAATCTATCATGGAAATGTGATGTTCGATATACGAGATAAAGCAATTATATAAACAAGTAAAAGATGCAAATAAAATTGTATAAAATACAATATCTATTAAGTCATCAGTTGTTCAAAACAAAAGATTTCAAATAAAATAAATTGTATTAATCCTTCCTTAAGCCATGTATTTTCAAGGAAATATATATATATATATATATATATATATATATATATATATATATATATATATATAAGAACAAAGAGTAAGGTAAAATAAAATACCTTTTAAAGCAAGTTGAAGATGCGATATTTAAAATAAAAAATATCGCATCTTCAACTTGCTTTAAAAGGTATTTTATTTTACCATTACTCCTTGTTCTTAAATTTAATTTGGATGCTTTAAAAAAGGTATGAACTTTTCAAATATATATATATATATAAAGTGGTGTACTAAAAGCGAACTTTTAGGAAAAGTGAAACCTATTGTGAAGAGTATATAGCTCAATATCCAGGATAAAGCAGGTAGAATGAAGAAGAATGGAAAGGAATTAGAGAAGCAAAAGTCAAATCATAATTCAATTCAATTGCTCAGAGCAAGGTATATTCCGCAACAAAGGCAATTTATTCAAGTTAAATTTTCCTTAAGCCAGGCTTTTCAAAGATCAAAATCTTATCATCAGAGGAAGTCGCTGGGATAGATAAGTTGGCAAAGGCCAAGATTTAAAATTTGAAAAAATAAAATAAAAGTTGTAGGGGGAAGAAACACAGGGCAAAATTCTGCCCGAATGCAAGCAAATGTCCGATTGCTATATATATATATATATATATATATATATATATATATATATATATATATATATATATCTTGTTAAAAAATATAAAATTATTTTAATCTATGTACACCGGCGTTTCAAACTTTTGCTATCATCAGTGTAGGACGTGACAATTTCAGGCGGTTGTTTGGCACGAACCTAATACAGAATCAGCCTCCGCTCTGCAAGCTATCGCTCTAACCCAATGGCCGCGATAAATTACAAAAACATTTAATTTATTTATCAATCACTAGATTACTCTACAAATCCATTTAAACAAACTATATCCACATAAATTTCAAGAGCAAAAACTTCGACTTTCACAAAAATACAAAAATATTTAATAATCTTTAATTTATGTATCAGTCACTAGATTAATCTAGAAGTCCAATTAAACAAACTCAAACATTTCATATTTCCAATAAAGTTACCTCCCTTAGATCCAGAAATTTCTTCATTAAAATCACTCCAAGCTGTCATAAAGAATTTTAACACGATATCAACTAACGGTTCTTTCTTTTAGAAACATAATGGCTAATGATACAAATTCATAATTTGACTCACGGGAATTACAGAGAAACCTTTTCATATATTTTAAAATTATTTATATATTTTTTTTTATTTTTTTTTTATTTATTATGTTTTTATTCTTTCTTTTTTATTCTCTCTTGTTTATTCTCTCTTTTTTTATTCTTATGCTTTAAATTTTAATTTTATTTTATTTTTATTTTTACTTTTATTTTTTATTTTTTTATTTTTTTATTCCCTTTAATCTTGAATTTCCTCGGTTTTAAATCTCAACGGTCTCATTACACTAAATTTAAATTTAAACAAACACACACAACACACTGAGCAAATAACGCGTCCAAACGAGAGTGTCATGTGACTTCACATTTCCAAAACAGATGACAAAAGAAGCTGAAGAGAGCCGGATGGGTAAGACCTTCCGCGTTTGAAACCGACGGTACGAATGTGGTACTAATTTTCTGTACTAAAATAAATAAATATTATGCTCTTAATTTTTAACTTTAATTCTTAATTTATCGAGCACTCTGCTGGGATTTTTCCTACCATTTTACAAAGAAGTTATATATATATATATATATATATATATATATATATATATATATATATATATATATATATATATATATATATGGATGTAAAGAAGTAAAAGATTAAAAGTGCAAAATTAAATTTAAAGTGTGTATTAAGGTAAAAAAGGTGATATAAAAGATAATTTTAAAATAATGTGGAGGATAAAATATGAGGGAGTTTTTTAAATTTTAAAATTAAGATTAAAATAAGAATTGAAATAAAATAAAATAGAAAACAATATAAATAAAATCAAATAAAATAAAAGTGAAAAAATGAAAGTATTAAAACATGTTTTAGTCAAATATAACAATGGTTAGAAATATGTATATATATATATATATATATATATATATATATATATATATATATAATGGATAAAAAATACTATCGTGTTTCGAATACTTACTTCACAGAAGAAAATATATTGTTAATACGTTGGTACTCTTATCCCTTGCCCCTGTTCTTTATGAACGTATGAGACAACTTCACGTGTGTATATGTTTTAAAAATTATATTTTTTAAAATATTCATTTTCATAAAAATACTTCAGAATGCAGTAGTAGAAGAAGAAAAAGAAGAAAAAAAGGAAGAAGAAAGAATAAGAAGAAGAATGAAAAAGAAGAAGAAGAAGAAGAAGAAGAAGAAGAAGAAGAAGAAGAAGAAGAAGAAGAAGAAGAAGAAGAAGAAGAAAGACGAACGGAAAAGAAGAAGAAAAAGAAGACGAGAGGAAAAAAGAAGAAGGAGAAGAAGAAAAAGAAAAAGAAGAAAAAGAAGAAAAAAAAAGAAAAAGAAGAAAGAGAAATAAGAAAATTAAGAAGAAGAAGAAGAAGAAGAAGAAGAAGAAGGAAAAAATGTAGAAGAAGAAGAAGAAAAAGAAGAAGAAAGAAAAAGAAAAATAAGTAGAAATGCTATGCTTTCCTCCGTCGTTTTGTTGATTGACACGTATTACTATTTTAAAGAATAGAGGGGTTTTCGAAACTCTATGGACAAATATAACGTAGGAATTTGCAATGCAAAGACATTATTGAAATAACCTAATACAGTTTGGATTTAATCTAATAGGTGATGACACACAATCTCTTATATCTCTGCACAGAGCTCAATCGATGGATTCATTTTCGCTACCTGAACCTAGCTCTTATTGTGTTGAACCATGCATCCATTCCATTCGGATATAAGCTCGTTTTTCTCATGTACTTCACAAGACCTGAAGCCCATCGATCCTTTAACACATTTTACATGATATCCCCGGATCTAGTTAATGAGATTTTTAGACGCATTCAAGCTCAATTTCTATAATAGTATAAATCTGCATGTCTGTTCGTCTGTCCGTTCTTAACGCTACAGATTGAATGGACGCAAAATCTTTTTTTAGATGCGTCTGAAAACATCTAAAAGTGTATCTGTCCGTCAATCGATCTGTCAAGCTTATGTTTAAAATAGAATATCCATTGGTCCGTCACACTTAAGTTAGAAAAATAATTGTCGCTGGTTTATCAAGCTTAATTTTTGAAATAGAATGGTTGTTGGTTTATCATGCTTAAATTTAAAATATCATTTTCATTGGTCTGTCAGGCTTAACTTTGATAAACGATTTTCATTGATCTGTCACGCTAAACATTGACATAGCATTTCCATTGGTCTGCCAGATTACGTTCTAAATAGCATTTTCATTGTTCTGTCACTGTTCTATTTGAAATAGCATTTCAAGTAGTTTGTCACAATTGCGTGTAAAATAGCATTTCAAAGGCTATCTGGCGAGTATACCCGATGAACCCAGTGCAAGAGAAATACAAACAATTGCACATAAAAGGACGGTTAGAATCTTATAAAGATATCTAGGCTGGAGTGTCTGAAATAGCCGGTGATGTCTGGCATACGGTAGGATGCCCCATCTCCAGCAAAAACAGAAAGATAAGAAAAATCTTTAAAAAAGTATTATATTATATTATTTTATCATTTCTTCACCAATTACTTTCTATGCTGATGAGAGCCAGAGGTTTTACCTTCTCTGCTCGAAACCATTGGTCTATATGTGTTATTAAATTTCTGTATTAATAAACAAATATATATATATATATATATATATATATATATATATATATATATATATATATATATACGTCTAGACGTTAATATGACCGACTTAAGATTTAAAGAGCATTTCCGTTGATCTGTCATATTAAATTATTAAAGAGAATCTTCCTCGTTTAGTTTTTAGATCGCTTAAAGACGCAGTTTGAATCTCTTCCTGTTTTTTGTTGCTTTCTTGCTCTTTGATGCACATCGAGTTCAGAACTAAACCGTGGCCGTTCGTAAACTAAGGCCTGCTAACTGAGTCGAGATTTTCTGATGATGTCATTGATAGTGGGAGTAAGAACGACTATCAACCAGGACCGGAAGTGCCCAATATATTGAACTGACTAAGTAGTGCATTAAAAGAAATGAACATGACGTATATATTACCTGGCAAGTTTCAAAACAGATAACTTTGGGTCAAGGTTTGGCCAGTACTGGGAACTTAGTGGAGATCAGTGTAGTATCTTTATAGTCATAACATCCCTATACGAATGTGAGAAAAAGAAACTCAGAATGTTGTCAGTATTAAAACTGAGCCTGCCACTTAGTAACCAAACTATTGATTTGAAGAATGTACTAGAAGCAAACTAGGATGAAATGACAAGGGAGCAACAGTTAGATATTTACAAATTTAACATAGATGTAACAGATGATGATGTTAATCAGTGCAGAGGAGTATTCCTTGTTATATTATACTTAGCAGGTTTTTGCTGTTATGTAGTCTTTAAGAAAATGAAATTCAATAGTTGTAAGAATTTAATATCTGAAGGAGATGATGTGGAAGAAATACCCGAAATAAACAGCTATTTTCAGGGTATTAATAGAGGTTTTCTATTATATCCTAATGATGTGGCGACAAATTTTTGTCTCTATAATTATGTAGTTACTGGTAAACTGATAAAAACTTATTTTCTTCATTCCGTACATCAAAGACAAATACGCTATGTACATAACATTAACTGTTTTGGCAGATGCCAATCTTCTTTTTCATGGGTCACAGTATTTAAAAATAGAAGGAATGCGTATTTGATGTTCTTCAAATTGTCTGCTAAACAATTTTTGTGGTAAAGAAAAATGATTACATTAATAAGAAAGAATCAGGCAGAAAAAGATAATTTCAAACATTTAATTAAAATAGCCAACAGATTTTTTATAAGTTTGATTTAAAATAATATTTATTCATTAGTAACTTTATTGTTTGTTTGTATATAAATGATTTCTTTTAATTTAATTTATTTTTATTGTATTCTATCTATTTTTATTTTTAAACTAACTTATCGTTTGTTTTTATTAAAATGTATTAATTTTTGTTTACATTTTTAAAATTGTTCGTAATTCGTTTGCTTATCTAATTTTCTGTTCCCTAAATTCATAAACAATTAACTATCTATTGTGATATTTTTGTTAATTCATCTAATATATAAAGCAGAGACGTTTTTTCTCCTGTACCTTCTCTGGGTATAGGAGAATAACAACATGCATCACAGGCTACTAAACTCACCACTATACTACCCTTATTCACTCGAGCGTGTTTTAGTAAATTTGTTATTATTTTTTCTACCTAACACTAAATATTACATTTGGCCATCCATCCACGTCTCTCCGAAAAAACAACTCTATGTAGGCGGTAGCAAAAACTTTCCTCCCTAACAATTCTGTACTGTCACTCTACTCATCGACACTGGGAACTAATACACACAGTTTAATTTTCACAAAACACCCGTTCTTATTTATTATTTGCCTGGTATTAATTTACTACATAATATAAAGCAATACGCAATAACTCAATGACCGCTCCCGTTCACTCCGATGATTTTCCGCGAATATCAGATTACGTTATTTCAAATTCTACCTATGACTTCTACATTTATATTCATTCCGGAATTAAGCGAATGAAATTAACGAACACAGTTCGCGCAACATTTATTCATTCAGCATGGCGGCTACAATTTCTTGATCGAATCGACATCCTATTTAATTCAATAAGCGCCAAGATACTGGTAGACCCCGATACATTTACATTTTCAAAATCATAAACCTTTAACACGCATATTATAGAAAACTTGCCCAAATCCAGTTATTTTCATCATCTACAAACCGTGTCATTGCTGAATCTTAACATAACACGCATGCCCATAATCAAGCTTAGGTTAATTGACCTATTTTCACACGTATTTTTAACTCGAAACGGTGGCACAGTCGTTAGAAAGGCAGGTTTCATGATCGCCAGTTTCAGCGTTCGATCCCATTCTATTCTACCACTTTTTTATTTTTATTTTATTTATAGCGTTCGCCAACACGGTAAAGGGGGGATACACAACAATAGGTCTTTCTTTTTTTATTCGACGTCATGCAATAGGCAGTACTTTCTCCCGTGCAACGCCGGGCGACGGGTTTCGCTAGTATTAAATAAAGATCAGTTTCAGTATAAATTGAATCATGTTTCTCTTTTTTTTTTTTCTTTTTTTAACATGCAATTTTAAAAGTTTTCAAATACTTCTTTTTTTTAATCTCTCATTTGCAAATATGAGAAAACCGCGTCGTGGTATTTCTGCAATGTTATTATTTAATTCGAGAATTTAATTTTTCTTCGAGTTATATTTGTTTTATTAATACGAAATTTAGGGGCTGTTTTCTTAATAATATATGAGAACTATATTTTAAAAGATTGTTTTCTTATTTTAAACATCTACGATGCTTTATTTTCATAAAAAAAATACATTCATGCGTTTTTTTAGTACCCTATGATACAGGGTGGGCAAAAATAAGGGTCCTATTTTTTTAAATTCATAACTTTTTTATTTATTGATTTTTTTAAATTTTTTTTTTTAGAATAAGTAAGGACCCCTTCCGAAGCAAGCATGAGCCGTATTAGCCCTAAGGAACGTACCCTCATTTAGAAAACATTATTTTTGCTTAAAAAACTCAAAACAGTGTAAAAAACAATACTTTAGTTTTTGTAAGTTTTAAGAAGTGTTTTTCGGCTAAAATTTGTTTTGTTTATTTCAAAAAATCTCGGAAGGGTCAGTCTACACACACATAAAGTTTGGTGAGTTTAACTTTTATTTTGTGGAAGTTATTCAAATTCAAGTTATTCAAATTTAAAGATAGGACCCTTATTTTGGCCCACCCTGTATAACTTTAGTAAAGGTGTTTTTGTTAACACGAAGAAATACATTTGCACTGGGATTTCTAATAAAGTAATAGGTTAATTATATTTCGTGATTGTTACTTTATAAATGCTGAAAATTTAATAAAAATTGGTTTATTTCCTGAATTTTGATGAATTTTCAAGTGAAGGGAGATGTCAAAATGCCCATTGTCTGACTGTTCGACAGATCTCGTTTGTTACTTTATAGCATGACGTCATTTTCCAGTGAACAGGCCTTAGTTTACTATTACAATGGCTGTGACTGAACCCGTAATAAAATGCTATGAAAAGTCAATTTTATTTTCCCGCTACGACTACGACCGCGAATCCGAATATCTTCAAAATAGTTCACACGTCGAAAGAGAAGTAACCGATACGTTGAATTTCAGCTTCCAGTAACTTTATTATTCATCGTCAGTGTTGTTCAGCTCCGGATGAAACCCGATTACTTTTGATGGTCGACAGAAAATTAATAATGAGGTGTTGATCTGATCCCGGCATCAGCTCACACGGGCTCTTGCGGCGGAGTTTGTCATCTTTAACATGAAATCATTGGCTTCGTTGTGGACATGAGGAGGGGGATTGGTAAGATAGAAGCTATTGTTAAGGCGCTACGTCCAACGATTCATCCTAAAACCCGAAGGTTTGGGGTTTATATGAAATATCATCTAATGGAATCTCTTGAATTACATTGTATAAAGCCTCTCATCTCAAACACGAATACATTCCTTTCTCTCTCTTTGGTTTAATACACATTACATATATATATATATATATATATATATATATATATACATATATATATATACATATATATATATATATATATATATATATATATATATATATTAAACAACTGAAGATGAAATAGATTTGTCATTTTTACATTTTTATTTCTCTTTTTTTCATCTCTCTCTCTCTCTCTCTCTCTTTATATATATATATATATATATATATATATATATATATATATAAAGTTAGGTATCTTCGTATGTTTATATATTTGTATGTAAATGAATACACCCCTAAACTAATTACCCGATCATTATGAATTTTTGAACTCTGCTGCTAGGCGTAAGAGGTCAAAATATCTCTCTCTCTCTCTCTTTCTCTCTCTCTCTCTCTCTCTCTCTCTCTCTCTCTCTATATATATA
Organism: Sepiola atlantica; assembly: GCA_963556195.1. NCBI lineage: Eukaryota > Metazoa > Mollusca > Cephalopoda > Sepiida > Sepiolidae > Sepiola > Sepiola atlantica. The sequence continues at coordinate 1,904,829 of OY744532.1, read as the reverse complement.
TATATATATATATATATATATATATATATATACAGTTTAATTAACTTTTATGCAACCGATGTAAAATAAAGGGGGGGGGGCTTCGTAAAAATTCTAATTCCTCAAATATTTTGTGAAATTTTAACAATAGGTATTAGACATCAATTCATAAACATTTCCAAAATTTAAGTTTCTTTGGAAAATTTTCAAAGGTTTTAGGGGGTATCATATGGGTACCAGCTTCCATTTACAAAATTCAAATATTTCAAATTTGGATTCAATGTTATTCATAGACATTAAACACGAATTAAACAAGATTCCCCTGAATTTCACTTTCTAGAATTAAAATCATGTAATGGATTTTGATCAAAATAATTCTGGACATCAAGTTAAGTATCATTATATCTTGATTATATTTTTCGTGTGGTTACATAAAAGTGGTTCAAATATGTTGTAATTTTATCTGTCCTGTATATTTATTTACCTCCTCTCAAGGAGGTTAGGCACAAGGCCAGTTTTATCTTACTCCCACAAGGTAATATGTGACCCAAGGTCAGGTCGGGAAAGTGGGACTTGTAAAGCCAGCGCCCGAGAAGGTGAGCACTCTGGCCATTAAAAATTGCCTGGGCAGCCCCGTCGGCATTCCCCGATAGGAGCGCCTCAGGCAGTAAGCAATAAACTTACTCCTCCCCAAATAGGGGAGGCAAAGCCTGGGAGGGTGGACCTCCTAGAACTGCACAGGACAACCCCACAGACCGGCGGAATCAAGCCCCGAAGGACAATACGACACCGGTCTATAGGGTGCAGTATCCATAAGAACAGATCTGACCTGTATAGTACGGAAACTACGAATCGGTATTTAGTTGTATGACTTCACAAAAAGGTGACTTCATAAACGATCACGTCACAGGATGGCGTAATCTATTAAAACAGAGATTAACGTAGATGTGCGCAGTAGATGACGTCACAAAATGATGACGTCATCAATCAACCCAAAGGGAAAAGTGGTGGCTATCCTGTATAAATTTGATCTAGACAGGTCACTGGTCGTCTTATAGACGAATAGTGTTGTCCCAACCTCTGCGAGTCTAGTACACAACTAAAAATGTGTCGATCTTGTTTGTTTGATTGCTTGTCACCGTGCACACTGGATGATGTCAGCCAATGGGTATGGCGACAAGCAAACAATTAATTGCACGTCGATGACGCCACAAGAATTTACTTGAAAATGGATGAAATCCCAAAATGAGATTTATTTTTCAAAAGTTGTCAAAAGCTTCCATTTTATTTTATATAACAGTATTCATTTTGAAATAAATATATTCTTGGTGAAGCATTATTATTAACGATTGTCAAAGTTAATACATCATCTGTGTTTGCTTTTCGAGGAAGAAAAAAATGAATACAAAACAGTGTACTTTAAATAAAGAAAATAACATTAGCGTGCCACACAGGTAGCTATGCATGTTTTATCAGAAGCTTAACTAATCGAACGTATAGAGTTTGTTTACACATCAAAATGTTATATTATTTAACTGTTATTTATTATTAATAAATGTAATACTATATTATTCTTAGTGTTTACTATTAATAGTATCATTTGCTGCTTAGTAAAAATAAGGAATTAATTTTAAATAATAATGATGGCAGCCATCTGAAAAATATTTATGTCGCATGAAGTATTTTTGCAGGAGATTAAATAAAATGAACCATTATTGGTCATAACACCATCGCCCAACGGTAATTATAAGAAAATGGCTATTTAGAATAAAGTATTTTATGAAAAAAAGCGATCGATGACAACAATCGACAAATGAACCACTTCGCTTTTATATATGTATTTATTTCAAGATTTTTATTATATCATCTTATGATAATTTATACCCGAAACAACTGAACAGATTTACATATATTTCCAGAAAATCAGCACAGTAAACAATAGTTATACAGGCAGTTTACTATAAAAGAGTGATCCCTTTTCTTCAGAACCCTTAATTTAAGACAGTAACACAAATAGTGGAACCCATCGCATGGAGAAAAGAAAGATTAAAATTATGTGTACCAGTCACTGTAAAGGAAGATAGATATAGTTACGATCGTGAAGAATGTTATAAGGGTAGCAAATACAGGATTTCTTTTTAGCCTGAAGATTCCCCCCCCCCCCCGGAGATGAAACGCGGGAGCCTCTGTGTAGCTTAATTGCCATAAATATATTTTCATAACATACTACCTAGCTCTACTTAAGTATCGAGCATTGTTGAAGTAAATACTGAAAATTGATACATGAAAAATGATATCCCATTATAAAATTGTATGTGGATACATGAAATAGTAATATATACATATATATATATATATATATATATATATATATATATATATATATATATATATATATATATATATATATATATATAGGGCGGCTCGGCCTGGTGGTAAAGCACCAGACTATAGAAAATTGCATCGAGGATTCGATCCTTTCCCAGGGTAGCCATGCTGATGACGGTTTATAGCCAGAAAAATGTGTCCATTAATTTATTTTATGTACGTAAAAATTAATTAAATAATATATATATAAAAAATTATGACACGTCCGATTAAGACCGACTGAATGCTGTACTCTGAATATTCTTAACCGCTGCGGAAGCGGATAAAAACTTAAAAGGTATCCCCGTCTTAAAATATTAACAAAGCTGCGTAACATAATAGGCGATAAAAAATCGTACATATATCGGGCAGAGTGTCTCGGCAGAGAACGCTTAAAATGCTTAACGTAATGCGATATTGTTCTGTGATGCCATCCAGCGTTGCTGAATTTTAAATCGTCAACAACTTCGTGGAACAAAGCAAAAACTTTCTCTGCACGTTCTTGTGCTGTCTTTTTAAAATGTTCTTCTTTCTCCAGCTTTTTTGTTCATTTGCTTTCGACACCGTAAGATGATTCGACGAAGAATCGAAAACGGTTGTGAAACCTGTGAAACCTATGGAACATTTATTATTTTTTTGATTTTAATACAAAAAAGACCATCAGAAAAATTAAAAAAATAAAAAAGATATACTTAAACAGACGAATTCTGTTATTTTTAATAATGTTTGCATAAATGAGAAAATCCTGCCTAAATAACCACAATATATATATATATATATATATATATATATATATATATATATATATATATATATATATATGTGTGTGGCTGCCGCCATATTCGTTTATTATGGGGCATACGGACATTTGTTAGTTTTTAACACTACGTGAATCCCAATGTAAAAATAACGAATCTAATGACACCTTTCGATAGATTTCTGACAATAAAATAGGTCCCAAGTATAGAATCGAAAAGATAAACAAAATTTTAAAAAACATCGTCCTTAGATAGAGTAATACGTAATAATGATAATATGAAATACATGTAGATAGGATAAATAATTATTATTTTTATGTTTCTAAGTAGCTTTAGAAGTAAAATAAAATTGTGGTCCCTGGTTGTGCTTCGGTCGGTGAACTGGCCAATCTATCAGGCAACACGATACAAGAAAAGGGATTGAAAAATGCTTTTGAAATACGACTCGTGTAGAGACAAGTTCAGCTTTTTTTCGTCCACATCGACACTGACCCAAATGTAGTCGCAGTTTGGTTTCTTCAGCCCCTTATGCCAACGAGGTAAAAGAATTTTATCTATATTTAAAGTTAAAGTAAATATATATACATATGTATAGCTTCGTTTTTAATTTTAATAGAATTACTCCTGTTTTGATATTTCTCGACATTTTCGTTGTTTAGATAAATATCTTTTGGCGGTCGCATTCCTCTTTCCTTTTTGGTCTTGAGAAAGCACATTTTGTCTCATGTAAATTTCGTGTCGCTGTCTTGGCTGCTTACTTTGCCCTTTTCTTATTTGTGATTTATTATACCCTTTTTTATTTCGATGTACCTTTTTCTAAATATAAACGCGCTTTTTTAATATATCTGGTCGCACGTGTAATTTATCGGCAAACAAATTCAAAATCTTATTCTACCACACAATTGGATATTTTTTAATAGAGTAATATCCTTTTCTAACAAATAACCGAATCAGGTTTAGATGAATTCAGGAATAATGATAACAAATGAATTTAAAGTGATATTCAAGGGGATAGGGTATCTGTTACACAAGGGTTTTTACCACGCCTTATAGACCGGTATTGTCCGGGCCTTTGGGTCTGGATTTACGCCGGTCTATTGGGGGTTGCCGGTCTTGTGCAGTTCTAGGAGGTGCACCCTCCCAAGCTTTGTCTCCCCTCTTTGGGGAGGAGTAAGTTTATTGCTTGCTGTCTGAGGCGCCTCTACCGGGGAATGCCGACGGGGCTGCCCAGGCAATTTTTAAACAGCCAGAGTGCTCAAATTCTCGAGCGCTGGTTCTTTCCCACTTTCCCGACCTTGTGTCACATCTTACATTGTGGGAGGAAGATAAATAGAAAAGGGGATAGGGTATCTGATGGAATATTTAGCATTCGATCTGCAAATTCATATGATGTATTCTGGTAGATTGGTTTTGTGAATCATTTTAAGAAAAACCTAGATGAATTCGGAATTAAATGAATTTACAGGGATATTCAGGGAGATGGGTTGTCTGATGGAAAATTTAGAATTTGATCTGTATATCTATATGATATATTCTCTTAGATTGTTTTTTAAATTCCTGTGAGATTATTGAGTAAAACAAGAGATGCCCATGGAGGCACAATAAATATGTAAATAACGTTTAGCAAATTCTCCGATGTCAAGTCGTCGAGTGGCAAACGTAATTAAAAGCTAAAGCGATGGAGGGTTTAATGAACACACATTTTATCTGCGCCATCTTAGCTCACCGCTTCCACCATGATTAATTCAAATTATCTGTGCAGAGTTGTCCGGACCGATCGTTTCTTCTGAAGAGAGTTAACCACTCATCCAAATTGCAATAAACAAAGCCTCGGGCATTAACTGAACCGTCCGAAAAGGGATAGCTTTTGATAGACAGCAGGAAATTAGAAGTTCGTACAAGGATTTCTTGAGAAAAGGTCAACAAACTATTAGTTTATCTAATTTTAGTATCAGTCGATATCTGCTCTGGCCGCAATCCTTCGAATGTGTCGGCCTTTTTGACGTACTTACGCGGGGTTGAGGTGATCCACCTAATAGATAACATCGCGAACTATGCAATCAGTAATGCTAAGTCCAAATTGAAGTGGATCCTTTGTGGTCATTTTCGTCGTAATACAGTTTGGAATGGTGTAAATCCGCAAATTCAATCAAGCTATCGGAAACAGTGGAACTTTTTTTGCGAACATTCACTTATGGTGAATCGTTTACAATAAATAATTTGTTTCCGTATTAACTAAACCAAAGATTTTTTGGTTGTTAAACAGACACATGAAACAAAACTTCTCTACGTATTAAATACGTAAGGGAAGGTGGTATTGAATTAGCAGGCTTTGACTCCGTCGCTAAAGACCGCAGCAGCCGAAGAAGTGCTGTGAAGGCGGGCTCTAAGAGGAAATGGGAGAGGGGATACCAGCAGTGGGAAGGAAGGAGAGAGCACCGACGGTAAAATGGCTGCATCAGAGCTCCCAGAACCAGGCGACTGCAATAGAGTCTGTCGATCCAGGATAGGCATGCACAGTCACAGCAAATGCTGCAATTCAACAACAGACTGGCCTGAGGAACGGAAGTTCATTGTCTCACGAGACAAATGGATGCCAACAACAACAACAACAACAAAATATATCAGCGTAAGTGAAGCTTCTAACGTCAATCCGAGGCGGGTGCTTCTCTGACTGCCAGGCAATACCTTCCTCAAGATGATCAGTTTAATTTCCTGCTGTTTGAGGCGCCCTCACGTGTGACCACATTTGTGGTTTGGTTCTGGGCCACACACCCACATTAGTCCCGCTCTTGTGCTACAGACCTGTATGATCGGTGATGGATTAGAGAAATAAAACACAAACACCATAGTCAAATAAAATGCGACTTGTTCGGTTTAGAAGGTGCGGCTGATGCTGATAATAATACACACTCATTGGCTAAAATCTCTTGTACAACATCCGATCAACTTTGGCACTCCTAAGTCTATATATAGGAATAGTATCAAAGTGGACAAAAGATAGGTTTTTACTTTTGGGAAAATTGGGAACATTGGCTCGTCTATATCAAATTGTAAAAATGATTTATCATTCTTAACAACGTGGACCATTGAAGCATATGGCCACTTGGTTAAATATGATTCGCTAACAAATACTTAGCTTTTCTGTGTTCTGTACTTTGACTTGTATTTACTTCTATTATTCCGTCCGACTAATGTGATAAATACAGGGTAGGAAATACACGTCTCGTTACACGTGACCGGTCCCGATCGGTAGGCTAGGCGCTAGCATTTTCATTTTCCTCAATTATGTTAACAATTTCTCTATTTTTATTTTCTTTATGGTTCATCATGTAGTGTTGAGGGAAATGTTGACGACTCCTTTGATCTCTTTAAAGGAAAAATTGGTTTGACTGGCAAGGTTACCATATTTAAGCCTTTGTGACGTTTTACTTTGAAAATACCCAATTGGAGAGGTGTTCCGACATATTTTTCAAAATCTAGAGAATTTAAAGAGAAATTTCTCCCTAGATGCACGAAGTGTCGTGGAGAACTTTCAGGCATGACTCCATGAATGTATTGCCAACTGCAGACACTGTTTGTTTTATATGTTCTTTAAGAAATATAATCCACGCAATTCCACCTGAAATGAGATGGTGTGTGATGAGAATATACTTGTAAAACCATACAAATAGATTATGCTTTATGTACCTTTTTTTAATATAAACATTTTAAATCAAATTAATTTCTATGTTAATACGAAATATTTTGTGGGCCTGTTTAAAACTGACATCACATCTAATCAAATAATTCAGCATATATCATGAAATATTAAAACTGTCGACACAGACAAAGTATATTCTTCTTTGATTGTCATTTTTGTATTCCTATTCTTGATGGCCATTCTTTGCTTGTCATTATTTTTGTATTATCATTATTTGGTTGTCATTATTTGTATTATCATTCTTTGATTGTCATTATTTGTATTGTCATTTATGATTTATTTTATATGATTGTGATTTTTGTTATTTTTATTTTTATTATTTTTATTTTTATTATTTTTATTTTTATTTTTATTTTTATTTTTATTTTTATTATTTTTATTTTTATTTTTATTATTTTTATTTTTATTTTTATTATTCTTTCCATTTTTGTTCTTTGGTTTTCATTCTCTCTATTTTCATAATTCTCTAATTGTTATTTTTGCTTGTTATTTTTATTTATGTACTTTGATTTTTATTCTGTGGTTTTTATTTCTTCATTTTTATTGACTCTTCATTGTCATCTTTTCATAGATATGTTTGATTTTCATTATTCCTTGATTTTCATTTTTATTTCATTATTCTTTGATTTTCATTATTCCTTGATTTTCATTTTTATTTCATTATTCTTTGATTTTCATTATTCTAGGATTGTCGTTCTTTGATTGTCACTTTTGATTGTCATTTTTTATTATAATTTCTGATTATCATTATTAGATTGTAATTCTTCTTGTTGTTCTTAAATTGTCATTCTTTGATTAACATCTATTTGTCATTTTATTTTTATTATTCATTGATTGTTATTTTTTATTAAAATTCCTTGATTGGTTTATTGTCTTTGGTGTATCTCTTTTACGCCATATCAACCCGTTTTAGTTTATTTAACATGAAAATACAATCGCCATTATGGATTCATTAATCCGTTTGACGGTGCATCGACCGTTTCAAGTAATGAAATGCCGAAACAAAATGTCTGTTGTAAATTATTCGCGTATACTGGATATTGAACACAAGTTATTTTATCATCCATATCCGAGTAAACATTGGAGTTCATACCGTTCCCAAATGTATTAGTGTATAAATAAACGCAATAAATCTGAGAGGCTTTCAATTTGACAATTACTTTTTAGTATTGCTTTTTTGGCTCTTTTATTGCTTTCAGTCAGTTCGCTCTTAAATTTTGCCAAATTCTATATTTCTAAGATTAGGGGTAGAATTTAATAATATATATATATATATGTGTGTGTGTGTGTGTGTGTGTTTGTGTGTGTGTGTGTGTGTGTGAAAAAGACAACTGCATTTAATTTATGTCGTATATTTTATCCTCGTATATATATATATATATATATATATATATATATATATATATATATGTGTGTGTGTGTGGGTGTCTGTATGTCTGTGTATGTGTGTGTGTGTGTATATATATGGATTAGGCTCAGCTCGAAGGCAGGATTAAGGAGTGTTTGATGAGTGCCGTAGAGCATGAAACCATTTGGTGTTATGCATTCAAACAAATCAATATATATTTTGTAAATTAATATATTGTCTCTTACACCGATAATTGATAACTGATCATTTTTCTTAAAAATGTGTTTAAATTATATAGATAGATAGACAAAATGATAGATATATATCATTTGATGATATTAGTGTATAACATAAAAACATGATATATACAGGGTGGGCAAAAATAAGGGTCCTATTTTTAAAAATTCATAACTTTTTTATTTATTGATTTTTTTATTTTTTTTTTTTTAGAATAAGTAAAGGACCCCTTCCGAAGCAAGCATGAGCCGTATTAGCCCTAAGGAACGTACCCTCATTTAGAAAACATTATTTTTGCTTAAAAAACTCAAAACAGTGTAAAAAACAATACTTTAGTTTTTGTAAGTTTTAAGAAGTGTTTTTCGGCTAAAATTTGTTTTGTTTATTTCAAAAAATCTCGGAAGGGTCAGTCTACACACACATAAAGTTTGGTGAGTTTAATTTTTATTTTGTGGAAGTTATTCAAATTCAAGTTATTCAAATTTAAAGATAGGACCCTTATTTTGGCCCACCCTGTATATATATATTAACGCAAATCAATAATGTTCTGTATATATTAACATTTTTTTTTATATAAATCAGACGTAATTCCGTATCACATGATGAAAAAGTGTCACTTCTTTTAATAAATCAGCTGTAATTTTGTTCCTTATACACAAGAAAATACTGGTCAAATTTAATCAATACAAAATTATCGATCTCTCATAATCGGAAGCTCAGTTGCCCGTGGCTATGGCATTTTGCGGAAATACAATTAGATTAAATCGCGTGTCATGCAATTAGACCAAGACACACATCATTAGATAACATGGAGCTAACCTCAATTCACGTGACTGCAATGACCAACCCACATTGGCCACTCGGGAAATGTGGCTTTTCTCTTAATGAATTTATGTGCAGAAGGTTGGTTCAGCTTAATATTGCAATCCACTAGAATATTAAACATTTTGGATAAAACGCAAAAATGACGCACATTCTGGTTAGCATGATCTTTTTAAAGTATTGATTAGCATCAGGGGAACAACCGCTAAGATAGTAAGAGCAGCATAACCTTGTCTACATCAGTGAAAAATATATTTATCAGTAGGAAAGGAGTAAATGTTGATATACGATCCATGTGATTAGACTTGCGATATATAATTACTTCCTGAAACGGTCGATGATAATTTGATTCGTTTTGACCTCCAGAATAATCTAGAATTTAACATTATAAACAAGATAAAAAGAGAATGATAGACATTTAGTAAATAAGTGCAGTACAAAGAGATGATTTTGTAGACAAGATTCGCTGACAATCCGACTAGTTAGGGTCCTCTATAGGATGTGTATCAATCATGAAGTGTGTCTTGGATCTATCCCTCGACAGATCATACCGATGACTTCTGAATAGTTTCATCGTACCTAATTTCACTCACAATGCCTTAGTTGACCCGTGACAAAAATATTTTTAGCACAACCTACTTGTTAGAACGTGTTGGGCGATATTACTTACGATAATAGTGTTTGATCGGTGTTTAGGTTGGCGTTGTTAAAATATCAAAATGAGGCCGACGCCATTCCATACTTAAAATGTACGTGATTCACATGCAGAGTGTGTCATCTTCTCTTCATTATTTAAGATCTACCATTCTTATCATTGATAGTCGTATGACTTTACTTATTGCCGTTTGGTCCATTTCGATAATAGAGTCTATTTGAACCTGTTGGCATGGTTGACTAAGGTAGATAAGTGTTCCTCATTGTTACCAGTCAATCTCTTATTATTATGAGTACACAATTCAACACGCACAGTAGCTTCAACTGTGGTATTGCTACCAGGCGTTTTGAACCTGCTTTTACAGTTGACTAAGTTAATTATGGAGCACATTGTTATTTGCCACACCTTGTTGAGTAAAATAAAGTGGCTCGTTGAGCCATTGTGTTGCCAGAATTATCCATCATACGTCCTTGGTGTTAGCAAACCTCGACTTTGCGCTGAGGTCGCTCAAACAGGTAATGTTTTCGCACTCGACCGAACCGGCACCTTTCTTTCATGTCACTTATAGTTGGCGGACTTTTAACCTATCGCCCAGACTCGTCCCAACCAACATCACGTTCTAAATTTTCGATGGAAGACATAAATAGAATGCGCGTCAAAAACCAAAGTTGTAGCATATAGGTTTATTGCTTGTTATGTAAACTATCAGGACGTCTCACATTGTCCGGGGGTTGAGTAATTAAGGTATTGCTTAAAAACAATATACCAACAAATGAACCTTCGTAGTTTTAATTTACAAAAACAGTTTTGCCATTTGTGTAAATCTAAATCTAATAGAAACAGTTAATTTTTTATTGTTAAGTATTACGTATGAAAATTAAAAGAGCAAATAAACGTATTTGAAGTCTTATTTTGAAAAAGTAATTCCTGCACAAGATAAATATTATTTAAATAATAAAACAAGAAATAAACGCGTTCGAAGTTTTGCCCGAAAAAAAGAGCCTGCCGCTGTAAAACGGCAAATACATTAAACGAATACTGTAATATTTGTTTTTATTTAATTAGTTTAAATCTTTAAAATACCAATAACCATAATTATTTTAATGTTTGAACATTTTTAAATACATTCTTCACTGAGAAATTCTTTGTTTAATTTAATTTTTTAATGAAATTTAAAAAAATAAATTTCGTTTCTAATATATTTCAGTTATTTCATCGGCCTAACCGATAATTGCTCTTAGTGAGTCCAGATACAATCGGAGGAACATTTCAAAAGTGTATTCATATTCTGTGAAAATTGTAACACTTATTGAATTTCATTATAATATCCTGTGAAAATGGTAACACTTATTGAATCTCATTTTACTATCCTGTGAAAATTGTAACACTTATTGAATCTCATTTTAATATACTTTGAAAATTGTAACACTTATTGAATCTCATTTTGATATCCTGTGAAAATTGTAACACTTATTGAATCTCATTTTGATATCCTGTGAACATTGTAACACTTATTGAATCTCATTTTGATATCCTGTGAAAATTGTAACACTTATTGAATCTCATCTTAATATCCTGTGAAAATTGTAACACTTATCGAATCTCATTTTAATATCCTTTGAAAATTGTAACACTTATTGAATCACATTTTAATATCCTGTGAAAATTGTAACACTTATTGAATCTCATTTTAATATCCTGTGAAAATTGTAACACTTATTGAATCTCATTTTAATATCCTGTGAAAATTGTAACACTTATTGAATCTCATTTTAATATCCTGTGAAAATTGTAACACTTATTGAATCTCATTTTAATATCCTTCGAAAATTGTAACACTAATTGAATCTCATTTTAATATTCTTCGAAAATTGTAACACTTATTGAATCTCATTTTAATATTCTTCGAAAATTGTAACACTTATTGAATCTCATTTTAATATTATGTGAACATTGTAACACTTATTGAATCTCATTTTAATATTCTGTTAACATATCAATTTCTGTAATATACATACAAACATTACAGATATAGCAGATAAATAAAAGTTAAATCTAGAATTAACTCTTATGTAAAAATGCATATTTTCCTAATCTTTAAACTATATTTTAAACCTACGGCCGAGAAGATTATCAGCTTGTTGAAATCTGTAATCAGTCGTAGAGGGTATAATTGTAAGATTATTAAAAGATATACATTCGGATAAAAGATGAAATCTGTCGATCTCGTTCCAAATGGTGGATAAAACACAGAAATTGAAATGAATGCTCGAGATGAAAGTTGTTTCGTGGATGGAAATAAATATGCAATGCGGACTGACTCCTGACTCCTGACTCCTGACTCCTGACTCTTGACTCATGACTCCTGACTCCTGACTCCTGACTCTTGACTCCTGACTCCTGACTCTTGACTCCTGACTTCTGACTCCTTACTCCTGACTCCTGACTCTTGACTCTTGACTCCTGACTCCTGACTCCTGACTCTTGACTCCTGACTCCTGACTCTTGACTCCTTACTCCTGACTCCTTACTCCTGACTCCTGACTCCTGACTCTTGACTCCTTACTCCTGACTCCTTACTCCTGACTCCTTACTCCTGACTCCTGACTCTTGACTCCTGACTCCTGACTCTTGACTCCTGACTTCTGACTCCTTACTCCTGACTCCTGACTCTTGACTCTTGACTCCTGACTCCTGACTCCTGACTCCTGACTCATGACTCATGACTCTTGACTCTTGACTCCTTACTCCTGACTCCTGACTCTTGACTCCTGACTCATGACTCATGACTCATGACTCCTGACTCTTGACTCCTGACTTCTGACCCCTGACTCTTGACTCCTGACTCCTGGTGCAATATCCTACCTGTATAAGATTCAGATTCAGCACAAGATTGAGTACTGCTGCCACCTCTGGGGATTTACTGCTCATAGCATTCCTTCTTCCTTTGAGAAAGTAAAAACAAATCGATTTAGACAATTTAGTTATAGATGACCTCTTCTCTCCCCATATAGCCTTTTTCTTGCAGAAGAGACGTTTCTAATCTTTCTCTATTCTTTCGGTATTACGTTCAGAGATGCTCGACTGAGCTTCAAGGTGTGGTCCCCTCATAAAACCTTTTCATCAAAAACTCGTCGTACAACAAACATTGCAATTGCTATAACAAAGACGTCAAAAAAGAATTATCAGATATTTTTAATTTGATATAAAATGTAAATAAAAATTTAAAAAAATATTTTGCTTGTTCTTTTTAGCATTTATTAAATAACAGTTTCCAAATAAATGTGTAAAAATAGAAAATTTAAATTTCTTGTTACACAACGTACATTTGATGCTGTTGAACTCATTTTTAAATATTGTTTACAGTTTAAAGTTACGCCATTGCGTCTTACAGATAAGACACACATACTTTCCTTAGTCATATGTAAAAAATATTGTTTACAATTTTAAGTTACGCCATTGCGTCTTACAGATAAGACACACATACTTTCTTAAGTCATATGTAAAAAATATTGTTTACATTTTAAAGTTACGCCATTGTGACTTACAGATAAGACGCACATACTTTCTTAAGTCATATGTAAAAAATATTTTTTACATTTTAAAGTTACGCCATTGTGACTTACAGATAAGACACACATACTTTCCTTAGTCATATGTAAAAAATATTGTTTACAATTTAAAGTTACGCCATTGTGTCTTACAGATAAGACACACATACTTTCTTAAGTCATATGTAAAAAATATTGTTTACATTTTAAAGTTACGCCATTACGTCTTACAGATAAGACACACATACATTCTTAAGTCATATGTAAAAAAAATTGTTTACATTTTAAAGTTACGCCATGGGGTCTTACAGATAAGACACACATACTTTCTTAAGTCATATGGAAGAAATATTGTTTACATTTTAAAGTTACGCCATTGCGTCTTACAGATGAGACACACATACATTTGTAAGTCATATGTTAAAAAACATGAGCGTAAAAAGGAATTGTAATATTGAAATATTTTGTTGGTCAGTTGTTTTATTTACAACTGCTTTTAGTTTTAAAACTGTGTGTTGTATTTTACTTTCTTTTGATTATGAAATTCTTAAAAACAATAAACGAAACTAACGGATTAGCTTTTATGCGCGCGTAGCCTCCGTTTTTTTAATATAACATTTTCGGAATTAAACTATATGTCTACCTTCTATGCTGAAATAGATGGCGGAGTAGTTTACAATTAGAGTCATTTTAAAACAACTTTTGAAATAAAAGAATAAACAATTTAAATAACTCAAATTTTGATATCACGTGTAGTTAAAATAAGCAAACGATTGATCAAAACTACTAAAAATCGAGAAATATTTTATCGTAATTACACGATCAAAATTTTAAAATTTCGAGACGTCCTATCGTTTTCATTGATGAACTGAGTGCTTAACATAAATATCTTCATCGAATTTATAAAGATGTAACATTTATTTTCTTGCACCAAATTAAATACGAGAAAAGGCATTTTGCTTAACGAGAAAGGACAGTGTGTAAAAGAAAAACTAACGAACAATTACGTTTGCCATTTAAGTTTACAGTAAACATTTATTTAAAATAAAAGACAATATATCATTATTAAAATCTGGTTGTTAGTTTATTTTTGTGAAATTTTGAAAGATTTCCTGCGATTTCATATTTTAGCGCAAACTTTTGGTAAGCTTGACATTTAGGAGACTGTGTATAAAATTAGGAATTAAATTTAATGGCGGTCCTTTGGTATAAAATGAGCAACAAATGTATCTTTTAATTGATTAATCCATCATTTGTGAAAATGGTTGATATCAGTTGTTAGTTATGGGATGAAGAATTGCGTCTGAATTTAAAAAGAAACGGAAGGGATTTCTCTCCGTCGATCTATCCTTTGTTATATGAGGCCGAAATTTGAATGTTTCCCCATTTTAGGAAATTTATTCCTTTTAAGATAAATTCGACTATTAGAACGTAACCCTCATTTAAATCAGAAAATGCAGGAAAGAACTATAAAAGCAAATAATTTTAAAATGGCTTTATTTGGTATTTATACAAAGGAAATGTATACAAATACATTAGGTTGCATTATTTACCATGCGGGCGTCGTAAAATAGAAACAAAGAACGGCAAATGGCAATTTGAAAATAAAGAAAAACCTAATAAGGATTTAGCATAAACCAGAAGTAACCCTAAAGCACATATGTTTATGCAATTTTAAAGATTCCACTCGAACCTTAATGTTTATTATTGGATATTCTTGTTCTTTTCAAGAAAAGGAATACATTAAAAGTGCCAGTTCAAGGTGTCAATGAGCGTGAGTCTTTTGTTCTTAAATAAGAACACAACAGAATGAAGTTTTCGATGAAGTGTTGCATTGTATCCGAGTCTCTTTCCGTTAATTCCAATCGTAAATTGGTCCGAAATATCACTTCATGAGATTCAAAACAACCATGAAACGCTCTTAGATATATTTCGTATATTCTGAAAATTGAAGCGAATACGTTCTACGGTCAAGTGAATTGCAGACAATGCGACGCTAGACGTAAACAGAAATAAATGCAATTCCACACTTCAATGCAGGATATTGACTTCTTAAACTCACCGCAGCTACTTGTAATTATTTGTTCTCTATTTGCACCTTCCGTTACCAAAGCACTTGCGACCATTCTTTTTTGGGGAAATTGGTCATGTCTGGAAACGCATCATATTCTAAGACGGGCTTCTATTTCAGAGCTATCGTTTCCACAGGCAAATATTTGATACGCAGTGACTGAAAACGCTGTAGACTAGTAAAGAAATGTGCGCCTATCTTCGGGTAACAGAACAAGGCTCGTCCCCTTCATTTCGCGCAGGATTCAAAAATAGGTAATAGAAAAGTAGTAACGTAACTGGCGTCATGCGTTCAGAGGTAGACCAAGGATATATTTTATTGCTCTATCTTCCTATTAAGTTACTAAATAAGCGCTCCTTGCAAGAAATTATTTCAAATCATTAGGTTTCTGCATGGCACAAAAAATATACAGAACGCAAAATATACATGAAATGACATGCAGGGTGTTTCACTTTTAAATAAATAAATTTTCAACATTATCTCTCAATTAATTGAATTTTTTTATATCTTTAAGATAGAATTAAACACATAGATTTAATGGACGCATTTTAAGGATACACTTTCTTAGTATGAAGAAAATTACATCTGATTTATTTAGTGTTTTACAATTCCATATTCATTACGCCTAACACGAGTTCTGGCTAGGATAATCCTTTTTATAATTGTATCATGCGAGGAAAAGTCAGAACAACACTTGTCTAAATCCGTGAAAAACAACTTCTAAAATGAGAATGAAAAAAAAATAGGTAATAATATAAAGAGTTGAAAGTGTTACTATTCGTCTCGTGTAATTAGTATTGGGAGAGGAATGACTTCTCAGAACGGTCAACTGCTGATTGACATCAGATGGCTTTCAGCCGTTTGAGCGAAGAAAATAACAAAACTTCCCGTCATAACAAGCGGTAAGGAACGGGGTAGGATGCTTCATTTGTGGACTCTGTTCGAGATAATGAACCTAAGAAAAGTAAGAATGGCGGCAAATTAGAGTGTGGAATGACCCACGTATTAAACGATCCGTTTCAATTACAAGACTGACATTTTTAGATGTATTACTATTTCATATATATATATATATATATATATATATATATATATATATATATATATATTAATTGTATACATACATATTTATGTACGTATGAAATTAATAATATATATATATATATATATATATATATATATATATATATATATATATATATATATATTAACGAAAAATACGTCCTATGAAGTTAAGAGCGACTAATAATGCAAATTTCTGCAACTTAATAACTCAGGAAATGAAACAATGGAAATGGTAGTAAGCAACAACAAAAAAACAATAAACGCTGCAATCACCAATAAGAATAATTGCATAAAAATACATTATATGTATATATATGTATATATATATATATATATATATATATATATATATATATATATATATATATTAGGTACGTGCAAAATCAATGTCCAATTCCCAAAATGTAAAAAACATTTTAACCCTCCCTTCATCTTAAAATTCACCAACATTCAGGAAATCAACCAATTTTAATGAAACTTTCAGTATTTATTAAGCAACGATCACGCAATATAATGTAACCAGTTTATTTCTTAAATCTTCGCGAAAATTTGTTATTCTTTTAAAACAAAATACACCTTTGCTAAAGTTATATTTTTATGTATTAATAAAAAATGTATGAATTAAAAAAAAATAATGAAAATAAATCACTGTAAATGTTTAAAATTATCTTTTTTTTAATTATTCTGTTTATATTACGAAAAAGGCCTTTAAATTCCGTGTTAATAAAATCGCTATAACTCGAAGAAAAATTAATTTCTTGAATTGGCAATGTTATCATTGAATAAAATATTATTTAATCAATATTTTTGCAAAAAAATAATATAATTGCAAAAAATCCTTTATGTGATTTTTATGATAAGAGTTTTTGGGGAAATATGAAATGCTATGTGATTATATTTCCTTTTCATACATGAACGTGCTATCATCATCGTAAGATTTCTTTTTTATAATCTGAAAATAAAAAAATTGAAAAAATTGAGTATCAGAATCATAACGAAAAAAAGGATTTAAAAAATTGGATAATTTCTACTAACGATTGCCTTGGAGATGTGTATGGTATCCTTGTCCTGTAATAAACAGGTGGGCTTAGATCACCAACCATCACTCACTCCCTCCACACCGTCCTCGAAATTTTATTTTTAGAGATTCAACAATTTCGTTAATTTCACAATTCATTATCAGTTATTTGGAAAGATAAAACGTAAGTTTGTATTTGTTTTGTCATTTTTTTATCAATAAATATCATTTAAAACGTTTAAAACAATTATTTATTAATAAATAAATAGAATTCAAATATGATATTTTCTTTCAAAATTGAGTTCTAGTAATAAATAATTGTTTTAACTTTTTTTTCAATGAATAAATCTTCAGTGTAGTCCTTGACTTTAATTTACTTTTTTTACACTTAAAATAAAAAATACACTTTTAGCTTTATTTTAAAAAGAATTAATGTAATTTATCGTTACGACACGTTAAGAATAACTCGAGTAATTAAAGTTTTTAATCATTATGTAAAAAAAAATTAATAAAATTGACGCAGTTCGTAACATAAAATTTTTTAACAACATTTAAAAAATGTTTTATATCAAATGCTGAGAAAAAACATTATTAAACAGACGTCATCAATAATTTCAGATGATTACTGAATTAAAAACTAATACTAAGTTAAATATAAATCTTTTAAGATAGAAATAAATAAAATCATAATTGCGTACATTCACAAATATTTTAATTAAATAAACATTTCCTTTTTTTATTACAACAAAATAAGGGTACCTCAATTAATTCAATTTCTATATAATCTTAAAAAGAATAAAGAAATTGATGGATAATAATTTTTAAATTTCTATAAACTACTACAAAACCATTTCATATATAAAGTTAAAAATTATGAATTATTACATTTTTGTCTTCCATATATTCTGCATAGCGATAGTCAATCGGTATACAAAGTCGTTTACCGATTAACTGAATGCCGAATTTTACTAAACTATGACTTTTGGGGGAATAATTTTACTAATTTTTAGTAAAACGTAAGAATTTTTGTTTTAATTCAGTATCTTATGACTTTAATTTAATAACTATCTTTGAAATTGTTCCAGAAAACTTATATTTATCTTTCAAGGGAGTTTTACAAGTAATTTCTTCAAAGTTCAAAATTCACTGAATTTTTGGGTTTCTTAGCCGTCGTGATAACATTTTTAATTATAATTTTATTTCACGCGTAAATATACATTTTTTCCTTTTAGAGATAAAGTTAAGATGTTATCTTTAAACACACAATCAAAGTTTACACGAAAACTCGTTAATAAAATCAAAAATAAGCATTTTTTAATAATCATGGTCCGCACAAAACACGGTCATTTTTGCACGTACCTAACACATATTCACTACTTTCATCATCGTCATCATCATTATTACTATTATTACAGTTATTATCATTACAATTATTACTTTTATTAAAAATCTTATTATTATTAGTAGTAGTAGTAGTAGTAGTAGGAGGAGGAGGAGGAGAAGGAGTAGTAGTACCATTATAATTATCACCATTATTATTATTACCACTTGTTTTATTACTATTAAGACTAGCATTATTATTATATATTCTAATATGTACAAAAACATGTGAGTATTTTATTAATGTTATTATTATAATTAGTATTATCATTATTATTCTTATTATTGATATCATTATTTTCATTATTACCTTCTGATTATGATTATTATAATTATCATTTTTATTTATAATTTCACTAATTATAATTATTATCACAAATATTGAAATTATTACTATTATTATTTGTAGGAGTAGTAGTAATTCCATTAACATTATTGTTATTAGAATTGATGATATTATTGGTATCAGTGGTATCATTATCAATTATCAATAATATTACGTTTGGAATTATTATTAATTGTTTTACTATTATCATTGTTAGTATTGGTAGTAGTATTGGTACTAGTTTTCCTATTATTATTAATATTGTTGTTGGTCTTCGTCTTCGTCTTATTATTATTACGATTATTATTATTATTAGTTATTTGTATCATTACTGGTACCATATACTATTAGTATTAATATTATAAATATTACTGTTTTCACTGGGATTATTGGTATTACTATTAGTTTTTATTATAGATGAAACTCTTAGTTATTATCATCATTATTATCACAATAATAACAGTAATAGTAGTGATGATGTGAATAAAATAATAGGAAGAATTAAAAAATGAAAGAATATATATATATATATATATATATATATATATATATATATATATATATATATATATATATAAAGTGATATTTAAATTTTACTACAGTTTATAAGCACCGTTTGGAACGATAACTTTGAAATTTTAGAATCAGTTAACATGACGCGATATTTTGTTAAACAAATGAAAATGAAATATTTATTAAATCATTTTTTTTTATATATCCAAATTTTCGGTTTTCAAAAACCTTATTCATGGCACAGACAATATTTTTTTTCCTTTTTTTTTTCATCTTCTGGTGTTATGAAGATACTGTTTTTTTTATATGTCCGATCCGTAGTTTCACGAACTGAAACGCATGTGTACAAAATGAGATTTAAATTTTACTACAGTTTGGAAGCGCCGTTTGAAACGATGATTTGACATTTTTGAATCAGTTAACATGACGCGAGATTTTGTTAAACAAATGAAAATGAAATATTTATTAAATCCTTTTTTTTATATCCAAATTTTCGGTTTTCAAAAACCTTATTCGCGAAACTACGGATCGGACATATAAAAAAAAACAGTATCTCATAACACCAGAAGATGAAAAAAAGAGGGAAAAAATATTGTCTGTGCCATGAATAAGGTTTTTGAAAACCGAAAATTTGGATATATGAAAAAAAAATGATTTAATAAATATTTCATTTTCATTTGTTTAACAAAATCTCGCGTCATGTTAACTGATTCTAAAATTTCAAAGTTATATATGTATATATATATAATGTCTGTAATCTAAGTTATGAATGAATCGCCGACAATTATCCGCTACCTGATCCTCCTTTTTGAACCGTAATTAAAACGAAAAGATTGACGAAATAAAACTGCATCCCAGACTCAGATGCAAAACATTCAAACGCAAACGTTGTACGTTGTGAAAGCGTCTTTTGACCAGCAAACACCTTTCATCAAACTGCGAGCAATAGCAAATAAATAAAAGAGAAAGATGTTTCGCTCCAGTGGTTGGCGCTCAGACACGTCACGGGTATTAAAAAAAACCCTCTGCCACAGGGAAAACGCATCATCCATTGAATCGTTGTGCCAATGGGAAAAACAGTGTTACGTCCTGTTAATTTCTCCGTGGTCCATTATCTTCATATCTCCAACGTTGTTTGCCTTTGTTTTTTTTCTTACGATCAGCTGAAGCCGTGGGCATTTGTCCAGGCGCCCATTACAAATAAGAGAATGAATTCCTTAGAGGGAAACAAAAAACAATGAGGAAACGTGTGTTTTTATTATGTAGAGAATTTACTTTCTCTTTTTTTCTTTTCTTTCTTTACAATTTTCCTTTCTTTCTCTTTTCTTTTTTCTCTTTTTTCCTTTTCCTTTCTTATTACTTAATTTATTATTTCAATCTTTTTCTTTCCTTTTTGTCTTTATTTTATTTTATCTATTTTCTCTCTCCGTTTCTCTTTTCTTCTTTTTCCTTTTTCTTTTTTTATGCCTCAATGGTTATTTACTTACTCTTTTTTTATTTCTTCTTTGTCATTTCTTTTCTTGTTTTGTCCGCTTTGTTTTCTGTTTTTTTTTTCTTTCTTTTTTTCTTTCTCATTTTGCTTATTCTGTCTCTTTATTTTCTTTCTTTCTGTTTTCTTTCTCTTGTTCTTTCTTTCTTTTCTACTCTCTAGTTCAGCTGAAGCAGAAACTATTGGCATTTGTCCGCTTTTCCATTATAAATAAAATAACGCTTCCCTATGAAGAAAGGGAAGGCAGCGGAGAAATATGGCGAGACAAATCGATAGTTTTCTGAAGTATGTATAGAGGCTAGCTTCTCTGGTAAAAGCTGGACTCGTGAAGTCGTTGGCCACCATGTCAAGGAGATCGCTCCTTTATTGAACACAGCGTCAGATAAGTCTATTGATTCGTGTACACTTTAACCTGCTTGGTCTGTCAAGAAACAAAAGGCGTCTGTATCCCATTCACAAGACATATAGCATGAAGTATGGTAGGAAGTATGGCGTGAAGTCATTATAATTACAGAGATTCGTGTTTGACGATTGTATCTGGTAACGTGTGTTATTTTCTTGGTTCGGGGTTTTAATCGAGAGCTGTGATAGGATTCCCAACGTTTGTCTCGGGGATAATCTTTACTAATTCTTTAGTATGTACTGACATAGAAAAATACTGAATTTCCGCCAACTTTATGTTGGCATCTTCCGGCAGTTTACGTAAGCCGCCGGAAAAAGCAGATGCGAACACTAACAGGCGCTAGGACAAGATTAGCCAATCAGCTGGCAGATGTTAGCAGACGTCCAATTTTCAAGAAATCTCGATATTGAGTACATCAAGAAAAATTTGTCAAATCAGCAAATTAATTTTATCGATCTAGCTGATGGAATTCAATCTCCCGAACGAGTCATCTCCGTCTACCAAGAACGACGTTTACCCCGCCTAATAAACCGGTATCGTCCTGGCCTTTGGGTCTGGATTTACGCCGGTCTATTGGTTGTCGGTCCTGTGCAGTTCTAGGAGGTGCACCCTCCCAGGCTTTGCCTCCCCTCTTTGGGGAGGAGTAAGTTTATTGCTTACTGTCTGAGGCGCCCGTACCGGGGAATGCCGACGGAGCTGCCCAGGCAATTTTTAAACAGCCAGAGTGCTCAAATTCTCGAGCGCTGGTCTTTCCCACTTTCCCGACCTTGTGCCACATCTTATCTTGTGGGAGGAAGTAAATAGAAGCTAAGAAAATAAATTAAGAAACTGCGAATATATGTGCAGATTAACCCCATGTTTTGTTTATTTTATCTAAAAAATACATTTCCTGAAAACAAATATTTATTATTAACTGTTCATTAACTAAGTTTAGTTCATTTTATCTAAAAGAAAAACGAACAAATCATTTTATCTAAAGGAAAAACAAAAAAAAATCATTTTATCTAAAAAAAAAACAAAAAAATCATTTTATCTAAAGGAAAAACAAACAAATCATTTTATCTAAAAAAAAAAAATCATTTTATCTGAAAGAAAAACAAACAAATCATTTTATCTAAAAGAAAAACAAAAAAAACATTTTATCTAAAGGAAAAACAAACAAACCATTTTATCTAAAAAAAAAATCATTTTATCTAAAAAAAACAACAAAAAAAACATTTTATCTAAAAGAAAAACAAACAAATCATTTTATCTAAAAGAAAAACAAACAAATCGTTTTATCTAAAGGAAAAACAAACAAACCATTTTATCTAAAAAAAAAAAAATCATTTTATCTCAAAAACAAAATTTTTTCTTGAAAAAAAAATTGATTATTAACAGTTGAGTATTGATTTACTCCTCTCCAGGAGTTAGGCACAAGGCCAGTTTTTATCTTACTCCCACAAGTAAGATGTGACCCAAGGTCGGGTCGGGAAAGTGGGGTGTAAAAATTGGCTGGGCAGCCCCGTCGGCATTCCCCGGCAGTAAGCAATAAACTTACTCCTCCCCAAGGAAAGGGGGGCGAAGCCTGGGAGGGTGAACCTCTTAGAACTGCACAGGACAGACCCATAGACCGGCGTAAATCATGACCCGAAGGCCAAGAAAATACCAGTCTATGGGGTGCAGTATCCATCGGAACAGATACTACACTTTGATCTCAGCCAAAAAGCCAAGAGTAGCTGTTTTGTTCATTTTATATAAAGAGAAACCTTTGGCCAGTTGTCTATTTTTATTTTTCTAAGTATAAACAAACAAAACATGTATTTACTTGAGGCAGCAGCGTCTTGATCTTATGAAAAGTTTTGATTACAGACCCACGACGATGACGGCTACGAAGTGCGGCCCACTACAACCATGACGACGGCGTAATGCAACACACTGCGATGGTGATGGCGACGGCGCAGGGCGTCAGTATACAAAAAGGGAATAGTATACGAAGAGAATGAAGTAAATAACGATCGATTTTTAAAAAAAAAACTGATTTTAAGAAACGACAACGTAACATGTGGCAGACAAAGCCATGCCAGGCGTATAAGTACAAATTAATGGAGTGGCAGTTGCAACGTTACTTCTGCGCTTTTCTTTTGTCTGTTCTGGGACAAACCTCTCCCGACTTCGTATGCAAAAGCTATGTGTTGCTTCTCTCGATTTCAGTGGTAAAACCCTACAATCTTGCCGGTTTAACGAATAGATGCGACCAATGACGAGGACTCCACACAGATCAGACAATCCTGGTACACGATCTCTATGTATAAGTTCGACTTGCCTAACAAAGAAACAAGGAAATAAAATCATTATTTAACACTTTTGATTACGTAGGTCGTAAATTGACGAAGAGGCCATAAATAGACAGAAATGTGGATGCCCTTCCAGTACAGAGTTTATGTGGATGTCCTTGTGAAATGGAGAAAAAAATATACTGGTCGAATATCATGTTGCTCTGATTATTTCAATCTGAAAATGGTGGAAACGAACAAAATACATGTTTTTCTTTTTCGTATTCTTTTCGAAGGATCGGATATTTTCGCCTCAGGGTCAAGCGTGTGTACTATTGGATTAGACTAATTGGTAGGAATTACTCGCCTACTCATTCTAACAATGATTTCTATATAATCAACACGCAACTCGGCCAGTATGACATCGCTTTTCGAATTCATGTCTTCATGTTTTTTTTTTCATTTATAGAAGTTCTTTACAATCACCGGTTGCCTGAGGACAGAGTTATTTACCCACTCCCTTCACAACCGATGAGCAAAGTAAAAATTGTCGAACCTCTAATTCTAATCGACCCCACTCATGCTGCACAGCTGCAATTATACTGAAAAGCAGCTAATATATACACACACATATATATATATATATATATATATATATATATATATATATATATATATACATGCACGATCCGAACGCCGTTCGTAGATCACTCTAAGCAGACTCGCTATTTACATTTAAATTCCTCTCTATTTACTAACTAATTGTCTATGGCCGATGGGATAAGATTCTCGACTACAAATCAGTGGCGATTTGTGATCGGGGTTCGCGCCCACCGACCGTTGAAAATTAGTTCCTACACTGAAGATTGCGTTAGCATGCAACATCGATG
>OY744532.1:1872500-1875000 GCA_963556195.1 Sepiola atlantica | reverse complement strand
TGATCATTAGAAAAAATGAAAAAATAAAAAAAGGTACGCTCAAGCTGGGAATTGTGTTCTGTGTAACATTACTTCTTTAATATATATATATATATATATATATATATATATATATATATATATATATATATATATATATATATATATATATATATATAATTAGACGAATACCTGTACCAGGACGGGTAAAAAGTATTTCCCGAACGTAACAGTTTGTAACACTTTTATGTTCCTTTGCAAAAATTAAATACAATGCTACTAAAATTAAAAGTAATTATAATGCTACTATACCAAACCTTACGTCTAGAATCCTTATACCAATTTTGATTAAAATCCATGAAATGATTTTGATTCACAAAATGTCTAAAATTTAAGGCTTAAGCTTAAGGAGTATTACAGAGAAATTGAAATTCAGGAAATCTTGCTTAATTGGTGTCTAATAACTATGGATTAAATATAATCTAAATCTGAAATATTTTAATTTTCAAATGAGACGTTATGCTCAGATTATTATTCTAAAATACTAAAAATAAACTGAAATTTGGCTAATATTTATGAATATTATCTATTGTAAAAAATTCACAAAACTCGGAGGTATTTCAATTTTTACAAAGGGCTTCTATCCTTTATTTGCTCATTTTATATTAAAATAAATTAAACTAAATATAACCAACCCTCACTGCATTTTTATACTTTAAGTGTATTGGCAGCTAATTATATATTGTGCATCTATGGCTTTCAGTTGGTTAGAAGTTTGTAAACCTAATGATATCCTGCACATGAGATGACATTACAATTATAAAAGAAAGTAAAGTTATTCATACACGTTTCTCGACGTTCGTTTCTCATTATTCGTTCCGTTCACTCTCAATCACCGCCATTGTTGAGTTGCTGTTTCTGCGCTTCGATTAGAAAAGTTTCCAACACCGGAAGTTACTGACTGATGATTCGATCAATACTTTAGGCGCCAATACAAGTTACAACTCTATCTTTAAAAAGACTGATATAAGAACGGCCAGTCTTCCGGTTTCAACCTTTCCGGTTGGCTGCAGCAGGACGATGTGTGAGCATTGACAGATGATGAGCTCTGTCCACAGTTCACCTCGTCTCATCACGGCTGTCTTCATCGTCAAAATAGCTTTCGACTTGACGCAGAAGCGCAGACTGATCGAAATTAAAACATTTTAAAATTTAAACAGATATGAACAGCCGCTAACCCCTAATAAACATCGGGATTTCTTTACCGGCAGAACAAATAATTGCTGGAACAAGTTGCCGGAGAATGTGAATGATGTAAATTCACAAAAGATCTTTGAACGATTAATTTATATATGATAATAGCTCGTAGCGTTCAGGTTAATCTGGTGATGTCCCGTGTTAACCTTGATTGAATGTTTCTTGAGACTCAAGTGTACCGCCTAAAATTCTTTTTAAATATTACGAGAAAGAAACACATTTTAGATTATAGATAAATTAAGATATAACATGTAATAAGCATTTATCCAATCCAATATAATTCCACTAAAGAGAAGGATATATATATATATATATATATATATATATATATATATATATATATATATATATATATATATATATATATATATATATATATACCTCCCACAAGGTAAGATGTGACACAAGGTCGGGAAAGTGGGATTTGAGCACTCTGGCTATTTAAAAATTTCCTGGGCAGCCCCGTCGGCATTCCCCGGTAGGGGCGCCTCAGACAGTAAGCAATAAACTTACTCCTCCCCAAAGAGGGGAGGCAAAGTCTGGGAGGGTGCACCTCCTAGAACTGCACAGGACAGCGTGCAGTATCCATCGGAGCAGATACTACACTTTGATCTTAACAAAAAGGCCAAGAACGATAATTTATGTATATATAGGAAATAGTGAAATAATAAAACAAATGGTAAGTTACATATTTTACAAGTTTCTTATAATCATCAAATGTTTAAACAAAGAATAAAATATGAGAATGTCCTTTAATCCATAGATTTTTAAAACATTATCTCTTATCTTCAGAAGGAAAAAAAAAATTATTTATTAATTATTGGTAAGTATTCATTTGAAAACTCTACAAAACAACGTTGTGTCATGCTTTAAGACCAAATAGTAAAAAAAAATGTTAATAATGAGCAGAAAATCAATGTAGTAATGCGTGTATCAATATAGTTGTTAAAACATCTGATTGGAATATTGTATTATATAGTGGAGGATATTAAATTCCGATGGAATTCAGTAAAGATTCAAATGTCAAAAATATATGAAAAATTAGTAAGATCATCATGCCACGAAATAAATTTCTTGAAATATAATTTGAATATTATGTACTTAATTCAGCGTTAAGCTAAATATAAGAGGAAAATATAAGTAAGAAAAAATAAATAAGTAAAAAGAATAATAAAAGAAATATAAAAGAAAAAGAAAAAGAAAAGCAAAAAGAAAAAGGAGAAAAGAACAAAAGAGTAAAAAAGAAAAGGACTTTTAAAAACAG
>OY744532.1:1780000-1867500 GCA_963556195.1 Sepiola atlantica | reverse complement strand
ACTTGACGGGGATAAAAATAAAGAGAGGCATTTTCCAAGGAGACTCCCTATCACCACTACTGTTTATCATAGCCATGATGCCACTCAACTACATACTCAGGAAATGTGATGCCGGATACAAGTTCACAGGCAGAGAACAACGAATAAACCATCTCATGTACATGGACGACCTGAAGCTATTTGCAAAAAGCAAAAAGGAACTGGAAAAGCTGATAAATACCACCAGAATCTTCAGTCAGGACATTCAAATCGAATTCGGAATGGAAAAGTGTGCATTGCTAGAGATTAAAAAGGGAAAGTTGGAGACGACTGAGGGCATGGAACTACCCAACCAAGAGCAGATGAGGGCGCTAGATGAACAAGAGAGCTATAAATATTTGGGAGTTTTGGAAGCAGACACAATCAAATCAACAGAAATGAAAGAGAAGATTGGAAAAGAATACCTGAGAAGAACAAGAAAGCTCTTAGAAACAAAATTGTATAGCAGAAACCTAATCAAAGGAATAAATACCTGGGCAGTATCACTAATAAGATATTCTGGACCATTCATAAACTGGACTAAAGAAGAACTCAGGCACCTTGATCAGAGGACTAGAAAATTAATGACTATGCACAATACACTACATCCAAAAGACGATACAGACAGACTCTACGTGAAGAGAAACGAAGGGGGAAGAGGACTGGTAAGTATAGAAGACTGTCTGGACGACACTAAAAAAGAGCTGGAGAAATACATAAACCAGAACACAGAAAAGCTGATCACCACAGCAAGAGATACCGTCCCAACGAACAACGCAGGCAGCATTGAAACTGGACACAAACAGACAAGAAAATAAAAATGGGAAGAAAAACAACTACATGGACGCTTCATACGACTCACAAGAGAAGAAACCAACGTAAATAGCTGGACATGGCTAAGAAAAGGAAACTTGAACAGAGAAACGGAATCTTTACTGATGGCTGCACAGAACAATGCGATTAGGACAAACTACATTAAAGCTAAAATAGATAAAACCCAGGAAAACAATAAATACAGACTGTGTGGACAAAGAGACGAAACAGTAAATCATATAATAAGTGAATGTAGCAAACTTGCTCAAAAAGAATACAAGAACAGACATGATTGTGTTGGGAAAGTAATACACAGGGAACTGTGCAAACAATTGAATTTCGAATATGCAGACAAATGGTACAAACATAAACCAGAAACAGTACTGGGAAACGAAAAACACAAAATCTTCTGGGATATGGATATACAAACAGATAAACTCATACAAGCAAGGAGACTTGATGTTATTATAATAGACAAAAAAGGAAAAATCTTGTAAAATCGTAGACTTCGCCGTTCCAGCAGGCCACAGAGTGAAGATCAAAGACACGGAAAAACGAAGTAAATACACAGAACTAGCCAGAGAACTGAAAGGAATATGGAGCATGAAGAAAGTTAGAATAATACCAATAACTGTAGGAGCACTAGGAACAATCCCCAAAAACATGGAGAAAAGATTTGGAGAAATTGGAATCAAACGGACTATCGAAACCATACAAAGGAAGGCAATGATCAAAACAGCTGCAATCTTAAGGAAAATCCTCGAATGCGGAAACTAACACACATAAGCTACAAAGGCTAACCAGTCACAAGGAATTTACAACGGAGAAAACAAAACCACACGAAGAACACCATAACAAGAGCCAAGGAACAGAAACTGCAAGAAACAGCACTTCATAATCCCCCCCCCCCCCCAAATAAATTACACCGGCCTCAGCTATCACTACACAAAAATGAACCCAGAAACAGAAATTACAAGAAACACTATAAGCTCCTCCCTCTCCCTCACCCACCCACCCCCCAAAAATTAATAAGAATTTAAAAAATTCTTTTTTTTACCATAAGGGAAGAGAAAATGGAAAGGAAAGAAAAAATGAATTGAAGGGAAAAAAAAAAAAATTTTTTTAAATGATGCCGGCCTAGGCTGACACCAGACAACATATTTGTAGAGGGTCGAGGAGGATGAGGAGACCGAGGAGGGACAGCACAAACCAGACCTCAACTGGAAAAGTGCAGAGAGTGCTGAGATCTTGAGGAGGCTTGTTGCCACCCAAATCCCAGAGAAGACCAATTGTCCTTACCGGCGAGAAATCAATGGTAAGAGACTGTTGCGATACCGCATCGTTATCGAAAAGAGGTGAAGAACACTGGAAGTCTGGGGAGACTTGTTGTCACTCAGACTCCAGGAAATACCACTGGTTGTTGTCAATGAGCAATCACTGACGATGATCTGTGTGAGAACTCCTAGTGAGTACAAATAATAATAATAATAATAATAATAATAATAATAATAATAATAATAATAATAATAATAATAATAATAATAATAATAATAATAATAATATGAATGTACAAACAGACAAACCCATAACAGCAAGGAGACCGGATATGATAATAATCAACAAGGAAGAAAAATCCTGCAAAATCGTAGACTTTGCCGTTCCAGCGGACCACAGAGTGAAGATCAAAGAGGCGGAAAAAAGAAGCAAATATACTGAACTTGCCAGAGAATTGAAAGTAATATGGAACATGAAGAAAGTCAGTATAACACCAATAATCATAGGAGCACTAGGAACAGTCCCCAAAAACATGGAAAAAAGACTAGGAGAAATAGGAATCAAAGGGATAACTGAGACCATACAAAGGGCAGTAATGATCAAAACAGCTACAATCCTGAGAAATGTTCTCGAATGCGGAAACCAACCAACATAAGCAACGAATGGAGAACAAACACATGGAAGCACAAGACAACAGAACCGGGGGAAATACAACCGCGAGAGAGAGGCGCAAGCATAGGCTGACACTACGAAAATTATGGACAGAGGGTCGAGGAGGGAAAGCGCAAACCAGACCTCCACTGGAAGAGCGCGGACAGCTCTGGGACCGTGGGGAGGCTTGTTGCCACCCGGGCCCCAGAGGAGACCAATGGCCCTTATCACCGTGGAATCGGTGGTAGGTGGCTGTTGCGATACCGCAAGGTCATCAGCGGTGATGAACGAAAAGAGTTGGAGCATACTGGAAGTCTGAGGAGACTTGTTGTCACTCAGACCCCAGGGAATACCACAGGTTGTTGACAGTGGGTGATCACTGACGATGACCAGTGTGATAACTCCTAGTGAGTAAATAATAATAATAATAATAATAATAATAATAATAATAATAATAATAATAATAATAATAATAATAATAATAATAATAATAATAATAATAATAATCGAAGGAAATACAGCTACATGGACGATTTATAAGAGAGACCAGAGAAGTTACGAAAATACCTGGGCATGACTACAAAAAGGATACTTGAACAGAAAGAGAAGCTTGCTAACAGTCGCGCAGTACAACACAATCAAAACAAAGAACATAAAAGTTAAAATAGACGAAAACTAGGAAAACAATAAATGTAAACTCTGTGGAGAAAGAAACAAAACGGTGAACCCTATAATAAGTGAATGTAGCAAAGTAACCCCAAAAGAATACAAAACACAAACGCAACTTTGTGGGAACGTTGTAAACGGCTGCATTGTTAACATACAGACAAATGGAACTGACACAAACCAGAGACAATACTGAGAAGCGAAAATCACAAAATCCTCGGGAGCATGAAGGTACAAACAGATAAATCCATCCAAGCAAGGAGCCGGATGTCATAATAGTCAACAAGAACGAATACATTTGCTAAACAATAGATTTCGCCGTCTCAGCTGTTCACAGTGTGAAGATCGAGGAGATAGAAAAACGCAAAAAATGGATGGAACTTGCAAATAATATGGAAGAAAGTCAGTACACAATACAAATAATAGTAGAAGCACTAGGAAAAATACCGAAAAACCTGGAAGAAAGACTCGGAGAAATTGGAATCAAAGAGAAGATTGAAA
This sequence comes from Sepiola atlantica, assembly GCA_963556195.1. Lineage (NCBI taxonomy): Eukaryota > Metazoa > Mollusca > Cephalopoda > Sepiida > Sepiolidae > Sepiola > Sepiola atlantica. Next base: position 1,863,576 of record OY744532.1, on the reverse strand, counting down.
CTATACAACGGACGGCAGAAATCATACGGAAAATCATCAAATGCGGAAACCAACCCACAAAACTACGAACGTTAACCAGCCAACCATAAGTACCTATTTTATTGCCTCCCCACGAGGGCAGCGTTAGACACATCTCGGTTTTTAATATAGCGAAAATCTAGCTTCTCAAAAAGAGGCCGTTTGGATTAGAACATAAAAAATTGCTTCAATCTAGGACTTCTCCTTCATTGACTGAGGATAGAAAATAATTTTTTTTAATTAAAATGGAGAACGTCATACAAGCCGAAGGGGACGGAAATTTCAAAAAATTCCATAAACTAAAGAAACACACATTCACATACTCATATGGTGATACCAGCCTCGGCAGGTACCACACAAAATGATCATGATGGGTCAAAGAGGATTAAAAGCCTTAATCAGAGCTCCACCGAAAGACTGTGAATAATATTGGGGTCCAGTGTAGGCTTATTGTCACTGAAATTCAGGAGAAGATCAATGGTCGGTACAAGCGAAAAATCAAAGGTAAACCGCTGTTGCGATAATGTAAAATTATTTACAATGGTTATCTAAAAAAGGGATAAATAGTGCTGGAAATCAGAGGATACTTGTTGTCTATCAGACACTAGGGAATGCCACTGGTTATTGTCAGTGAGCGATCACTCATGCTGACTTACGTGAAAACTCTTAGTGACTTAATAATAACTAGCATGGCCTGTGGAAATTCCACGGTTTTCATCATTTATCTGCACAATTTACTGCTTGTTGTGACCTTGAAAGGCCAACAATGAATAAGACAACACAGTGGTATATTTAAAGAAGTACAGAATAGTATTTTACAGAAAGACATGTCTGATACTACTCAGAAACTTCGTCGTAAGCTCCTCTATACATAGTGTCTAGAAGAGTCAAAATAATCACGAAAGAGAGTAGACCGCGATCACGGCATCACATCTAACCCCTTTTAAGCCTTGCTCGGTATTGAGTCAATACGTTTTTCTTACTAAGGTGTATTACAATCAAGTACGTAAGCTTACGTGTTCTTATTGATATTCGCTGTTCAAAACCTGGACGCGAGATTGATATATCAAAATAGTCGAACTCGACATCTAGTAGTTCATTCTCTGCAGTATTATACTCGACAGCATCTGAATATCGTTTCCTCATCTCGTTCATATGTCTTTTGTGGGTAAACTTGGGTCCCTTTACCGTGTAAATCATGTTCCCAAGCCATGTATTCACTATCCCTGTTTCGTAGTAGGATTTATTGTTTTTGAACATCTGAAAGAAAACTTTTCTCTCCACCTTTTAAGCGTCCCTTTGTAACAGTCTTTTCACGTCCTAGTTTGGTATGGTTTGGCAATAATCTATCAAACACTTTTTTTAAATTTTCCTTGCAAACATTGCTTCTGTTGGCGTTATGGTGTGAAATAGTGTGGGCGCAGAGGATAGGAGGCTCCCTGAAAGGGGGTAGGCGTAGCAGCAAAAGTCGGAATTGACATAATGTCGGCGGGAGACTTTTTGATTTATTTTGTTCCAAATTCTCGGCCGATGCAGGTGTGAAAAACGACCACCGCTGCCAGAAAGGCAGGCCGGGGGAGAGTAGCTTATAAGTACTTGAGTAAAACCCTTCCATAATCCATTTCATCTATCTCTCGTACAAACTGTTCAGTCTGACTTTTGTTTTATGTCAAATAAAACTGTTAAAACTAGACCAGCGTCCCCTCGTTATTGTTCAGAAGACAAGATATACCAGCCAGCGGAAACGAAACCTGGGTAGCCACGAGAAGGTAAGCAATAATGGAAGATGGAGCATTTTTATTTGGGGTCATCCTATATACCTTATTGAATTGCCTTTTTGGTAGGTGTACCCTTCGCTTTCTTAAGCGTTCTTTTGATCGTTTCCACTGACCCTGGTTTCTCGCATTGACGTGAATTGCGTTACGTTGTCTGATACAATACAGTCAACAACCCCTGAACGAGCGAACAATTCATGTAATCTAATGATTACTTCTGTCGTTGGTTTCTTACATTTTAATATTTCCGGCCATTTTGAGAAACTGTTCATTACTATTTCGTAATAGAAACAATCTAGTAGGTCAACGAAATCTCTGTAGATCTGAGACCACGATCGATCAGTTTTCTGCCAGGGTCTGAACTTTATAGGAGGTGTCTTCGCTGCTAGAGCACAACTTTTGTATAGTTTCACCGAATTTCCAATGTATTTGACCATAATTGCGCAATACACAAAGCTTTTTATGAGACTTTTCATTCTTAAAATGCCCAGGTGACCGACATTAAATTATTTTAGTGTTCTTTCCCGTAACACTGAAAGAAATGACAACTCGATCACCGTGCATAACTACTTTATTACAAATTGAATACACCTCCTAGGTTTATCGGTGGTTTTCTTTTATTTCATTTTTATGCTTGTTTTATCGTTGTTCAACACTTTTTGTTTTATTTCTTTGAGTGTTAATGGAAGCTCTCAAATATCGTTACACAGTGTATCGGTTTGTAGACTTCAGCATATTTTGGGATGAGTCTAGATGACTAATTTTTGACAATGAGAAAAACTCCATTTTCAAATTTTAATTGAGGAGAATGGTCCTCTATCTCTGTAGTCTGTTTGCAGTATGCATTGGTAGTCTCGTTTTTACCCGTAAATCATTGCCTATAGTGTGTTTGCAACACGAAATGTCTTCCATGAAAAAAAAACGATTAAATTTGGTGACTGCAGAAATAATACCCAATACTTCCTTCTCGATTTGTGAGTAACGTTTTACTGCTGGTAGCAACGTACGAGACGAGTGGGTGATAGATTTTAGAGATCCGTCTTCCATTTTGTATAATATGCAAGCTCCAATGCCATACGAGCTAGCATCTGTAGCTAAAATTATTTTGAGATCTGAATTGTAGTGTGTCAAAATAAATTCTGCTGATTTGTTATTTTTTCTTTTTTCAAATGCCTCCTTCCATTCTGTCGTTTTTGTCATTTTTTAATAACTCATTAAGATGAGCTCGCAAATTGTGCATGTTTAGAAAAAACATATTAATTTGCTAACCCAATAAAACTTTGTAATAACAATACGTTTTTCGGGGCCGGCATATTTTTTATCGCACTAGCTCGCTCTGAGTCTGGTTATCTTTGTTTATAATTTAACCAAGATATTTTATTTTTTTCCATAAAATAATCGCATTTTCTTTCCTTCAATTTTAATCCATAATCCTGGATTCTCTTAAATATATCGTGATCATGTAATTTGTGTTGATTGGTGCTTTTACAGATCACTGGAATATAATCTAGTTAGGCTATCGCCAAATTCAATCAAGTGTCCATTACCTGTTGAAAAATGGCTGGTGCAACTGTAACCCTAAATGGTAATCTTTTTAAATTTGTACAAATCCCTATGCGTATTTATACTAACTAGCTTTGAGCACTCCTCATTCACAGTTATTCGTAGATAAGTATAACTTTAATCAATCTTTTAAAGTTTGAGTTTAGCGAATAACTCTTCTGTATTAGGCAAAAGGTAGGGGTAATCCTTTAGTGTATGGTTTAATCATGTGGTGCAATCTGCACAAACACAGATATCTTTAGTTTTTTACGCGCACTCGTTATATGTTATTTTCGATAATACTCCCATTTTTTCGAGTCTATTTCATTCCTCGTCAATCTGATTAAGTCGAATAGAACATTACTTTTCTTTTTAAAAACTGGTTGAATATTTAAACTGTGCAATTATTTTTACATCTTACTCATAAAAGGTGGTTTGCCAATTTTTTCCACGTTTGAAGATTTATTATTGAGAGATTAGAGCCGGAATCAAGTTGTAAATTTATATTTTTACTTTATATTTTCGCCTACACAAGTATCTTTATAATTTCAGCTTCGTCACTTTCAGCAATTTTACTAAAAAAAATTTTAACTTCATGTTTTACTTTGCAATGTGTACCCTTGTGTCCCATGCAACCGCAATTAAAACATTTTTTTACATTTTATATGGACAATCTTTGTACCAATGGAATGGAATGCCCGACAACCCACCCCCCAAGCAGAGTTAAGGAGACAAATTATTTTCCTTGGTTGATCAAATTTAGTTAGTGAATTAAATTTATTATAATTACGGATTTTTCTAATATGTGACACTTCGCTTTGCTCAATGTCTCTTGAATCTTGGCGAACACTAATAAAACGTTGGCGGTCATCTGCAATATGCTGAAGTGTTTAACTAGGTTCATTCTCTAATTTATTATGAACCCTTTCGTCCTATTTCTGCATCCGTATATAGTACTATAAACCTTGTTCAAAGATTAGACATTTAAAGTGTTCGTTAAATATGCTAGCAAAAGTAGTGTAGTCTTCTTTCCTTGTGAGATTTATACATTTCTAACTTTTTTTGAAAAAGAGACGATTTAGGGCTACAAAATTTAGTTAATAATTGTACCGCTACAAAAAATGGGCGCTGTTTTTTGTAGCAATATATAATTGACAAATTTGGTATGTTACACCGGACCCAACTTTCTTAATAGCAACCAACCCTTTTGAAAATCGGTCCCATTCGCACAGTACGTATTATAAAGATCTTCTCACAGAGTAAACGTAATTTCGCTTTTAGGGTCGTAAGTTAAATTATTGATAGCATTTCAAATGGCGTTTTGTGAAAATGCACTTTCATCTTCACTATTTTGACCCCTATTCGATAATTCGTATAATTTCGTTTTTGTTAGGTATAAAGACACATTACCCCCATTTTTTCCATTTGTTCCAATTCTTTTCCTGAAATATTTCTTTTCTAGTCGAAGTTGTTCTTCCATTTTCTTCTTATATTTCATTTGTTCCCTTTTTAATTGGAGTTGCTTATCTTGTATGTGTTTAATGATTTTAACATGGCATTTTTAAATATCTCTATTTTCGTAATTTAAAATAGGCTTCCGACTTTTTCGTGTATGTTTTATTTGTTTTTTACACAGTCGTAACTTTTCTACTGGAAGATAAATCGTTCACTTCTTAGCGAGAGAAAAAAATAAGTACGTTTGTTCAAACTTATGTGTGTGTTCCATGATTAAACAATAAAAAGGACGAAGGGAAATCGACAGACCTTTTGTTGATGTGTTCTTTTGTGCTCGAATCATTTGGATTTTCGAGAATAACTTGAAATCCTCCAAAAGAACAAAACTTTTTCTTTTCTATCCTATTTTTTGACGTTAGATATTTTTTCTGTAGATTCGGTACACCTTACGTGTTAAAACTCCAGTATGGCTTTTAATTTCTCGCTATTACTGTTGTAAGTAACATTTTTCGAGCACACCATCTAAGGCTTTCTTCGCAAATCAAACATCGCCAGTTGTAGTAAGTCCAAGTTCTCGTTGTCAGTGTTGTGTGCAGCATAAGTTCGGGTTATCTTTGTCCGGATAAGTCCGAGTTATCGCCGTCAGTGCGACATTGAAATGCCAACAATAAATAAGACAACACGGTGGTATATTTACAAGGGTGTATATTTACAGAAGTACAGAATAGTATGTTACAGAAGGCTGGTCCAAGACTTCGTCGTAATCTTCTCTATACATAGTGTCTAGAAGAGTCCATATAGTTACGATATAGGGAAGATCACCATTACACCATAAAACTGTTAATAATAATATTTCCCTTAAATAATAAATCCTTGTAATGGTTAATAATATTTTTTAAGAAATATCTCATTCTTCTCCCGTAAAAATAATTTTCATTGCCAGTTAAAGATGCTCCCATAAAAATAATTTCCATTGCCAGTTAAAGATGCTCTTCCCAAATAAAGCGAATATGTTTATGCTTTATCTATTTATTTAAAATTGTAACAATGTATATCTTTTAAAAACAATAAATATTCTCTTTCTTCTTACCGTAAAAATGTTTGTCAGCCAACAATTTTATTACTAATAAATAAAACGATAATTATTGCTGTTTTATTATTTATTGTTTCAATTGGAATTGTTTTACCAAAAATAATTGCTAGCTTAATATTGTTTGAATAAATAAAACAATGTCCTGTTTGTAAATGTATATATTTAAAATTGTAACAATGTAATCACATAATTTTTTTTAAAAGAATGCAAAGAGTAGCTGTTTAAATCTGCATACGTCGACGGAATTATAAAAGGTCATTTTCGAACAATTCATTTTAAAATAAATAAAGTCGAAATAAAGAAAAACTTTAGCGCCATCAGTTAATCTTATTAATTATTTAGTTTATCTTAGCTTTTATTAGGTATGATCAAAAATCCTTAACCTTAGTTTTCTGTATGATTAGGCACCATGAATTTAGATTTTTTGTGACATTTTCCGTGACTTTTTTTCTGTGAGTTTTTCTGTGACCTTTGTCTGTGATTTTTTCCATTACTTTTTTTCTCTGACTCTTTGTTCTATGACTTACATTCTGTGACTTTATCTGTGACTTTTTCTGTTTAACTTTTTTGTTACATTTTTTCGCTACTTATTTCTGAGACTTTTTATCTGACTTTTCTGTGATATTGCTTCTCTGGCTTTTTTCTGCGACATTCATTTATCAAATACTGAATGTTCAGCAAACAGCGAAAACAGATGAATTAAAATCAATTTCTTTTTCCCATTGCATCTTAAGCGATCGGACGATTTCATCTTTAACAAAAATAGGATTGGTGATACCGTACGTACGAACACGAAATGCCTCAGCGTATTATTATATAGATAATAATAATAATAATAATAATAATAATAATAATAATAATAATAATAATAATAATAATAATAATAATAATAATAATAATAATATCTTTTTTTAAAACTATAATCTAAAACTCTCCACCACTAACTCGAAGCACCAAAATAGGCTGGCGCCATAGAAAATGGTCGTTGAGGGTTTGAGAGGATACACAAAACTGATGAAGAATAGCACTATCCATACCTCAACTGAAAAGGTACAGAGAGTACTAGAATATTGAGGAAGTTTATTGTCACTCACATTCTAGAGAAAGGCGTCGGCCGTTATCAGCTAAATGTCTTTTGTGAACAGCTGTTGCGAGAAGCAAAGTAATTTACAATGGTGACCAAAAAAGCGGAAAGTACTGGAGATTTGTTTTCAACTAGACTCCAGGGAGCACAAGGTGTAAGTTTATGAGCTTAGTGCAGAAGCACTTTAATTAATGACAAATAAGAAGTGTAGTTTGTGATACTATGGACTACCCGCGAGAGCGCAAACCCAGGAGAATCGAGGGGAATGATTCACAAAAAAGATAAGTGATCGGAAGTGAGATAAGGTGACAGGCGATATGGAGGTCGTCGAAATCTATTGAACTCTCTAGACGGGATGGTGCATGACAGTTAGTTGTCATGTTACGGGTTATCAGCTGAGAGCGACTGAAAAAAGAGACGGGTGTAGTTAGTTTCCGGTTATCAGCTGGAATTGACTGAGAGAAAGACCGGACATTAAGGATTTCCGGTCGAAACTAAATATATTTAGCAGTCATAGTTCGGCTTGGATCAGATTAGTGTAGTCCCGAGGAGTGAGGGCTCGGTAGAGATTTCGAAACGCTGAGATCTGAACAGTGGATAACTTCAGGTGAAAAATGACTTACCTCGACGGGAAAATGATCTTAGTTAGTCTTAAGCTGAGATTCTCTATTTGAAAGACTAGAACTTAACTCAGATGTAGACGCTAACGCTTTGGCCCCTAACGGCACACACATACGCCCATTAGCAACAAGTCATATACGCAATTTTTATATCTGAGTTTGTGTTTTTCTTGTAAGTCTGCCTTGTGTTTGTTTTTTACACAACCTGTAAACCAGTACACGCGCTCTCGACGATCGCCAATACGAGAGACGACACGACCAGAACCAAAACGAGAATATGAAGATGATGAGAAACCCACGGCACACAAACATTGAGAATCGGCTGTGATCGTCTAGGGGACTGCATATTGTTCTGCAGTAGCAACAGATAGCGACCATGGGAATCCCACCGTATAGAAAAAGATAATAGCAGAATAATGATGGAATGGGTATGCTAGATAGGTCTATGCGCGTTTTGAATCAAGCCGATGCCATGTGTTTTTGTTAAACTGATTGTGTATGGAAGACGGGAATAATATGTAATATCGATCAACGATAATCGATAGAAACGTAGAGAAAGCAAAATTAGTGTGTGTTAAGGAATGATAGCAGTTCAATAATGCTGGAATAATACAGTATATTTTATTACGTAAAAATGTTAAGGAATGATAGCAGCTCAATAATGCTGGAATAATACAGTATATTTTATTACGTAAAAATGTTAAGGAATGATAGCAGCTCAATAATGCTGGAATAATACAGTATATTTTATTACGTAAAAATGTTAAGGAATGATAGCAGCTCAATAATGCTGGAATAATACAGTATATTTTATTACGTAAAACGCATGTGGAAAACAATGCTGTCCGCGGTTTTCGCATTTGGAGAAGATAACATTGGTTTAGAATAAGAGAAACTGAACTTGTGAAATAAAATGTGCCAAACCCTATCAAAGGCCTTTGACATATCAAAAGCAATTACTATAGAAACGAAGCCCCTGTCAATAAATTCACTGATACTGCGTAATAAATATAAGGCGAAATATTGATTTCTCCACACTTGTCTCTGTGTTGATTTTATATATATATGTAAAAAGAATATCTAATTTTTATACAAATGTTTATGCATTTTAATCATCACTGAGGGCGAGGCAATTACACAAGATGAAATTCTGACCAGCAGAAAATAACCAGAAAAGAAAAGCAGAAAAATGTATAACCAAGAACACAACACGACCATTCAACACTGGTCCCTATTTTATTTTACCACTACCCACGAGGGCAAACTTAGACACAGAGTGGGGTGGGGTTTTTTTGTAGAAAAAATCCTGATACCCCAAAACGAGCACCCTGGATATAAAACTTGTCTAGGAGAAGGGGAACTTTTAAATAAAACCACTATCAACCTCTTTTAATAAAAATCACGAACAACAGCATAATTGCTTGGGGAGATGTGGTTACCAACTTTCAATTGTAAAGGAGACACTAAAATGAATTAATACATGAGTGTGTGTGTGTGTGTGTGTGTGTGTGTGTGTGTGTGTGTGTGTGTGTGTGTGTGTGTGTGTGTGTGTGTGTGTGTGTGTGTGTGTGTGTGTGCGTGTTTCTGTATGTTCGTATGTGTATGTTTTTGTATTGGTTTGCGTGATCCTCTATTGGCTAGGAGAATGAGCGTGTTTCTATCGATGCGATGCTTTAGTTAAAAGGAACGCGCGTATTGAGTAGAGTTTCTTTCATGTTTTATACCTGAAAGGGCGCCACCCTTTAAGAACGATCACCCAGCCAAAGACGGCACGAAGATTTCGCGTGTTGGTTCCTTGGTCAATAGGCGCGAAGAATCTGCACTGCAATTATCCAAGCGCAATGACGTCGTCCATAGAATATGCACGAGTATTTATAGAAAAACCGACAAAAAGCCGGTGATGCAGTGGATTCTGGACAGTAAGCTGGCCATGTATTCTAGTTTCTTAATTAACATTAAAAAGTAAAGATATGCATGAATCCCACCATCTATGAATGAAATATTAGGGTAGGGATTGGTAGAGCAACTCGTACAGGAAAAGAGAACTCCAAAATAACACCATCTCCTCAATCTGCATGAGCCTAGCAAAACCGCTGTATCAATAAATGTGTGTGAGGGGGGGGGGGTAAGTGAATTTGCGTCCTGAACATTATCTCTTACTAGCTGACCCGACTCGGCGTATCCCGGGAGTTAAGTTAATTTTGTTTTAATAATATATGAGATATGGAAATGTAGTTTAAAGTAAGAAAAATATAATTTCACGAAATAAATAATTATAATTTATCTACCCTGTCTCCAGGAGGTTTGACACAAGGCCAGACACAAGGTCAGATGACAAATAGCTAAGTATAATGACTTACTTATTTTCTAACAAACAGAAAAGCATTCTAGTTGATGTAATTTTATAAGTAAACTAGCAGGGCTACCCGGCGTTGCCCGGGGCGATAAAAAAAAAACAAAGTAGTAGAAATTAAAGAGTATGTGTAACATCTTTATATAAAAAATACAATCTCTCTTCTTTCTCTAGCCGTCTCTCTTTCCCTGGTCCCCATTATTTCCCTCCCTCCTTCAACCCTCTATTTCCCTTTTTCCCATATGATTCTTCTCTTGTTTAAATGTGTTAAAAACTAATAATAATGTAATTTACGTAGTTGATGTAATTTTATAAGTAAATTATGTGTTGTAAGTAGAATTTTTATTTCACAAATTAATTCAGAAAAAAAGACTGACTTTTTTCTAAGAAACATAATCCTTCCAAGTGGATGTAATTTTAATCAGTAAAGTAATTTTAGTAAATAAATTTTTTTTTTTTAAATCGAATTTATATTTCACAAAGTAATTAATCAAAATGGCGAAGTTGTTCTCAAAGAAACCACAATGCAATAAAAAGTAAATGCCGAGGGCGGAAAAGATACTACACTTTGATCTAAACCTGAACGCCGGAAAACTGCAGGAAAAAATCATTTTATTTCTAACAATATGCAGATTGTACCTGCCAAGACATAAATCATCAATCGAAAGTAGTTTTATACCTCGATGATAGGGAGAGAAATAGACAGAGTTAAATTAATACAAAAACAAAAATTGGATCTTTATGTTTCGTAATGTTTGATATGACGATTGATAGATTTTACTATACGGACTACTGTTCTCATCTTGGATGTTATTCTCATAACGTTTCGGCCGATGTAACCTTCGACCTTCTTGTCGAACTCTGGAATTTTTGTGTCAAACTCAGAAATGTACGGAATTTCGAACATAATCATTTATTTAATTCGCAAGGACACGTGGCGCAACGGATAAAAGTGCTAAGTGCAGTTGTAATTGACAGCCTTCTGCAGATTAAAGATTACATCCTAAGTACGCGTGATACCAAGAATACAATTACGAATTACATAAGACTTCTACCCGATCATGACTGACGGAACGAGAGATATTTACCTCCGTGGATTAAATAAAGAGTTCGACATAAATATTCTCGACTTTGACAAGACGCACCTGAAGAAGGTCATAGTTTACACCGGCAGAAACGTTGTGAGAATAACATTCAAGATGAGAATAGTAGTCCGAATAATCCAAATAATACAATTAAACCGTTGTTGTACCGAAACCAAATCATCTAATAAAGCAATCGGACACAATTCTTCAGAGAACCGTGAAGTGAACTAGACCGGTTTATGACATCCTAAGTAGGGCAGCAATATACAATCAGTTCATTAATTAATCCTCCTACAGTGATGACAACATTCCGTGACGGCCTCCTCATGGGAATTCTATTACTGTTGAGATCATTTAGTCTTGATTATAATGGATGAATTTTCATTTGTTCAAATCAATTCATCAAAAAGAGTATTTACCAGTTTTTCATATTTATGTTTTTAAGTTATTTTATTTTATGTTGTCGTTTGGCTTATTGGCTGATGAAAAAAACAAATTTGATTAAGTAACTGTTTTATCATCCAATACTTATAGTGATGATAAGTGATTATTTCACATTTTGGAGTTGAACCACAAGCCCCCACCCCTTCCAATTAAGATCGAACCATTTTTTTTTTCTAATATGATTCTATAAGCATTTATTTATACAAAAAAAAACTATTTGAGTTACGGATGGCTCAAATGATATATAATGTTCTCCAGCTCTACTAATCGCGATCCCAGTCTAAACTATTAATAATGGCGAGTTGGTATCTGATTGTCCGAAGCGAAACTATAATATTTATGATCATTGTACTATTGTACACATATACTAAACTGACCACTTCAATAGAGGAGGGAATGCCTGGGACGATGGTACGTGACGAACAAACATATACTACACTGCCCACAAAGGATAAGGTAATACCAGGTAAAATTCTCCCTCCCAGAAAATGAAGGAAATAATGCCCGGGAGAATGGTATCAGAAAAGATACTACACTCCCTCCCCCAAAAAAGGAGTTTATGCCTGAGAGGATGTTAGCATGACAAAGGAACATATACTATGCTCCTACAACCATTATCTCCTCACAGGAATTACCTCTTCCTTTTATTTAGTATCTGCTCTGTTGTGATGATACCATCTTGTCAGAGATTACCTTCTCCTTTGGGGGTAGGGGGTATTGTAGTATATGTTCTGTTGTCATGATACAATTCTCCCAAGCATTACGTCCTTCTTTAATTTTTGGAGAGGTCAGGTAGCGTAGTATTTGTTCTGTTTTCATGAGACCATCCTCACAGGCATTACCTCATCGTTTTGTTTGGTGGAGTAGTGTAGAATATGTTCTGTCGTCAGGAAAAGTCTCTGCGTTGGTATAGGTCTAATGATTAATCAACTTTACCAAACCTGATTATGGAAGATTTGTTTACAGCCGCTGGTTTAAGTTAGTAGTGCAAGTCGGTTTGCACTTTTGCAAGTTAGGAGTGCAGGTGGTTCTATACTGTTGCAAGTTAAGAGTACAGGTAGGCTTGTACTGTAGCAAGTGATTTTAAAATCTCTACCTCGAGTAAGTTTTGTAATAACCTTCAACATGTCTGCGTATATGGAGCCTGTATCTTACTCATCAACGGCAGGAAGAGTCAGCTACAGTATAAGAAATCGCCACTAATACTCATTATAAGTAAAGCAAAAATGAAGAAATATGAAAGTTAAAACCGAAGACAATAAATTCTAGAATAAAAAATATTCAAACTTTTATTCGGAAAAAAAAATTATGAAAGTTAATATCGAAGACAAATATTTTATAATAAAAATATGTGTCTAAACTTTCATAAGAAAAATTTACCGATAAGCAATGCATAAAAAAGTTTTACAACATGCATACCCATGCTTATAAAAGATCCAATGGCGAAATAAAGATCTAAATTTAGCTGCAAAGTTATTTAATTGTAATACTGGGGGGGGGGAGAAGTGTTTCAACATGGTTGCCTCTCTTTAAAAGAAATTATTTGGGTGCAATCGTTCTTTCGGTGCCCAAAAATCTAAAGTAGCTATCTTCATTTTGAATGCTCATGGGTAGAGAAAAACATCATTCCGCGGTTTAAACGCTGAGTACTGACCACGAGGTGGAATTAATGAAAATGGCGCGGACTTCATTAATTTCAAAGAAGTTGTTTTATAGTTAACATCGAACGTAAATTGTTTAATTTATTTTATTAGTATTCAATTACTTCCTTTTTTATATTTCCTTTTTAGATCGAAATACATCACCTATTTTATATACGCTTTTGGTACATGTCTGAGAATGAGATTCTTCGATAAAACATTATACATCGAAAACCGAGAAAGAAAAAAAAACAAAGAAAAATGTCTCTACCGACGCATCATGCTGCGAGAAATTCATCTGTATTTAATAGTAATTCTGGAATTATAAAGTGAGAAGGAATATAATTCAAAGTGCTGTTGAAATCTGATGTTTGCACGTTTTTTTTTTAATTTAATTGATAAGAAACCGAAATGCATTATGCTTGATTTAATTCCGTAGTGGTTTAAAGATTTCTAAAATTTCGTTTTATTTAAAGCTGTTGCATTTTTGAATTCAACAAAAATTCGATAAATATGTTTAAAAAGTAATAATTCAATGCGTAATTATCAGAGTTACGTTGATGCGAGAAATACAAACACTCGACGTTGTCTCATCATTTCATTGCTACAGATGCAATAAGCCATAGCTGAACACTGATGGAATACATTGTCATATTTCAAAACATCTATTCTATGTTCTTATGAGAAATCAGATAAGGTGTCAACCAATCTTGATGGCTATTATCATGTAATCAAAGTCATATTTACACTTACGTCTGGAAGTTAAAAATTAGTAAAGTTAAAAAGTGTCGTAAAGACAGAAAATATGTATAACAGTGCGGTTAAAAATGAATGAAGGATACCTAAAAAATGGTTAACTGTTCTGTCGTACGCTATGTGCTCAAAGAAGTATGTACTCATTTTCAGTAATGTGTATAGTATAAAATGCACCCCCCAGCCACCATAATGTCTCATTAAAATTGTTTTCTTTGTTTTAATGCAGATATTGCGTGACAGAAAATATGATTCTTATCCTCCACTCTATAATAAAGAGCTATATCCCTCTCTCACTTTTAATATATATATATATATATATATATATATATATATATATATATAGAGAGAGAGAGAGAGAGAGAGAGAGAGAGATTTTTTAATTACTGAATATATACAGATGTTTATAATTAATTTACAAATTAATTTTTGCGTGCACATGTCTAACTTTCGTTCACGCAAAAATTAATTTATTGTATACAGAATTTTATAATTAATTTAATTATAAAAGTATGTATGCAATAAATGTGTTTATAAATTAATGAATTAATTAATTAAAAAAATCTATATATACAAAAATTGATGACTCGTCCGATTAAGGGCGAATTAAACGAAAAATACGCTCCTCTGCATATTCATAAAAACTCACCGGTAAAAAAAAAACATCCGCCGGTATCGCCAAAAACTAAAAAACAATAGCAAATAATCAGCGTGTATATATATATATATATATATATATATATATATATATATATATATATATATATATATATATATATATATATATATATATTCGTTGGTGATTTTATTATTCCATTAATTGCGACAAAATATATGCTGTTTCATTAGCGCCCACAATGAACGCCAACTTTTCAAGCGACAATGGATTCCAAATGGAAGATGCAATTTCCGGTTGAGGTTGAATTTAACATCTTAGCCATTTGGAATCCATTGTCGCTTGAAAAGTTGGCGTTCAGTGTGGGCGCTAATGAAACAGCATATATTTTGTCGCAATTAATGGAATAATAAAATCACCAACAAAAAATATATTTTGCTCTGAATTTTCATTGAGCACTCTCATAAACCCGGTTTCAACTTCCTTCGGATTTATACCCCCTGGATATTTGTAACAAGTTGATTATATATATATATATATATATATATATATATATATATATATATATATATATATATATAAATCCGTATCGTTACACAAAAATTGAGGAGTAAACACTGCAAGACGAATCCATTTCACGAATTTATGGGAATTGAGAAAGCAAATACAAGTCAGACAGCCCCCGTCTTCAATCTATTTCTATAATGAGACGTGTATTTCCTGTTTTCTTTCTGTTTTCTTTACCGATTCATACGTGTTTCTTTTCTTTTTTTTTCTTTTTAAAACTTTCCGGTTTGAAACATTTTCTTTCTATTTTTAAATTTATTCACCGAGTAAGACGTTATGGATATTAGTGCGAACACTAGCGAAGCATAATTTTCCCGACATTTTATACGGAGGATGTAGGCTCGAAGCATACGCTAGAGAACCGTGTGTAATGAAGGAAAACGGCGTGTTTTATTTCGGTGGTTTTAACTCCTTTAGAGCGATACTTGTGTAAAAAAAAAGAAATGTAAGTAGTAAAATAAATCGAAATAGTTAGCTCCTTTGTTCTTATGAAAATTCTAGGAGTTTTTTTAAACTGTAGTGCATGAATTATTTCCAAGTATTTACTCTGATAAGTGTGGACGAAAGCCGGCTAAGTAGATTTATGTAATTATTTTTTTTCTCTCGTTTTTAACACTTTTCAATTACATCACCCCCCCCCCCCTCAAATGTCACAAGCGTCTATATTCCTTGCCTTAACCTTAACAAATGTTTGGAGATACAAAATGTATATATGCTTTTGCAAATTATTTGCGGAAAACTCTCTAGAGCTCTTTCGACTATCATCTCGTCAGGAGAAACCGATAGTATAATCAATCGAATATATCAACGAAAATGAAGAGCAATGGGGAAATTTGAAGTGCCAGCGAATACTAAAACACGATTAAAATGAATTTAATTTAATAGTCGTTTAAAACGGCACACACAGACATATATATATATATATATATATATATATATATATACCGAACTTTACAAATATAAATTGGGTGTAAAACGCTTCCAAAACATTCAATGTTTTAATATATGGGGATTTGCTCAGACTTGTAAAGCCAGTTTAAATGACTTTGAATTGTACATTTTAAATGTTTAAAATTCCTTTCCAACGTAATTTATTCTTTTTACAAGTAATTAGAATTTTGGCCACTACGGGCTCAAATTCCAGTATTCCAATGTTATGGATAATGTTTACCCATTCATTAATTTATTTTATTATCGCTTACGTTTGAATTCACGTTTTGAAACATGACGTAAATAAGAAATCTATGACGTTACGCAAAAGGTATAATTATTTTATTAAGGTAATGGTTTAGGACTTACTTGTAAGTAAGTCCAAGTCGCTCAGTTGGTAGAACTTCAGACTTAAGATCTCAAGTTTTCGCTTTCGATTCCCGGTCATGTTATCCGCGGGAATTTATTACTTACTATTAGTGCAATATTTTTAATTTCTAAAAGTAGTTTATATCTCTATTTCGAAATGAGACAATGTATTTATTACGTTTAAAAAATTGTGACTGACAGACAAATAAAATCTCCATTTTAAAAGATAACAGAAGATCAAAATGGCTGCCTTGTTTACGAAGAAACTGAAATGCATTCTTTTAATTAAATTACTTTTTAAATAGTTTTTTTTTAAGTGTGTTCCAGTAGTTTACGTTATTACATTTTTGATTTCAACAAATAAGTATAATGAATAAATTGTGCTTCTGTATTATTGGGGCAGATGCAATTTTCGTCTCTAATTTAGAAGAATCTGTTAAAAGGGGAGATAATTCAATCTTTCTGTTTGTTTTAACCATAACCCATAAAGAAAATCCAAAGAATTAGTAAGAAAATAAATTTAAAAAAGGGAACTTATGCAGTTTATAGACCGGGCTGAAATAATAATGTTATTATTTAGAAAGACATTCTTAATATGGAAAAATGGGGGGGGGTGATTCACTATTCTGTTTATTAAATAGTTACGTGAAAGTACAGAATAGTTAATCAATCTATACCTCCCCATGGTAAGAATGGCTTTCTAAATTACAACGTTATTATTTCAACCCGGTCCTTAAACTGCATAAGTACCCTTTTTTAAACTTATTTTCTTACTAATTCTCTGGATTTTCCTTATGGATTATGGTTACAACAAAAAAAACAGTTTGAATTATCTCCCCTTTCAACTGACTCTTCTAAAATAAAAATGAAATTTCATCTGTTGCAACAATACAGAAGCAGTGATAAATAAATATGCGTTATGTCTCTGCTGCTTCAATATTTATATGTATAAATAGCTATATCTTTGCGCATAATACTAAAGGGGGTAAGTTTGTATATATTTAAGTAAGATCATCTTTGATTATAATCCGTGGTTCTGTTTTAATATCTATACGTATAAATAGCTAAAATATGTGTAACACTACAAGAAGTAATAAAAGATGTATCAAAGCGAACACAGACATCAGAAGCAGCAGACTCGACGTATTCGTAATGCTTGTAATGTAACCAAGACGGCAACTTTTTTTTATTTTAAGTGAATTTAATTCTCAAAATTGAAGGTAAATACATAACCGAAATTTGTAGAGGAATTGGAAGTTTAGTTTTGTTTCACAATGTTTACAGAATATATGCTTTTGTGTAAGTAAATTCTTCATTTAAATATGTATGTATAATTTTCAGTGGAAAAACAATCATCTTTTATGTCGCTATGTGTATCTATCCACTCATCAAGTGACATTACACCGAGCATCAGCAGCAGCCAACTTTAAGTATCCGTATCGTTTGTAAACAAATCGACAACTTTTTTCTTTCAATTGACTTTAATTATAAAAGTTGTAATTATAGACGGCATAGGTACGCTGACACACCGGTTCTTGTTAGATTATCGAAGTTGAGCGACGTTGGGCCTGGTCAGTACCAGATGGGTGATCATTGGGAATACTAGGCGATGTGTATATGATCTCCCGTGACCAGAATATACATGCGGCTGGGAACTGCATGTGAATTTGATATTCCCTAGAAGTCCTCGTTCGGTGGAAGCTGGGTGCTCGCTCAGGGTAAATATCACACCAGGTAGGTAATTTGGAAACCAGCGAAAAACGTATGAAGTCATTTTCTTACAGCATGTGTGAACTAGGGCTTCAATACTTGCTAATATGTCACTTAAATATCGGTTCAATGCGAGGGAGTCGCTATACAACTTCATATTCCAGTTCTAGAAATGTAGCCACAATAACCCGAGAGATATCCTATGAACAAACGTCAAATTGGTTCAGTTTTTTTTTTCGTTAAATGAAGTTCATATGGAACAAATTTTTTTCTAGATGTGCGTTTAACTTGTTTATTTCTTTGAAACATTGAAACGATGTTCCTTGATTGTTGCTTCACGTTATAACATGCTAGGACTTCCCTCTGAGTTTATTATTGTCTTAAACTTAAGGAAATAACGCTGAACAGTTCGTATGTAATACTCTTTTCTCCAAATGCTGTTTTGACGTGATATGCCACCTCATTATATTGTATAAAAGCTGGAATCCATTTAAAACCTCATTACACTGTACGAAAGTTGGAATCCATTTAAAACCTCATAGCATTGTACGAAAGCTGGAATCCATTTAAAACCTCATTACATTATACGAAAGCTGGAATCCATTTAAAACAGCATTACATTGTACGAAAGTTGGAATCCATTTAAAACCTCATTACATTGTACGAAAGTTGGAATCCATTTAAAACCTCATTACATTGTACGAAAGTTGGAATCCATTTAAAACCTCATTACATTGTACGAAAGCTCGAATCCATTTAAACCCTCATTACATTGTACGAAAGTTGGAATCCATTTAAAACCTCATTACATTGTACGAAAGTTGGAATTCATTTAAAACCTCATTACATTGTATGAAAGCTGGAATCCATTTAAAACCTCATTACATTGTACGAAAGTTGGAATCTATTTAAAACCTCATTACATTGTAAGAAAGCTCGAATCCATTTAAAACCTCATTACACTGTACGAAAGCTGGAATCAATTTAAAACCTCATTACATTATACGAAAGCTGGAATCAATTTAAAACCTCATTACATTGTACGAAATTAGAGTCTAAAGTTTATATAGCTTTTTAACAATAATAAATAATTAAAAGATGCTTATTCGAACAGGTACATCAAATTGTAAAAAGTGTATTAATGTCCTATACGTCCTTATACATTTAAAGTCAATTATATAAACCCGAACAAGTCAGTATCTAACTAAAATGTGCTTGCTATCGTCTATAAATGAAAAATAATGAATATTTCGTAAGTTCTGGATATGAATTTTTTCACCAGCGTCTGATTTTATAAACGCTAGGTGTTTACTGATATGTCGCAATCGTTTAGTAACTATTATTATACTAAATCTGAGTTAATCAATGTTTGTTTAACTATTACCTGTTTATATATATATATATATATATATATATATATATATATATATATATATATATATATATATATATTAGTCTGAAGATTCCCCCGGGGATGAAACGCGGGAGCCTCTGTGTAGCTTAATTGCCATAAATATAAATTTCATAGCTTACTATATATATATATATATATATATATATATATATATACAAACAAATGATCAAGGTAAGTAGAATAATAACTTATATTGGCTATGGTAACATTTATTTGTTGTATATTTGTTTTTTTTTACCCCTTTTCTCGTTCTCCTAGCTGTCGTTAAAAATTACCGAAATCGCAGTTTATTAAGTTTTTCAGGTTTACGTTTGAAATAGCATTTTCGTAAATGTGTCACGATTATATTTTAAATTGCATTTTCGTTAGTTTCTCGCGCTTATGTTTGAAATAGAATTTTCGTTAATCTGTCACGCTGAGGTTGTAATTGCATGTTCGTTAACTTGTCACGTTTTAGTTTGAACTAACGAAATTGTTATTTCGTTAGTTTCTCACGCTTACGTTTAAAATAGCATTTTTGTCAGTTTTCACGCTTATGTTTGAAAAAGCATTTCCGTTAAATTGTCACGTTTATGTTTTAAATAGCAATTTCGTTAGTTTCTCACGCATATATTTGAATAACTGATCTTGTGTGATATTACAGTCAGCACATCAGCTGTTAATCTTGCAGGACAAAGTCTATATTGATTGTCACTGAGTAGGGTGTTTTTGCTGAGGTGATTGACAACTTCTTGATTTATCACCGATTCCAGCAACTTACTCATGACACATAGGAGATCGATTGGTTTGTACTAAAGTGCAGAAGGCAGAGCTCGACTGATCTCCAATATATGCCCCCCTCTCCCGGCAATTATTCGCAACAAAAACTCATCTAACTACAATTACTCTAAATAGTTTACCTTTCTTTCTCTGTCTACTTAAGACTAAGCGGAACTTCGATAAGCAAAGTTGATTTCCTGGAACACAATACTATTGGACTGCTCACCAACTGACTACAAAATGGTCGTTTTCAAGTTCAATGTTAACAAATTCTTGTTGATCCGTCCTATTAAATAATCAATTTCTGTTACCGATCTTCACGGCGTTTGTCTCGCCGTCCGCCTTACAAACTCATTAACCATTATCCTCGAGTGGCCTTTCGACCTTGATAAGCGGTGACTCATTAGTACAAATGCTCTTCTGCTAGTTCTAGCAACTTATTAAAGTTTGTGGCTTTGTTATGTCTTCCAGCACAACTACCGTATTTGCTTAACCTGAACATTCAGCATCATTTGTGTCTGTTCGAATGCGTTTAAAGCTAGAAGACCACCCGTTAAACGTTTTTTTTTTCTTCTAATAGCACTTATAAAGTCATTGCTTCACCTGGGCAATACTTTTCTCATCAGAAAATAATTCTTTATTAACACACGAAATTCAGATTTTTTTTGAAAAATTTGCAACATTAGCTTCACTTAAAAATAACTATAAACTAATAATCCGAATTTGGTACCAAATTTAACACTTGCCATTTGAAGGTTAGTACTTTATAAAAATTATATGGATGTTTTTATTAGTTGCGCCATCTATATGCCAGACACGGAATTTATTGAGCAATGTGTTAGATTGTGTTCCTATAAAAGGCTCTGTCCATCCGGAAATCTGTTTGTTTGTCTGTCACGCTTAAGCTTGAAATATTATTTTAAGATGCCTACAAACATCTCTATAAGACGACCTGTCCGTTCGTCGGTCTGTCACGCTTAAATTTGAAACAGCATTTGCATCGTTAATGGACGCATCTCGCGAATATGCGTCCTTGTTTCAGAACAAACCAACGAACAATTATATTGGATTGATTTAGGAACGTTTTTGAATGGGTGATCACGTGATATCTTTTTTTGTTGTATGCATTTAATGTTTATTTATTCGACATTTGTTTAAAGAAGCGAACATTGCTCTCCGTTTCCGTCGACCGGGCGCAAACCATTCATTCGAATGGGTCGATCGTGTTTTTCATTTTTTATCTTCTTTTTTTTTTTAATTTGAATAGACAATTTCGGAAGTTACATTCTTATGATGTCGTTTCGCTGAACGGCGCCTCTCGCTTGTGTGTTTTCATTCCACTGACAAATGTTGTCTAAGGCCTTAAAGCGAAACATCATTTTAATTACCAGTTAGAAGAAATTGCGTCTATCAAAATCATAATCCAATTTTTTAAACACTTTAAGCGCTACAGAGTCTCCACCAATCAATGCAAAACATTGGATTGACTCAAAATGACGCTAAGAAATTTTATTTGCTTTTTAAATAAAAATTATTTTTGTTACTAGTTAATTCTATTATTAGCATTAAACATATCACTATTACTACTAATAATAATAATTTATTATATAGACCGCTGGTAACTAGTGCTTTGGGCAGCATATCTCCTTCATATATGTTCTCGTACAGACAATTACAATGAAACAAAAGAACAAAACAAAAGTGATTATGTTTCAAATAACATTTATTTATCGTAACCCAAAATGGATAGCTCTCGTAGAATGTGTGCGTAAATACGTGCACATAGTTTCATAGAATGTTTGAAAAAGATGTGTGTGTGTGGGGGGGGGGAAGAGGGGAAATGTCTCACATACTTTGAATTTTTATGCGTGTGTTATGCGTACGTGTTCTCATGCGAGGCGATGCAGGGTGAAAGAGATGAGAATTTCCTAGGTTGTCCCCTTTTATACAAACCGATTTCAGCGCCATATACCATCGCGAAAACGGAGATAATTATGTCTGAAACGATGTCTCGTGAATTTATATGTAAATAAATGTAGAAAACGGTAGGTAATGGGAAGAGAAAGAACACCCACTCATAGAAAAGGCGTCGGGGTCAACCTTGAGGAAAGATTCGTAGCTAATGCCCCAATGCTGTCCAAAGCTGTTTACAGAAACGTACAGGCAACTCTTGTGACGACACTGAAACCATGTGCATCGAGGTTTGCCTTTTCAATGAACCATTCCAGAGACGGGTAGATGTGGGACCTACTACGTGTATAACAAATGAACATTAACTTACTGACCTTTGATGCTTTGTGCTCTGGGTAACAACCCCATAGTTTTCTGAGATTGAAGAATGCCAATAATACAATACGCGTTATCTCACTATTTCAATGTAGGTATGTATAAGTGGCTATTCTTTGGTGTGCAACTCTAAGACGGTTATTCATTCAGTATATATTCAAACGGATACATGCATTATCAGCTTATTCGTTAAAAAACGATCTTGAGGCAATAAAATAGGGACTATAAACCCCCTCTAACATCTGTTGGTATCGCAGAAAATCCCGTTGAACACCTGGTAGAACAAAGATGTCGATGAGGTTTCGTATTTATACTTCAGATGATATTATTTTTTAATGTTTAATCATCAAGAATGTAATAATCGTTATATTTTTTACGTTGTTCACTTATCTACTTTACTTAATGTTTTTCTTTAAAACTCTCTAATTTATTTTTAATGTTAACATTACAAGAGTTGTAGCAATATAGCAGTAGTTTAGAATCAGATCGGTATGATAATTTCCACGTAAGATAAAAATTAGGTCGAGTATAATATTCCAATTAAGATTAAGAGAAGTCTACGTCGTCGAGAAAATGCCGTTCTGTTCTGTAGGTATTCTAGAAAAGATAGAAGGTGTTGGACCCCAGAGTGAGCCTCGTTTCGTGAGCTGAAGTGAGGAAAATCACCCTTTTTACACTGCTTTGCCCACTGCTGCTGATAAGACGCTTTGATGATTGGTCGGCTCGAATAGCGATATGCACAGAAAAAAACCTGTGTTGTCTTCTGTCACACTAGCTTAGGTGTTCAAGGATTAAACATCCGGTTATTTTAGGAGTGCCGAGTGCTAAACAGGGTCGGCACGACAAATTTTTCTTAATTTTATTAATGTAAATCTAGTTTCTTTCAATGCATTCATTCATTATGAAATGTGAATTAAATCTCAAATTTACTAGGAAACTATTTTTTCTAGTATATATAATTAAATAAAATGGTAACGACAGGCTGGAAAAGTAAAACGAATAGTTAAAGAGTTATGAACAGTATGAAATATAAAAAGTGCTCAATGCGAAATACTATGAAAAAAAATACACAGCGATGATATAGATTCTTATTTGAATCTATATCATCGCTGTGTATTGTAAACACCCATGATTCACCAAAACCTAACACGTACCAGGCAATCATTATTTTGACCGTATCTGGTTTCTTTCAGGTCGGGGAGAGACCCGGAAGAGACCAGTAATGGTCGAAATAATTATTGTTTGGTATGTGTTAAGTTTTTTTTTAATTATTTTACTTCATAGCAGCGTATTATATCACCTACCGTAGTAAACGTATGCTGGTAGCGTAATAGGTAAGACGCTCGCTTGTTCTCAGAGCAGTAACGTTTTGATCTTAGCTTGAAGTATTCGCTTGTCTAGCTTTATGTAAGAACTGTGATACAGCGGAAAGGTATGTCTATAAATTACTATATAGAGAGAATCCGCCATAAGTAACTCTATAATTTTATTTCAATAAATATATGTGTGTGCGTGTGTGCGTGTGTGTGTGCGTGTGTGTGTGGATGTATGTGTGTGAAAAATCTGCGAGACCCAGCGGAGATTTGCGAAAAATAGGGACACAATTATATATTTGGGACTCCTACTGCAAGAGAGCAAAATCAGTCTAAATTCTACAATGCACTGATAAAATATTGTCTTCACGAGTTGAAATAATGTCATTTCCTTGTTTCAAGTTAGAGCAACACAGCGAGCGATGGCTGTCGCCAGTTGTCATTGTTCTGAGATAACGAATTCAAACAGCTGGGTGAGAAGCCGTAAATTTGTATCCGGTCTGAGTCCCTGGAGAAGTTACGGTCGAATTTGCAGAAAACGAGATATCTGTGATTGACAGGAGAAAGCCGCCCGAGGGTCGAGGGCAAGTAAAGAGACCAATGAAAATGGTTCTGTGTAAGACAGTTTGAATTTAGCCGGGTAGTGTCGGGTAACCCTGCGAATGAATATAATGCGCAGCATTCACGATTTTATTTAGTAGATTGCAGTTAGATCAGAGTTTTTGACTGAGAAAGAAAATTGCTGTTTTTGCCCTCCCGAGAGAATTGCAGTACTTCGCCCGGAAACTAAACCACCGACTGTCCAGTAACTGAGCGAGTCGATGTTAGAATCTAAATCTAGTCCAGAAGCACAAGAGGTATTAACCCCCAATCAGTGAAAAACTTTTGTTCTTGAAACTTCAACTTTCACGGAAATACATATTCTTATTTTTTTTATATTAACAATATTTCTTCGAGTTGTCTATACGTTTCTCGTTTTATTTTCACTGTATTTCCCGCCCCTTAGTAGACGCCCAGTTCTTTGATTGACTCCGGTCCGGACTTCTAATCAATCAACACAGCGTGTGAGGTGTCCATCGTTATCAATGAAGACGATACAACAACACCAGTATTCTGCAGATAAACGGAAATGTTTCAGCAACGCTGGCGTCCCAAGAAAACGACCAAAATTGGCGACGCCACATCAACCACCAGAAGAGGTATAAACCCTGGACACAAATGAAGGCGACCGATCGTGACGGCTACATTATTGGTTGCAGCGAGGAACGGTGGTACATTTACTGTTGGTAAAATTTATATTAATAAATATATTTGGAAATAAAAATATATTTAATCGTTAGCAAACATGGCACGTTTAGATTTTAATATTTTAATCTTTTGATAATTTTTTAAAATCTTAAAACATTTACATAAAATATCGATAAGGGAATAAGCAAATGTTAACATTTTAATCGAATGGACAAAAAAAAGCGAATCGGTTGTTTCGAATTCAAACATATTTTTCAAAGAATCGCGTTTATTTTTTACGTTAATGATTTTTAATAAAGGTGAAGCAAATTTCCTACTAGAAAGTTGATTTAGATTAGTTGTTGTGAGACAAATTGTTTCTTATTTCTTTTTTTAAATTTTTCTTTGAGGTTCGTGCTGTTCCGTTCAGTTAAGCAAATATACCTTAATTTAAAGTTTTAATAGAATGAAAATCAATAAGTTCTTCTGATAAAATGGTTCGATAACATCTTTCTTTTTAAATTCATTTTTTTTTTGAATTCGTAAGCATACTATCGATTAAATCACCGAGAGTTGATGAATCAAAAACTTCGATTAATGATTGGAAACTAACAACAATAATAACAATAATGATTACTTATTAGCTGCTGAGAGTTTGACCGGTACAAGATTCCCAGAAAGCTTTTACTCCCAGCATTACCTCCGAAACGTGTCGGAATATATTTATTGCCTATCGTCTGGTTCCCTATAAGGGTGTAATGTATACCATCACTGACTATGGAATCAGCTCGACCTAGTTCAAAGCCTATCGGTTCTGTATTGTTTCATTGCGCATTGGAAACGGCATGGATTCACAGGTTCTCACACAGTTATGGGTAAAATAGCAAGTGCTCCTCATCGTGTACCGAAAATCATTTACAATGGGTTTTATATTATGGTATTAACCCATTAGCGCTCATTGTTTTTGAGGACAAGAAAGATAATTGACCATATTTTAGCACCATCAGTGGGTTTTTCTTTCAGAGATATCTATAGTTATTGATAAAGATTGGAGAATCTTCAAATATTACACCTTCTATCTGATGCATATAGGCAACACTGATGTCTCATGTTTTAATATACTGTAAGAATCTAGAGTGGAAAAATACAATCGGTTTCATGTATTATTTGATTAAAAATGTTTGGTAAGTAGTTCTTATAACTTACCTACATTTTATATATAGTATTAAAAAAATAAACTAAAATTTACTGGCAAAAATAGCAAAGTGCAACAAGCCATGTAAAAATACACTTATAAGATGCGTACGTATATCTACCGTTTGAATGTTTTATCAAAGGCAACTTCAATGGTGGATATAGTAGATATCGTCACTGCGTCTGGCAGGCTGTTCCCCGAAGCAGAAACACAGGATTAGAATTCCGCCTTTCTTTTGATGACACGAAAGCGACTATGCTACACCTTTTGCTGGGTTCCGTGGAGACCATGACCTGGCACTGGGGTGACCCCCTCCCTCCAACAAAAAAAAAAGTTATATTTAAATTCTGGTCGATGATGTTTTATGCCAGAAACGCGTCCCCGCGCATCACCCGCTGCTCAGGGGTTATTATCCAAAGATCAGCAACCAGCATGCATCCAGCTCTGTTTTGAAACTGTTTGGTCGTATGTACGCTGGCAATGGCTTCTAAATAAATTCTCTAACAATCCTGTAAAGTCAAGTAAATTATTGAAAGTAATTTTAGTATCAAAAATTATTGGTTGCACCAAAAGATTCTGGTAATGAATTAAAGAAAAAAGATTTAGTGTCAATAGATTAAATAACCCCAAACGGATTGGTATGTCATAAAATGGATGTTCTCTTACCTGTGAGAGAAGATCATACTTTTTTTTTTACGTTTGGTCCTGAATTCCAATTTTAAGGCACTAGATCTTGTAGAGTATGTTGCACTAATAGACCATGGATGATTAGACATAAAAATGGCTACGTAGGGGACAAGATGTCTCTATAATCACACACATTTTTTAGTAATGACCCATTTTATGTTTTTCTCACTTGGTGAAATGTTTTGCTATATCCATTTAATCCAATTCTTAGAGTAAAGTAGTAATACTTCATGTCTTATCAGTTTGATATAATGAATTACACTACTTCATGTTATTCTAAATACAACATTTTATCCAGTCAAAGAACGGGAAGATTTTGAGTAAACAAGTTTTTTCGTGCGTCGATTTTATTCAAATTTTGTGAATCGAAGGCTTATTTATCGAAAACTTGATTATGAATGGGGATAATTTCTCCATTCGGAAAGATCGCTTGTGAGCTGGGCGTATATAAAACGTAATTCCATCGCACCCTATTCACGGTTCTCATTTAAACTGATATAAAACTAAACACTACTCTCTCAGAACTGCGATTAATTTCGCTACGAATAATGTGGTTCGATTTTCTGCTATTTAGATTATTGTTTATTTTGGAATAAGATTTTAACAAAGCAATAATTTATGGCTAGCGGAAAGACAATATCAGATTTTAAAAATCAATTAACCCTTTAACATCAATGCTGTCAGTCCATGTGATATGGTTCCGTATAGAGAAATGATTCAAATACCGAAACTGACTTTTTTCATATCACCTAATAAAATAATGAAAGTTATGTTTTAACGTTGTTTACTTATAGATGTTTTTCTATTCGCAGTTTCATAATGAATTGTTTATGGGGAGAAGAAGAAATTGCCAATCGTCGTCTGACAGTAAAAAAGGTAAACGGTAAAGGTCGCATAGCCTGGACGCGCACGCTGCCCATGGCCGTAGCGGCGGTGATTTGTTAAGAATCACCGTGTCTAGTCACAGCATATGGAGGGTGGATCCCATCCCTCTCCTTCCGCTGCCTTGAACCTTCCCTGAGTTTTAGTCAGGTACCCATTTGCTGCTGGGTGGACAGAGGGAGTTTTTAGACCCGAAAATTCGCATGCCGTGAGTGGGATCGAACCCGGGTCGTTCAGCCCAAAGACAAGTGCTATAACCACTCGTCCACAGTCTTAACGGGTAAAAGCCAGAGATAGCTATGTTCAATCAGCGACGAACGATATGTAAAAAAAAAAGAGAAACGTTTGAATCGTTGTTTACTCTAAAGGTTAATGCAGAAAAGATTGCATACACCATGGTTGCATTAAAAAGTCATAACGTTCCAGTAAGTATCTCGACTTCGATCAAAGTGCAACTAAGCGGCTAAAACTATGATCGGGTGAAACTTTTTTTTGATTCCAAGACAGACTGTCTCTTTTCTGGTGAAAATGCTACATGTGAAAACAAACTAATAATCGAACGGTGACAAAATCATCCATGAAGTCGAGACACTAGATTTCATTGAATCACTTAAAGTTTCCAGAAAAAAAACGTGATGATTCGTGGGGTGAACAAGTGCTTTTTTTTTAATTGAGTATGCCTATTATTTAGTAGATACTAAAGTGCGATGTCCTAAATTTTTTCGAACAGTTTTTTTTTTAAATAATGTCACCTTATTTTGCTGCGAAAAATCCATTGATTATGAAATCGCACATGGATTTAATATCCTGTGTGAATATATGAAACACAATGAGGAGTGTCTATATTCTCTTAATGAACTCCTCGGCCGTATAAATTAGACAATTGGTGGGAAGTGCACCTACACCGCAAAGTAACTTTTGAAAACAACTTGAGTTCAGATTTGGCGTCAGAGTAACCATTACATGTCTGAAAGCCGATTCGAACATAGTTATGTTTAATGATTCTGCTGGTTAAAATGCTTCAAGAATAATGGTATACAAAACGGTAACACTGACCCCTTCATTCAAACGGATATGCATAGTTCGAAAAGTTGTATTAATTATCAGAAGTAAAAGATACGATGGTGACGTGTATCCTCTTTCTGCTAGTGTTTTGCAGAGTACTCATCTTTTCTACATTCAACACTTGAATGTGTCCTACAAACTGTGATGTGTTCTCTCGATGAGGACATGTTTTGCAATAGCATAGTCAATAATAGGATCCCGTCGTCCGCGTTCGTTTATTACGGAAGTATTTTTGTTGATGGCAGTTTACATACATCGCAAATATGCATCTAAAGAGCTCATAGACATATCACGTCTTCTCTGGTGTTTGCTTCCTGCTATAGATGCACAGCAATAAGAGCAATTCTACTATCTGCTATCTTGAACGTTATGTACAATTTGTGTTTGACAATGCAGATAGCAATATACGAACATTAGATGGATATAACACGTGCCCGTCAATGTTAGGCATTACGTGTGTCACTTCCAGATATTTCTATCAATGAAAAAGTCATATCATATACGAAAAGAATAAGTGAGGCAGAAAAGTGGGTATTTGGAATCCTTTGAGCTATTTAGTATTCCACCACGTGCTTAACTGGGACTTGATTGTGTAAAAGTCAGAAACTTCAATAAACTGTGTAATTTTTTTACTTCTTTTGTGTCACTCTATCTGATCGGCAGTGTTAGTATTAGTATACTTGCTTTGTCATCATGCGGTGGATTTATGCAAATTGTTTATCAAAACGAAGCATCGAATCAGAGCCGTATGAAAATTCTACCATTTATAAACTTGAACACATCTGATTTGAGAACAATCTTCACGGCCCTCGAATTTGTTCAAACTGAATGTGAGAAGCGTGACCTTAATATGTCTCCCGTTACCTTTGATCACCCTTTCATACATGAAAGCCGTGGAAATTGTTCAATTTGGCGATGATTTCTCAAAGTTGTATGTTCGACTCGGTGGCTTGCATTTATTGAAGTCATGCATAGAAACAAAAAAAAACACTCTTTAGCATTTAATACTTATTGAGAGCGCTAGTATTATTGACACTATCATGTTAGTTATACGTTTCTGGTGACAATGATAATAATATCGTTTAACAGACGGAAAAAAAATAAACAAAGTTATGCTTTACTCGGCGCACTATATATCAAATATGAGTCTAATTATATATTTTGACATTTTTAATACAATATGTAAATATTGATGCTAATGCAACTGGCTCATTGAGCCTGTTGTAATGTAATCCATATTTGCATTGTTTACTAAGATTGTTGATGAGCATTATTGGTTGCATATACCTTAATTACAAACAAATAATTAGTAGTATTTTCCTCTGGATGTCCACGTGTAGCGTTACGACGCAGGGCGCGAGTTTGGAACCCAGATGGCTGGCAGACGAGTTTGAACAAAAAGACCAAATAATTATTTAGGAAACAAAAGAACAAAGCAAAAAAACATTACTGGTCTATGACGCAGATAGGTGAAAAGAACACAGCGTGCAAAGAATGGTATTGTCCGAAACAAGCAGGTAGTGGGGAATAGGTCAGCTGTTGACCTCAGAGGTGAGACATAAAAAAGTTATTTAACGCATGCGCGGTGGATACCAAGGGAAGTAAAGGACCTAAAAAGTAGGCGACCGGTATAGAAGTGGAGTGGGTCGATGTGTCAACCACCCAAATCCGAGACTCGTTTGTCTGTTTGTGAATGCATTTAACTGTGGAATAACACATTTGGTTATAACACAAAGAAAAAACTGTCTCTTTATTCCTCTTCTGGATCAAGGGGTATAACTCGGACAAAAAACAACAAAAAAATAATTAACTTAATTTGATGGTCTGGGATTACTCAGACGGGCAGTCAAGACGTTGCCAATCGAATAACACCTGCACTATAATGGGAAACAAGTAAATACGGTTCCTATTCTCAACTGCGATGTAATTAAATCGAAAATAACGAATATAAACTTTAGGAAGAGGCCAGCAAAATGGTATTTGTGTGCGTGCGGGCGAAGCCATTACCTGCCGGTTTTCTGTCAGGGCGCTACCAATTCTGATCAGAAACGATCCGGAGAAATCACATCCCGATCGAAGAAAGTTACGGCTTGTCTACAACAAACCTGATCCTTGAAAGCATAATAAAACGTACAAAATGTTTTATGTTTTGAGAGAAACATTATACAGAGTAAAAATAATGCAATTTTAGATGGTGTAAAATGGTCTCAAACGATACAGAAAAATTATTATTGTTAGATGTCAGACAAATTCTGAGTCAATTTCATGAGAAAATGAAAATATATGCTAAAAATGAGTAAGGATTAAAGAAACATTATTTTGAGAAAAATATTTTAACGGTGTAGATAATCTAGTTAGGAGTATATATTTTCTTGACTATGAATCCTTTGCGGAAGATTGCATTTGAAACCAAAGTTGCACGTATCAACTGCGATATGTTACAGACAAAATGGCGAACAGACACATTAAGACGTAGGCATCGAAATGGTATTTGCGTGCAGACGAACAAAGCCATTGCCTCGCGATTTTCTGTCAGAGGGCTGACAATCATGACATGAGACGACCCGAAAACTCACATCCAGATCAAAGAAATAGTTAATGCCATTTTTCTTTTGGGGACAGGTTTCTTCGTAAGAAATGCAATGTCTCGCTGTCTTACTAGACATCGCATAACAGCTTTGATAAAACTTTGGACGTTGATGGGATGTCTTTCTCTTCCCTCTTCTACAACCAATGCAATATAAGATGGCTAGGATTTAAATTCACCGGAATTAGCTGGCGGGGTCCAAGGAGGCCTTTCTTTTTAAGCAATACCTCAGAAAAGGAGAAGATGATAGATGTATTTCCTTTCGTCTCAAGGCCTTTTAACTTATCAGAGAATCCTGAAGCAGTTATCAAGCTAAGTACCCACTTGTTATCCTCAATTTATTGCATTGCAAACTTTCCCTATGTACTTGCCGATTCCCCATGAAGTCAACATTAGAAATACAGTCGGTTTATAATGTGGAGAAAATCCAGCTCCCCAAAAAGTCGCTCCCCAAAAAAGTCACTCCCCAAAAAGTGGCTCCCCAAAAAGTGGTATTGGGACAAAAGTAAAATTGCTTCAGTCTAGAAAGGCTTCTCTTCCTCCTCCGATCGAGGACATGACAAATACTACACTAACCGAAGACCATAAAGATGAGATCTATGAATTACAAGGCTGTGCTCAGTGATGTAATGGATACAGATGCTGACTATGGAATCGACTAGACCGAGTTCAAATCTAGCGCCCTCAGTTACATTCTAGTGACATTTAGAAAGGTATTAACCCCCCTCGCTAGCTATGAAAAATAGCACGCTGCGTTCAATGCATCGTTTACAATGAATTGTTCCATAGATGTTTTCTTACATTAAATAAACCAGGAAGCGTTGAGATACCGTAAAATCTACTTTGGCTATATTTAGTAGTAGTAGTAGTAGTAGTAGTGTAGTAGTAGTAGTAGTAGTAGTAGTGTAGTAGTAGTAGTAGTAGTAGTAGTAGTAGTAGTAGTAGTAGTAGTAGTAGTAGTAGTAGTAGTATTAGCAGCAGCAGTTGTAGCAGTTGTAGTAGTAGTAGTAATAGTAATAAAATTCTCACTTCTCTAAAAGTTGAAGTATTTATTTTTTGTGAAAATCAATTACAAGTTCTTTCTAAAAATAATTTGTTCAGTTTTTAGTAAGGGGTGCAGTTTTCTATGCAGGTTTAACGTAAAATTGTCCCCGCTCTTGATTTTTCAATTGGTTATTAGCCCAAATAATCCCGTTTAAAAGCGACTTTTTGGAAATTTGAGGAGGTATTTCGTTCGACGTTAAACTATTGAACCACCTCTAAAAATTGTAAAGTAAGTTTGAAAAAAAAAACACAACTTTAAAATGTGCCATTGTGATCTTCCACCGATATTCAGTCATCCGGAAAATATTAGGCTTAAGCTATAATAATCTCAAGAGTTTTAACATTAATTACATTTTACTGGCAAGATGTGTCGCATATGTCTATAGTAGCAGCAGTTGTAATACTAGCAGAGGTAGTAGAAGTAGTAGTAGTTGTAGGAAGAAGGACAGTAGTACCAATAGTTGTGGTAGTAAGAAAATTAGTAGTAGTAAGAAGAACAATAGTAGCAATATGAGGAGTAGTAGTAAAAAGAATAGCCGTAGAAGAGTAGTAGTGGTAGTAGTAGTAGTAGTAGTAGTAGTAGTAATAGTAGTAGTAGTAGTAGTAGTAGTAGCAGTAGTAGTAGTAGAGGAGGAGAAG
The DNA here is from genome assembly GCA_963556195.1 of Sepiola atlantica. Taxonomy (NCBI): domain Eukaryota; kingdom Metazoa; phylum Mollusca; class Cephalopoda; order Sepiida; family Sepiolidae; genus Sepiola; species Sepiola atlantica. Next base: position 1,830,424 of record OY744532.1, on the reverse strand, counting down.
AAGAAGAAGAAGAAGAAGAAGAAGAAAAAAAGGAAGAAGAATAATAGTAGTAGTAGTTGTATTAGAAAGAGTAGTAGTCGTAAGAAGAATAACAGTAGTAGTAACAGTAAAAATAACATAGTATTAAAAACATTAGTAGTAAGAAAAAGAGTAGTAGTAAGAACAGTAGTTGATGTAGTAGTAACAACATACTATTAGTAGTATTAGTAGTTGTAATAGAGGTAATAAGAACAGTATTAGTAGTAAATATGAATCGTCGCAGTAGTAGTAAGAAGAATATTTGTAATAATAATAGTAATAATATCAGTAGTAGTAGTAGTAGTACTTGTAGTAAATTTACTACTACTTGTAGTAGTAGTAGTAGTAGTTGTAGTAGTATTAAGACGAACAGCGGTGGTGATAAGAAGTACAGTATTAGTAGCTACTGCACTAATATTAATAGCAGAAATAAAAGTAACAGTAGTAGTATGAATAGTAGCAACTACATTAGTAGCAGTTGTATCAATAATAGTAGTAGTAGTAGTAGTAGTAGTAGTAGTAGTAGTAGTAGTAGTAGTAGTAGTAAGTGTCATTAAGATATAAAAGAAAGTGACTTATTTACAGCCACTTCTAAATTAAGGGTACCTGGTATTTCCGAATTGTCACCCATCTAAGTACTAATCAGCCTTAACGTTGCTTCATTTAGTATTAGTAGCACTAGTAGTATATGTAGCAATATTATTAGTAGTAATCTTAGTAGTAGTTGCATTCTATAAAACTAATGGATCAAAAATGTCATTTGTTTGAAAGGCTGATTTAAAAAACGTCTATTTTCATCCATTTTGAATTGGTCATTTTACGTCTTCTGTTTTTTTTATTATATCCGACATAATTGATTCAAACTTCGTCGCCATTTGTTTTTTTAAACACTGCAATCACGAGAAAGGTTCGATCAGTTCCGATTTGGGCGAAACGAAATCTAATTGTATGTAATTATCGTCAGCAAATTATCGACACTATTCTCTCTTTTTCGCTTGATATCCGTGAATTTATTTTCCTCAAATTGTGTTTCAATTTTCTTTATCGTTTTCGTGCTATTTTAATCGACATTATTCAGAATAAGAAATAAAAGTGTTTGTTTTAATTATTTTGTCTTTGTTTTAAGGATTTTTCTTTGTTTTGTTTAAAATAAAAAAAATGAACGAAATGAGTCTGATGGGAATGGAATTATTTCGATATTCCTAAAGGTATGACGTATTGCTTCTCAGAACTGATAAAATGGCGTTGCTAAAACGTATATATGTTAGATTATGGCTAAAGATATTGAGGTGGGCCGAAGGTGATAACGCTATTTGGCAAAACAACGGTTTAACTGTCGCCGGCCGAAGTTGGTAAGATGTTTAAATAAAGCATATGGAAGATAGCAGACAGGACTAATATAAAAGAATAATATATGTATTAAACGAATACAAGGAAATCTTGCAAAACTACTTGTATTTTACGGCTTGAAAAAGTCCAACTACGAACATATAAGTTCTTTTAACGTCCGTTTATAGACGGCCTCTTGAATTATTCGTTTTAAAGTAAGTAGCATAAAAAGTAAGAAAACTCTTACGTGTTGAATGGACTGCGATCAGATGATAAAAAGACGAACATAGAATGTGTACATCCAACCCACAAAAATTAAGTGTCTGTTGGTCAAAGAGAATTGCCTTGGAAAATTAAATTAGAATATTTGAGGAATTAAGGGAGATAATTCATCGTCATCATGAACAAAGGGAGATAAATGTTTAGAATATAAGTTGTTTTTATACTCTCCAAACAAACAAGAAAAATTCAACGAATGAAATCGTTGCATGGTATGAAAGACAATAACATTCACAGTAATTTATTATTCTTACACAAAAGTTAAAAGTGTATAATTTTGTTTACAGAATTTTTAAAGATGTTTACAAGGTTTACCACCGATTTAAGTTGTTCGCATCTCCTCATGTATTTTTTGAAAGGCTGATGATTAACGATTTAAATTGTACACATCTTCATGTATTTTTTGAAAGGCTGATGATTAACGATTTAAATAGTTCACATCCTCATGTATTTTTTTAAAGTCTGATGATTAACGATTTAAATTGTTCACATTTTCATGTATTTTTGAAAGGCTGATGATTAACGATTAAAATTGTTCACATCTTCATGTATTTTTTTAAAGGCTGGTGATTAACGATTTAAATTGTACACATCTTCATGTATTTTTTGAAAGGCTGATGATTAACGATTTAAATTGTTCACATCTTCATGTATTTTTTGAAAGTCTGATGATTAACGATTTAAATTGTACACATCTTCATGTATTTTTTGAAAGGCTGATGATTAACGATTTAAATTGTTCACATCTTCATGTATTTTTTGAAAGGCTGATGATTAACGATTTAAATTGTTCACATTTTCATGTATTTTTGAAAAGCTGATGATTAACGATTAAAATTGTTCACATCTTCATGTATTTTTTTAAAGGCTGATGATTAACGATTTAAATTGTTCACATCTTCATTTATTTTTTGAAAGGCTGATGATTAACGATTTAAATTGTTCACATCTTCATTTATTTTTTGAAAGGCTGATGATTAACGATTTAAATTGTTCACATCTTCATGTATTTTTTTAAAGGCTGATGATTAACGATTTAAATTGTTCACATTTTCATGTATTTTTTTAAAGTCTGATGATTAACGATTTAAATTGTTCACATTTTCATGTATTTTTTGAAAGTCTGATGATTAACGATTTAAATTGTTCACATTTTCATGTATTTTTTGAAAGTCTGATGATTAACGATTAAAATTGTTCACATCTTCATGTATTTTTGAAAGGCTGATGATTAACGATTTAAATTGTTCACATCTTCATGTATTTTTTTAAAGGCTGATGATTAACGATTTAAATTGTTCACATCTTCATTTATTTTTTGAAAGGTTGATGATTAACGATTTAAATTGTTCACATCTTCATTTATTTTTTGAAAGTCTGATGATTAACGATTTAAATTGTTCAAATCCTCATGTATTTTTTGAAAGACTGATGATTAACGATTTAAATTGTTCAAATCCTCATGTATTTTTTGAAAGGCTGATGATTAACGATTTAAATTGTTCAAATCCTCATGTATTTTTTGAAAGGCTGATGATTAACGATTTAAATTGTTCACATCCTCATGTATTTTTTGAAAGGCTGATGATTAACGATTTAAATTGTTCAAATCCTCATGTATTTTTTGAAAGGCTGATGATTAACGATTTAAATTGTTCAAATCCTCATGTATTTTTTGAAAGGTTGATGATAAACGATTTAAATTGTTCACATCCTCATGTATTTTTTGAAAGGCTGATGATTAACGATTTAAATTGTTCACATCCTCATGTATTTTTTGAAAGGTTGATGATTAACGATGTAAATTGTTCACATCCTCATGTATTTTTTGAAAGGCTGATGATTAACGATTTAAATTGTTCACATCTTCATGTATTTTTTGAAAGGCTGATGATTAACGATGTAAATTGTTCACATCCTCATGTATTTTTTGAAAGGTTGATGATTAACGATTTAAATTGTTCACATCTTCATGTATTTTTTGAAAGGCTGATGATTACCGATTTAAATTGTTCACATCTTCATTTATTTTTTGAAAGGTTGATGATTAACGATTTAAATTGTTCACATCTTCATGTATTTTTTGAAAGGCTGATGATTAACGATGTAAATTGTTCAAATCCTCATGTATTTTTTGAAAGGCTGATGATTAACGATTTAAATTGTTCAAATCCTCATGTATTTTTTGAAAGGCTGATGATTAACGATTTAAATTGTTCACATCTTCATTTATTTTTTGAAAGGCTGATGATTAACGATGTAAATTGTTCACATCCTCATGTATTTTTTGAAAGACTGATGATTAACGATTTAAATTGTTCAAATCCTCATGTATTTTTTGAAAGGCTGATGATTAACGATTTAAATTGTTCAAATCCTCATGTATTTTTTGAAAGGCTGATGATTAACGATTTAAATTGTTCCCATCTTCATGTATTTTTTGAAAGGTTGATGATTACCGATTTAAATTGTTCAAATCTTCATGTATTTTTTGAAAGGTTGATGATTAACGATTTAAATTGTTCAAATCTTCATGTATTTTTTGAAAGGCTGATGATTAACGATGTAAATTGTTCACATCCTCATGTATTTTTTGAAAGACTGATGATTAACGATTTAAATTGTTCAAATCCTCATGTATTTTTTGAAAGGCTGATGATTAACGATTTAAATTATTCACATCCTCATGTATTTTTTGTAAAGGCTGATGATTAACGATTTAAATTGTTCACATCTTCATGTATTTTTTGAAAGGCTGATGATTAACGATTTAAATTGTTCAAATCCTCATGTATTTTTTGAAAGGCTGATGATTAACGATTTAAATTGTTCACATCTTCATGTATTTTTTGAAAGGCTGATGATTAACGATGTAAATTGTTCAAATCCTCATGTATTTTTTGAAAGGCTGATGATTAACAATTTAAATTGTTCGAATCCTCATGTATTTTTTGAAAGGCTGATGATTAACGATTTAAATTGTTCAAATCCTTATGTATTTTTTGAAAGGCTGATGATTAACGATTTAAATTGTTCACATCTTCATGTATTTTTTGAAAGGTTGATGATTAACGATTTAAATTGTTCACATCTTCATGTATTTTTGAAAGGCTGATGATTAACGATGTAAATTGTTCAAATCCTCATGTATTTTTTGAAAGGCTGATGATTAACGATTTAAATTGTTCACATCTTCATTTATTTTTTGAAAGGCTGATGATTAACGATGTAAATTGTTCACATCCTCATGTATTTTTTGAAAGACTGATGATTAACGATTTTAATTGTTCAAATCCTCATGTATTTTTTGAAAGGCTGATGATTAACGATTTAAATTATTCAAATCCTCATGTATTTTTTGAAAGGCTGATGATTAACGATTTAAATTGTTCACTTCTTCATGTATTTTTTTAAAGGTTGATGATTAACGATTTAAATTGTTCAAATCTTCATGTATTTTTTGAAAGGTTGATGATTAACGATTTAAATTGTTCAAATCTTCATGTATTTTTTGAAAGGCTGATGATTAACGATTTAAATTGTTCACATCTTCATGTATTTTTTTAAAGGCTGATGATTAACGATTTAAATTGTTCACATCTTCATGTATTTTTTGAAAGGCTGATGATTAACGATTTAAATTGTTCAAATCTTCATGTATTTTTTTAAAGGTTGATGATTAACGATTTAAATTGTTCAAATCTTCATGTATTTTTTGAAAGGCTGATGATTAACGATTTAAATTGTTCAAATCTTCATGTATTTTTTTAAAGGTTGATGATTAACGATTTAAATTGTTCAAATCTTCATGTATTTTTTTAAAGGTTGATGATTAACGATTTAAATTGTTCAAATCTTCATGTATTTTTTTAAAGGTTGATGATTAACGATTTAAATTGTTCACATCTTCATGTATTTTTTGAAAGGCTGATGATTAACGATTTAAATTGTTCAAATCTTCATGTATTTTTTGAAAGGCTGATGATTAACGATTTAAATTGTTCAAATCCTTATGTATTTTTTGAAAGGCTGATGATTAACGATTTAAATTGTTCACATCTTCATGTATTTTTTGAAAGGTTGATGATTAACGATTTAAATTGTTCACATCTTCATGTATTTTTTTAAAGGCTGATGATTAACGATTTAAATTGTTCACATCTTCATGTATTTTTTGAAAGGTTGATGATTAACGATTTAAATTGTTCAAATCTTCATGTATTTTTTGAAAGGCTGATGATTAACGATTTAAATTGTTCAAATCCTCATGTATTTTTTGAAAGGCTGATGATTAACGATGTAAATTGTTCAAATCCTCATGTATTTTTTGAAAGGCTGATGATTAACAATTTAAATTGTTCAAATCCTCATGTATTTTTTGAAAGACTGATGATTAACGATTTAAATTGTTCAAATCCTCATGTATTTTTTGAAAGGCTGATGATTAACGATTTAAATTGTTCAAATCCTCATGTATTTTTTGAAAGGCTGATGATTAACGATTTAAATTGTTCAAATCCTCATGTATTTTTTGAAAGGCTGATGATTAACGATGTAAATTGTTCAAATCCTCATGTATTTTTTGAAAGGCTGATGATTAACGATTTAAATTGTTCAAATCCTCATGTATTTTTTGAAAGGTTGATGATTAACGATTTAAATTGTTCAAATCCTCATGTATTTTTGAAAGGCTGATGATTAACGATTAAAATTGTTCTAATCCTCATGTATTTTTTGAAAGGCTGATGATTAACGATTTAAATTGTTCAAATCTTCATGTTTTTTTAAAGGCTGATGATTAACAATTTAAATTGTTCACATCTTCATGTATTTTTTGAAAGGCTGATGATTAACGATTAAAATTGTTCAAATCCTCATGTATTTTTAAAGGCTGATGATTAACGATTTAAATTGTTCACATCTTCATGTATTTTTGAAAGGCTGATGATTAACGATGTAAATTGTTCAAATCCTTATGTATTTTTTGAAAGGCTGATGATTAACAATTTAAATTGTTCAAATCCTCATGTATTTTTTGAAAGGTTGATGATTAACGATTTAAATTGTTCAAATCCTCATGTATTTTTTGAAAGGCTGATGATTAACAATTTAAATTGTTCAAATCCTCATGTATTTTTTGAAAGGCTGGTGATTAACGATTTAAATTGTTCAAATCCTCATGTATTTTTTGAAAGGCTGATGATTAACGATTTTAATTGTTCACATCTTCATGTGTTTTTTGAAAGGCTGATGATTAACGATTTAAATTGTTCACATCTCTATGTATTTTTTGAAAGGCTGATGATTAACGATGTAAATTGTTCGAATTCTCATGTATTTTTTGAAAGGCGGATTATTAACAATTTAAATTGTTCACATCTTCATGTATTTTTTGAAAGGCTGATGATTAACGATTTAAATTGTTCAAATCCTTATGTATTTTTTTAAAGGCTGATGATTAACGATGTAAATTGTTCAAATCATCATGTATTTTTTGAAAGGCTGATGATTAAAAATTTAAATTGTTCAAATCGTCATGTATTTTTTGAAAGGCTGATGATTAACGATTTAAATTTTTCAAATCCTCATGTTTTTTTAAAGGCTGATGATTAACGATTTAATTTGTTCACATCCTAATGTATTTGTGAAAAGTTGATTAGCGATTAAATTTTCCGCATCCTTGTGTATTTGTGAATGGTTTATTAGCGATTAATTTTTTCCTATCCATATGTATTGGTGTAAGGTTAATTAGCGATGAAATTGTTTGCATCTTCGTGTATTTGTGTACGGTGTACTAGCGATTCAAAGTGTTGTGTGACACAAGTTTTGGTGATGTACAAATAGACTCTCAACGCCAGTGTTATGAGATTTAGTCATCGAATATAAGTCGGCAGTGTCGTGGCCTTGAAGGACCGGTAATAATCAAGATAAATACAGTGGTATAATTAACAAAAGTGTATCAACAAAAAGGATGTTACAGAAAGTATACGTCTAATTCGATGCCATAACTGCCATCAATAACTGCCACGACGCTTAATTGTAACTGTAGTCATAGGGTAAGTCTATTTATTTCCGAAATAGGTAGATCAACTTACACCATAACACAAGGTGACATCAACTAATTATGAGTAAGTTTAAACAGAATAGCACTACATACTAGCTCAAATTTAATAATAAGCGGATGTTGCGATAACGCAAAGTAATGATCAAACATTTTTAAATATGTCATACTGAAGCACAATATCTGTTGGACAGAATTCATTGCTTGTTTATATTCGTCTACTTTACGTCATAGCAACCCTTTTTCAGTTATTTAATGACACAATTGTGGTTAAAAGAAGTGAAGAATACTAGAAATCTGAGGAAACTTCTTGTCACTAAGACTCCAAGAAACACCACCTGTTTTGGCAATGAGTGATCACTGGTAATGGCACGTGTTAGAAGTAGTGGGGAAGAAATAATAATGCAGCCAAAATATGACATTGACTGATTTCATAGAAGAAAATCCTTGAACGTTTTGCTAAGAGCAAAGCGTAGTATCTGTTCTGGTACTGTACTTCATCTTTTCTGTCGTCAGTCAGTGAACCAGGGGTCCTTCTAGAGTGAAGCAATTTTTTATATCAATTGGTATCAATCCAGAGTGGATTTGGGGGGATTATTCTCCATATTAAAAACCTACATTCTATTTAACTCTGCCCTCGTGTGGAGACAAGTAAATAGTGATTCTATGCAAGAAGGATAAAAATGACTTGCTTATAGCGTAGAAAGCACAATTAATCGATTAAAAAAGTACATAATACAAAATCGTCGGTTATAGAGGGAGTTATGGCTATTAGAACAGCTTTTTCGAAGACGCGATTGGATGGCCATTTTTTTTTTTTTACTCAAATCTAAGCGTGCGTATTGGCGTAATTGATACCATCCTAACTCATGAAATTGACTATCCCAAGTTCAAATCACATCAGGATCATTTCCAATAATTACACACCGATATTGTTGCGAAAAAGTACTCCCCTCGATATAGATAAATAGTAGTATGTGTTCGATAAATCGTATACAATGAATTTTTTTACAATGGATGTTGCCTTTCGCCATTCAAAAGTGATTTGTATGTCGTAAAACAGAGGAAGCAAACCAATAAGGTTACTGTTTGAAATTCAGTTTCGACATTAAATAATCGAAAACGCCGTAAAGTAGACGAACAGTTACGCCGTAAAGTAGACGAACAGTTACGTCGTAAAGTTACGTCGTAAAGTTACGCCATAAAGTTACGCCGTAAAGTTACGCCGTAAAGTAAAATATAAGCCAGCAATGAATCCTCTCTAATAAGTATTGTGTTTCGGTATTAAGAAATCAGAATGGGTTGATATGACTTAAAATATGAACAAAAATCAATCGTTTCCAATATGTAAAATAGAAGGACAAAATGACGAAATGATTGGTTCACAGTAGATGTCGCGTTCACAATTTATTTACTTCTCCGATGATCTGCTTGTATAATCGGTAAGTCAATATATATTTGTTTTCGAATATTTGATCAAGCTCAGAAACGTTTGAGCAAATAGCCACTGGTCAGTGACGTTAACAATCAGGAGTCACAAAGCGCGCGGTCCTAGAACGATGCGCGTGACCTACATACCTAATCATGGCAACGTTTGCCATTGTCCTTTCCCGCTAACTCGAAGAAGGCCAATCGTTGATCTAATTGATCATTCGATGCGGTTATTTTTCACGTTCAATTCGATAGCAGCGTCAAGATGTTCGTGCTCTTCTTTCATTGGAAGTGCGAAAGTTTTTAATATCACGCAGAGATCATTTTCTTTTTAATGATGGCAAACGTGATCCCAGATTAAATAATATACAAGATGTCCCAAAACGAAGGAAAAGTTTCTTTTAATCGGTGAAAAATGATAAGTTGAGTTTTTATGGAAATGAATTGACGTATAGAAAGTTCAAACTAAGTAGTTTTATTTCATTTGTTTTGGAAGGAACATATAAAGAGGTCAAAGTTATTTGCAGATGATGCAAGAGAAGTTGACTGTTTTGCGCGTGCATAGCTGAAGGATGCTGTAGCTTTGTGTTCGCTGCGTGTTGATTTGATGCTGAGCGTTAAATGAACCACTTTGAGAATGTGTTGTAAAATTCAGAAATACTTGATTATTTTGTTAAATGCAGGAATTTTCAGAAAACATCTTTAATAATGTTTTTCTATTATCTTATTCAAAATCTGGAAGCTAAGCGTTTTCGTTTGTTTTGGGGCATCCTGTACGTTTGCAATTGTATCTATTATACGAGATTTGTCTGCGAAGTAACGAGACTGGGTCTACGAACAATTTATTTCAATCCCAAATAATAAAATAACTGGTTTACCATTCAAGATAACCCCCCGTTCTTCTATACCACGTTTCTATAGACTGCTGAAAGAATTATAATGGGATTTTCCCCAGCTTCCTTGTTATGACCCTCCTGATTCCATTTACGCCTTTAAAACAGGTACCCCTTGACGACCAACTTGAACTTGTGGAAAAGAAAATCTCATACGGAGCAAGTGCAGGTGATTATAAACGTTACTATTTATTTGTTGCATAAATGTAACAACGATATGCCAGTGTATTTTACACCCAGCCAATGTCGGATCCATCTACTAGTAATTAATACAATCATAATATTAATAACTAGCAGAACCCGTGTCACAGCGTTACCCGGGGTTAAACATGAAATAATAATTTAATTAGAATATATAAGAGTACTAAGTCTGATTTTTTTTAAATAACCCATTTCATTGTAAGTAATTTAGGTGAGTAAAATAGGATGTACCCATGTTTTGGAGTTGACCAGGGAAAATATAGAATAATGATTTAATTTAATAAATAAAAATGTTAGAGTATCAATTTAAACAAAAACATAAAAGAATCCATTTCACTGTAAGTAATTTAGGTGATGAAAATAAGATTTGTTTATTAAGTATATATTTTTTTAAATCAAACAAAATGGATTTGTCTACTTTTGAGTGACTAGGCTCCCCCTCTATAGTTTTAAGTAGTGGCTTGATTAAATCCTATTTCAATCGCCTGAATTACTTACAATAAAATAGGTTCGGCTTTCAAATAGCATAAATAAGCAAATATCAATCTACATCTCGCGTAAGATCCCGTTCTAATACTATTCCTAATACTAACAACTATTACACCAAAACAGAAAAAAAGTAAATGTGACCCAAAGATATTCATGAAGCTTTCCGTGGTCAGTGAAGGAGAAATCCCTCAAGACTTAGCCAATTGTGATTGTGTTCCTATCGAGTGGACCTCTTTTTTAGCGCATAAATTCTAATTTCCCTATTTTCTGATCGTTATAATTTTTTTATATTTGCTCTGTCCCCAATCAGTTAATGAGAAATTATTGTAGTCTGAGGCAATTGTTATCTTGTTCCAATTGAGTGGACTTTCCTTTATGAGCGCAACAATTCTAATTTCCATGATAAAAACAACCCCGCTTTGACATTACCGTGCATTATTATTGATTCGTTTTTGTTGTGATTTTAAAGAGATTTCAAAAGGTAGGGAATCGCAAGTTCGAACCGAAAACAGAAAACAATCCAATTTAAATTATAATTCTTCGTGAAATAAAATTAAAAAAAACAAGAACTTTTCTTTTTAAATTATACTTTTTGTAAAAATTCGTTTCAGTCCTTCCTTATTTTATTTTAGTGCTTCTACAGAATTTGAACCGAACCAAACTTACTTAACCTAAAACTTAGGTTAGGGTAAAAAAAGAAAGTAGGTCGGTATCTTTATTTTATTTGCCTCCTCTCAAGCTGATCAAACATGTAGCGGTTTTGATGAAAGTGTTTCTGTGGAACGATCTGGATTCGAACCCGGCAGGCCGTGGTTGTCAATCAATGCCGTTAACCACTTAACCACCGTGCCATCTTTATTTTCCTAGTCTATTCTATGAATATGCCATTAATATTAAATCAAACAAATAATGCAATGTCTAATGCGTAGATCACGTAGATGCGAGAAACAGACACCCGACAAATTTCAAAATATACTCATGTTTACATTTTTCGTTTCAGTATTCCCTTATTTTATTTTTAATTTCTACAAATAGTTCATATTTGCTTCCCTCTCCACGAAGACGGAGTTAGACACAAGATCGATTTTTGATAAGTGTTTTTCTTGGCGGAAAAAAGCATATCCGCTTATGAAATTGAACGTGCGCTATTTGATAAATTTATTAAAAAAAAACAATATTTTAGTACGGTCGCGCAGAGAGCGATGCATTTAATAACATGTTATTACATATTTCACAATTGTATAAAATAAATTAACTATACTTCTATACAATACAAACAAAACTGTTTTTAACTTAACCCTAACCCTACCCCTAACCAAACGATTTTAGGTTTACTTCGGCAAAGCTGGTTTAGTTTATTTCGCATTGTGTAGAAGCACAACGTGATATGTAACTAAATATATCTACTTTAAAAGTGTATTTGATCGTTAAAAAAATATTATTTTAATATACAAACTGAATCAAGTAAACTTATATTTAACCAAAGATATGTTCGTTGAAAAAATATTGTTTTATTTTGCTTTCTCTGGGTGTTTTTAAAACTTATTTATTTATTTATGAAACTCAATTGTAATGAGAAACAGGAACAGCAGTCGACTTTGGAAAGCTTAATTCAACATACAGTGTTGATACATTGTTAGTTCCGTATTTATAAGATTAGTAAAAGCAGAAGAGTTCTCCAAAGGGGAGATAATAAAAATAATGGAAGCTACTCCTAATAAGTTATTACATTAGACCCCATTTTATTTTACTCATAAGGAGACGAAGTCGCTCCATCAACCAGGCTTTTTGCTGGTTACATTGGAACGCTTATGTAGTCTGGTATTGGGAGTAAAATAAGGACTCTTGGTTTCCAGGTCTGATGATACACTGAAATGTTCTCTCGCCGTCCTGAGTGGCTATAAATACGTCCACTTTTGCATGCAGGTGGTTGAGATTCTGAAAATAGGCTTCCGAATCGGTTGGGGATGAGTTCGTTTCGAAGCAAGTGGACGATCATCCACCTCTGGCTTGGCGATATGGACTCCGTATCCGCTGGTTGTAGTGAGTCCGTAGATGAATCATATAGTACGATGCTAACGAGTTGATCTTTAGCTGAAGTGGAAGGGTCTTGAGATGTAGGCGCCTTCTCGGGGGATATGTTGAGTGCAAGTATATCTCCTGCAAGTTCAAGGTCTCTAAGGGAAACAGTGGATTCTTTTCCATCAGCATTTCGTATCAAGGCATACTGCGGGCTCGCTGCGATAAGTTCAACTTGGTTTGTTAATGGGTCATGCTTACTATAACGGACGTAACGTCTGAGAAGGACCATTCCAGGTTTCGAGAGCCACGAAGAAAGCAAAGTTTCCGCCGAGCTTCTTGTTGAAATAGAAGAAATAGAAGAAACCTCTCGTGAGACGTGGCATTTGTGGCTGTATATATGAAAGTCTTAATAGCATACAGAGATTCAAGGAGATCTTCCCAGTAGGTAATTGGACATTTGCGGTTTACGGCAGCTAGTTGTACGCGTTTCCATATTATGCCATAATAACGCTCACACTGGGCATTACCCTGAGGGTGGTATGGCGTAGTCAGGCTTGTGGCCACTCCTCGTTCATGAAGAAATTGTCTCAGTTGATTCAGACATAAAAAAGGCTCCACAGTCTGAATAGATGTGAGATTGAACCCCCAAAAATGGCAAATAAAGAACATAAGCACTGTATCACAGAGGTTGCTATGTCCGGACAAGAAATCGCGAATGGGAATCGCGAATATTCGTCGATTACGGTTAGCATGTAACGATTCCCATTTTTATATGGTAAGAGATGTTTATTCTCTCAAACAGTTGAGTTGCTTTTATCAGCGTCCCGATTACGGTAGATTTCTTGTTCGTACCACGTGTGGCAATTCTTGTTATGCCTGGGTGTGTACGAAACTTATCCGTGTTTGGTATCGAGCTACATACCTTCGCTAGTGCGTCAATTGACAATATTCTCTTTACAAGGTCGGTAGATTGCACCAAAAGAAAAACAAGAGTTATGTTTGTTTGTTTGTTTTTAGTTTTGGCAAAGAACTATAATTTAAAGTGAATTGGGTTTTTAGGGTCGAACTTGTAATTAACCTCTTTCAAAACTTTCTGTAAAAATACAAAAAAAAAACGAAGCGATAAAAGCGCACGAAAATGTTAGAGAAGAGTTGATTTTCCTTAACAAGGGCTAAAATAATATCGTGTGATCTAACTTTCTTTTTTTTTGGTACCGAGCAAATACACCAACACGAAAAAGGTAACAAAACAACCAACGTGCGAAATTCACTAGACCAACTCGACAATCAGCTAAATCCCATACATTCACTGTGAAGGCCCCCAAATACCGAAGAGTCTTCTACTCCAATAGCTTCTTTCCTCGTGCTGCTGGCCTCTGGAACTCCCTCTCTGCTCCCTTTTTCCCGGATAGTACCGACATGCAGAGGTTTAAAACATATGTAAACAGACATCTCGCTACACTGCTCCAAACTTGGGATGACACCCAAAACCTACACCCAAATTCTCAGTAACCCTTTACGTCTACAGTGGCGGCCTGCCTTGTTTGGGTTAAAATATGTTTTAAAAAAAGTTAATAAAAGTATAGTAAGAAACGGATGATGTTTAGCGAGAAGTGTGTATGTTCTTACCAGCGCTGGTAAAAAAAAACGCATCTGAAGGTTTTAGTGTATTGTATTAATTATTATTTGCAGTATTAAGAAACTATTTAATAGAAGACTTGTAGCGAAAAGGAATGTATGTGTTCATTGTTGACAAAGCAGAAAAGTGTAGTATGCGGTCTTGAAAAAGTATAAATTCGTAATAATTTACGTACGCGAAAGCCGCCAACAGAAGCCGCCATGGCGAAAAGCTGTTCGTTAATTACTATATTCCGTTCTATTCTGTAATGTGGGAATATATATACGGAAAAACCTAGAGAACGTTCGACACAATTTAGTTTGTAAATCCTAATAAATAGTGCATTTTTCTGTGTTTAACGTCAAGAATATGAAAAGAAAAATGTTACAGAAGAAATAAAACAAGAAGACATAAATAGCCACAAGAAAGTCTTGCTGACTACGAATGACGGTCCGTGTATGTGACATCCAATGTAATATTCCTATATTCGGATACAGTGAGAACGACTGTAAGAATGAAAATAGAAATTGACGGAGCGTTCGTTATTTATATTTAACATCTAGTGTAGTATGTAACAGTTAAAAAATGAAATAATAACGGTGATGTAAGCAAAAGGAAATTCCCTGATAGATATGTACGACGTGGTGTAGTTAATTGTAGCAGAGTGAAAATCTCTGCCACTTTCTTTGTGGAATACGTAGTTGAGAGAATCAGCTATTCCGGAATAAATGTAAGAAATTTCGAAAGAAGATGAAATGTACTCGCATTTTCTGAAGACACGCATTAGGAAGTGATCTAAGTGAATGGTGGAACAGAGTAGCATATGATCTATAATAGCCAATGTGGAAGGGGAAAAATCAACTTTACTTTATTATAGAGAAGATGACTAAATGTTTATTATTCCGTCATTTATTGTGTCTCCTTCGTGTTATTAGTGTCTTCTAATAGCAATAACAATATTATTGTTTTCTCGCTCTTTAATTGTTGGGTCTATAAAAGGGTTCTGGTTTTCCTATGCGGAGAGATATAGATCACATGACGATGTGGTAGTCTCCCATTTTCATCCAGACCCGTGGTTATCAAATATAAAAGACGTGACACGTGGAATCAGTACCCTTTTTCGTCAGACCATTCATTCTCTTAAAAGTCAAGAGTCGATCTTCGACAAAGTCTTTGAGACAAGATATGTCACATATTTCTCTATAGTCCACCAGAACGAGAATAAGTTTGTCTGTCATTATCCCCACGCAAAGGTAGCGATGTGTATGCATGTTTAGTGTATTTTTTTATTTTTTGTAATGCAAATAAACTGTTTTATGTTTGTATGTGAGGTTTTTAGTTCTTTCTCGTAAATCATCGTATGTTATTACGAATGGAAACCGATGTACTTGTATGTTTTTTTACAGTTATTACCGCTGCTGTCACTCTCTTGATTAAAGTATAAAATATTGCGTGGATTGTTTATATAAAATGTATTCGTCTGAGAAGATTGCGAAGAGGAATATAACACCAGTACAGCAGGTGAACACAATCAAATAACATCGAATAATTGTACTAATACTTTGTATTGTCAATGTTATTGTTATGTTAGTTGCCAATGCGTCTAGAAGACAACTCGTGACCCGAAGATTAAACGTAATATATGATCTTCCCCAATGTTCTCTTATTATAATGAATGACACCATTCACTTTGCACGGTTATACCATATCTTGTAATGTATTATGTCATCCATTAGTTATATCATAAACTAGTGATACTATTATTTATGACGTCACCCTTTTGTGACATTATATTTTGCGCAAACGGACAAATAAACAAACATGATAACAAACAAGATCAACAGAGTTTTAGTAATACATATATATATATATATATATATATATATATATATATATATATATATATATATATATATATATATCAATGTGGCCATGCCCTCGTGGTAAGCAACCAGTTACTGTCGTATTCACGCTCGGACACTTCTTCTGGGCAGATAGCTTCCGCGTCGGTTGATGTGACGTCTCCAAAATTTGGACCGTTCTCGGGGTTGCCAAGTTGATGAAATTCACCTTTTGGAAGAAGCTCTGCAGTGTGGGATCGAATCGTCTCTATTAGCCATACAATACTTTCTTCCACGCTGTGTTTTGTTGAGTCAAGAACTATGGATTGGTGTCGCCCAGTCGGCTCACAAATTCAGGGAAGACAGGCACATGAAGAAACGAAAAATAAATAGTGAAATCAAACAGACAGTCTCGGCAATTCAAAAACACGACGACACTCTTGCTTGTGTTTAAAATAATAATATGTATTCTCCTTCAAAATGGTATATATATATATATATATATATATATATATATATATATATATATATATATATATATATATATATATATAGGAACTAAAGTCTTTTCGTAGGGATACGGAGTAGTGTTTTTTTTCCTTCTGTATAATAACTTTGGAGTTACTTCGACTCGCGATTCAATGGACGATTGTGACACGAAAACGACTTTTCTCTCCGGGTATATAGAAAAGCAAATCCGCTCGATTAAGAATAGGGGTGGATATTGCACAACTTATACTCACCTTTCTCTCTCACTATTTCCAAAAACTTATTCTGATCTTAACTATATCTATGATAAATTCGCTCTGCCAAAGCTTCATATAGTCATGCAAAATCACTCACGTCATCTCATTCATCGCTGCTACATCGGCCCGTCCTACGGGGAAGGATAGTCATGTCAACCACTCAGCTTCGTTTTCGTGCGGCTTAAAATCTCTCGCTAACTTAATTTTCTTCTCGGCCGACTTATGACAGCTTTACTCGTCAAGTTTATCCCTTTTGACTTTTCGTCAAGTCAACCCTGCAGGCTTCAGCTAACAGCGTTTTACCCGACCCTTTGTATAAACTATCTTCTCTCCAAACACGATTTTCATAATTCATCTAAACAATAATTGCAATTTACTCAGTACATTTTCACAAATGTATACTAGCGCCTAAATCGCCCCAAATATTTTTTTAGGGTCGCAGCACTTTGTCATATCTATACTATATGTGCCACGAATCACTGTCTAACTTCCCATCTGCCCGGGACTTCAATTGAAAACAAAGTATTATACCAAGAAATTTCCATACATTCCATTTCTATGAAAGAATGCTTCATGTATCATATCCAATATATCTGATTGGTTAATTGTTGGTACTGAAAGATTCATACTCTCCAAGAAATTTCAACAGAAACCGAACAGCCAGCTCTAAATCTGCCGACGCCATTTCTTATAATAGTTACGATTTCAATAGCTTTCAACGAAATAGATGCTCTTAAACTAAAGCCACCTTTAGTGCTGCCACAAACCACTGCAAAAAGTTTATAGAAAACATGAAAGAGTTCCATGCCCAATCCGTTAAATCTACAGTGGCTGAACAGATGCTAAATTCTCACGAGTTTTGACAAATACCAAATAGGGTTCTGAACAGATGTAAGTCCTCAATTCAAACCATCATCAATGGATCAGAAGTGATCTCCTCAGCATCTGATGAAGCCAAGCTTTTTGCAAAATACTTTGCATAAAATGCCAACCTTTGCACACAGGGCCGTTTACCACCTGTATATCTCCCTATGACTAAAAGTATATGAGCGCCATCCATATATCTGTCCGGGATGAGGCCAAACTTATCAAAAACTTCGACGCGAGCAAGGGCACTGGTCCTGACGACATTCCAATCATAGTGATTAAGACGCTGCAACCGGAACTAACTCCTATTTTTACAAAGCTGTTCAATCGTTGCTTCCCATCAGCTTAGAAAAATTCATCAGTTTGCTCAGTATTAAAAAAATACTGGAGATCAGTCTTTTGCATCTCAGTACAGATCAATCAGTCTCGTATGTGTCATAAGTAAGCTGTTTGAATCTGTGATAAATCAAAAAGTTGTCAGCCAGCTCAGCAAAAACAATCTACTCAGTGACAAACAATATGGATTTCGTCTTGCAAAATCTACAGCTACAGCTGTAATATCACACAGAATCATAAAATCTATTTACGAGAGCAACCTTTCGAGAGGAATAGCTCTTGATATATTAAAGACCTTTGATAGGGTTTGGCACAACGGTCTGCTTCACAAACTAGCTATGGAATATCTCTGATAATTTTATAAAAGTGATTGTTGATAGTCAGAAGTTTGAAGCACATTGTATCAACGCTAGCGTGACTCAAGAATCCATTCTGCGCCCAACCATCTTCATAATATTCATCAATGATCTCCCAACTAACATTCTAAGATGATTCGTTGATATCTATGCATATGACATAACCATCTATGCGAGCACTTCTGAAGAGCATAAATGATAAATATCTTTTTGATTCTCTCTCTGTTCTGACTTGGAACACGTGGTACAATGGGGAAAAAGTGGTTGGTAACTTTTAATACATCTAAAAGCAAACTTCTCTCATTACACCACCAACACTCGGCTCCTCAGTTTGCCCTTGTTGAAATGAGGAAGCCCCTTGTTTTTATACGCTTCTAGGACTGACGTTTACCCCAGACCAAAAGTGGAAGACTTACATCAAATCTGTTGCTAAGGTCTCTGGAAAAATTGTTGGATCATTCTACCGCTCCAGAAAGTATTTTACTCCTGATACAATTATCTACCTGTATAAGAGCCAAATACGATCGAAGATGGAGTATCGTTGACACATCTGGAGAGGTGTCGCTCAGAGCACTCTCTCCTGCCTTGACATAGTACAAAATCGATATCGGAATCTAGTGGGGGATGTCATCTTCTCTTTATTGCAGCCACTTTCTGACAGAAGAGACATTGCTAGTCTTTCTCTACTCAATCGTTATTTTCATGGTAGGTGCTCGACTGAGCTCAAATCAATGATCACCCCTGTAAAACATTCACAGCAAAACACATCTAGCTACAACCACTGTAAATAATTCTCTTTTCTCCCTCTGTGTACCTAAAACTAAACGGAGCTTCCATGAGCAGAGTTTCTTTCCAAGAGCTGTCCGTCTGTAGAACGCAATACCTTGGGGCTGCTTCTCAGTTGACTACAGCATGGTTGTCTTTAAGTCTAGTATTAACAAATTTTTGTTGAGCCGTCCCATTAAGTAATCAGTTTCACACCAGATCTAATCATGGCCTGCAATCCTCCAAGTGTTTGTTTTACTATCTATCTGACACAAACTCATTAACTCTTGGCATGGAGCGGTTTTTGGGCCTTGATGAGTCGTTACTAGTTAATAAAAAAATAATAAAAAACATGAAATGCCACGAAACATATTCTAGTAAAATTTTCCGAGCATTCCAATGGTGGTGTTAACTTTGTATTAATGCGTTTTACAATAAATCTTGAAGTCAACGATTGCTCCAGGCATCCATAAATAGTATAGACGACGTTGTACTACATTTTATTTTATGTAAAATTATATGAATGAAAAATAGGAAAATAAATCAGAAAGGTCAGTAGTGATTAAGGCTATTCAACGTCAACGTCCAGTCAGAGATAAAAACTGCAATTGAATTACAGTGGTTAAAATAAAATTATCTACTCGAAGACCTTTCCGTGAGCAAGACTAACAGAAGTATCGTATACCCATATGCTCCCACCTAGTAAGGGAGATCGCTAGTGGCTAATAGCGATAATGCATAACTCTTTAAAAAAAGAATAGAGCCGTCTCGGCTGCTGAAAGATCTGGTAATGTAAACATCTACAGCTTACATCTTACATACTGTACTAGGCTTGTCCTGATAGCTTAACGGGTAAGAGGTTTGCTTGTTTTACAAACAGCAGGGGGTGGATCTCAGCTTGAAGTACTTGCTTGTTTAGCCAAATCGAAGAGCTGTGATACAGCGAAACAGACTTCTGTGAAGAACATGTATATATTAGTATATTTTTTTATTTATACTAACAGTTTCGGCTACATATGCGCATACTGACTGACCTGATGATACTAGATCTTGATAAAGGTCGTAGCTGAAACATGTATGCAAATATGTACCCCAAAGTGTTTATATGAATGAAATATAGCTCTACTTGTTATTGAGTACTATATTTTAAACACCATTTTAGTACTACCCCTTACAAACAAACAACCTTACAAACACTATATATATATATATATATATATATATATATATATATATTTATATATATATATATATATATATATATATATATATATATATATATATATATATATATGATGGACTCTCCCGTCGATTTCGACGTATGAGTGCCCCACCAGGGGCTGCCCGCGCGTGAATTTGTAATTGCAAGGGTTGCGCAATCATCAGCAGCCGCTCTCCTGAGTCGGCATTGCTTGATTCCAATGGCAAGTAGTAATACAAGACGACTGGAAACAATGCCGAGATAAGCAGAGAGCACATACAGCACCTAGTATTCCCAAATGGTCGCCCATTTAGTACTGGCCAGGCTCGACGCCGCTTAACTTCGGTGATCTAACGGGAACCGGTGTGTCAACGTGATTTAGGCAAACATTATTAAATAACACGAAATGTTTTTGTTTGATAAGGCTTTTTTATCTTTCAATTTTCTGAATTACGAAACTAGTCACAACATTTTCAAGTGTCTAGAATAGTAATTAACGTTATTAAATGCTTAGCCATTAAGCAATTATATGTTTGAATCTTGAACACGCTTAGAACGTAATCAAATTCCTATCGGTTAAGCAATCAAACTTTTGAATCTTGCACGCTCTTAGAACGTAATCACGCTCTCAGGTAACATCTCAATATTATAAACGCTTCTTTTAACTTATAAATTACTAGCCATTATAATAATAAAAAAACTCAACAGTAAACACATATTTTTAAGACACCAAGACTAATTCCGCCTGAAGATGATTTGACGAATCAAATCGAAAGTACTCGCGAAAATTGGAAGAAAATGAAACAAGAAACCGACAGAACTTACGTGCAACAATTTGACAGAAACATTGAAAGAATAAAAAAGGTCTTATCAAGCAAAATCATTCCATGTTATTTAATAATGTTTGCCTCAATGTAAATATGCTGCCTAAATACACACAATATATATATGAGAATAAAACATTGTGAATAATACAATGTCTATTAAATCATCTATTAAATCATCAATTGTTCAAGATTATTTCATTATTCCTTCCGTAAACCATGGTTTTTCAAAGTTGTAATCTCATCGTCTGATGAGGTTCGACAAATAAGTTGGTCAAATAAAATTTACCATAAAGTCAAAATTGTAAAAATATAAAAATATAAAAGAATATAAGAGAATGTAGAAGATGCAGACAAACATCCATTATTCGATGGTTTTCTGCTTAATAACATGTAAGCAAATAAGCTGTCATATTAACATAACGTAAACCCTACCAAAGAAATGTATTATTCTAGTATAAAGAACAGACATGCACGGCAATGCATATTACTATGATAGATCTCATGATGACATGTTGATATGCTTTCATAAATCATTTTTTTAATTATCATGCCTAAGATATTTTACCAACTGTGTTAGAGAAGTCTTCGCTAGCAAATTTCTGTAAAGCAAATAGTATTTTCTCGCAACTTATTCAACTCGAGATAGTTAAAAAAATACTCTGACATTGAGGCAATGTTTATTCATTAAGGATGCATGAAGAGTTTTTTAAGATCAGATTCGTATGGTAAAATCTAAGTCCTGTGCATGGAATGAGTTTAGGCAGCCAGAGTTGTATAATTCTTAGAAGTGAGGGTAAAACAGATCCTATAGGCAAAAGAATCCCGTTTGCAGTAGTAGAGAGAAGGCTCCAGAAACAAGGCACGATAAAATCCGACCTGATAGAAATTGCGACGGTTTGGAAAAGTTCTTCAAAAACTTGCGTATCGAAAGCCACCATTAAATAAATTACCACTGGGCTTAAGAAATGGCAGTTTTAGAAGTGTTCGAGTCAAGAGTTGATTGTTATTTAGATTACTTCAATCAAACGTAACAAGCAGTCAGAACGGAAGAGGGGAGTCTAAAGTTAGTTTTTGATACAAGCAGACAAGGGAACAGATGATGCAGTATAAGGTAGAGCAGGAAAACATGAGAAAGAGTGTGTGGCGGTGAGTAGCAAGAGGAGGAAAGAGGTTGTGTTGGGGAATGAATTGAATAAAGGTGTGTTGACTAGAAAGAAGGAGGCGGAATAAACCTGATACACAGGGTCAAATTGGTATCAAGCTTGGAATTAATAGTTGATGATTTGATATTAGGAATGGAATGCGATGCAAAGGAAATTAGCATGATGGGGGGGTGCCAAAAAGCAGGTTATGGTCAGGTGTCAATTTTACAAAAACCCAAATGTGTAGAGAAAGCCAGAAATGATATATCTTAAATTCAATTTTAAATGGGTCTTTTACAATCTGATGGAGACAAAGAACAAAATAGATTGTGAAGTGACATGTAAGTACTGATGGGTTTACAATACATTATTAAAATTAAATTAAAGATCTTAAATAGACAAATATAATTCAAATAAAGGGTATGTAAGTTAGGAAGTAATTAAATAGAGTTTAGTTACGTTATCGAAATCCTATTATAAGTATATAAATCAGTTCGGGGGTTAGGGTTAGAATTAAATAGAGTTTAGTTACGTTAGCAAAATCCTATTATAAGTATACAAATTAGTGCAGGGGGTTATGGTTAGGGTTAGAATTAAATAGAGTTTAGTAACGTTAGCGAATTCCTATTATAAGTATACAAATGAGTTCATGGGGTAAGGCTTAGGGTTAGTGTTAGGTTTAGGGATAAATAGAGTTTAGTTACGTTAGCAAAATCTTATTATATGTATATAAATGAGTTCAGGGGGCTAGAGTTGAGGTTATGGTTAGGGTTAGGGTTAAATAAAGTTTAGTTACGTCAGCGAAATCCTATTCGAAGTATATAAATGCGTTCAGGACGTCGTAAGGGGGAGATAACTTATAGGTTAATTAGTGTACTATTTATATGGTTAGGGTAAAAAATAGCTAAATAATAATACGTAAGTATGTCAAAATATTTCAAGCATAATTATATAGGGCAGGAATAAATTAAAGGATAAAGGAAAAAGAGATATTGTAAAAAATGTTGAGAAAATCCCCAAAAGCGACACAGTTTCAAGAGATGTGTTTAAAATCTGTTAGGAAGAGGCTTGAATCCCCACGGTGATAGAAAATAAATGTGTTGAGGTTGAGGTTAGGACGGCCGAGAGCAGAACCCTAGAAAGTGGAATTAGCCTCCATTTAAATGAATAACTTAATTTAAATAATTAGTTGAAATGTGAGAATAAGCGGAAATAAAGCTATTAAATGGTTTACGATAATGTATATATACTAATAAGGCAAAGTAAATATAGATAGGGGGGATGGTTATTTGTGTGTGTATGATAATTAAGATATATAAAAGTGTTGGGGCTGTCTCCACACCTATATTTGACCTGGGCCGAAAATAATGAAAAGGATGACTCGTCAGAGAAAATAACAATTTTACACTGCTCTAGACACCAATGCTCTACATTTTACTCTACTCGATCGTTTTTTTACGTAGGTGATTTTTGATTGCATCCTTCCTGTGAAATCTGGCTTTCTGCAACTCCTGGCGAGGAGTATTTGTGGAAACTAGGTCCTGGAAGTCCTCATCAAGCTATGCAATCATTTATACTTTTGCAATTCTTTCTAACAATTCGCGTAAGTATACGATGGTTATTATTTTAAGTAGGTGATTTTTATTGCATCCTTCCCGTGAAATCTGGCTTTCTGCAACTCCTGGCGATGAGTATTTGTGGAAACTAGGTCCTGGAAGTTCTCATTAAGCTATGCAATAATTTATACTTTTGCAATCATTTTTAACAATTCGCGTAAGTGTACGTTGGTTGTTATTTTAAGTTTTAGTTTTCTTATGGAGTTTTTTATTCCGCAAACAATTTTCATCCTTTCACAGGTCGTACTTCTCTTTATACAAAATATTTCGGCTGTTTTCGTTACGCTAGCAATCAGTTTGTCGATTAAATAAACGTTTCAGTTCGAAATTCCGTACAGATTTCTGAGCTCGACATAAGAGTTCCCGAGTTGGAACAAAACGCCCCTGAAAAAGGTCGACGGTTACATCAGTGAAAACGTCGTGAGAACAGTAGTCCGTTGCATTGTTTACTTCATTCTATTATCCTCATCGTTGTTGTGTTGTTCCCTGGATGCATGAAATGATGTATAACAGAACAGTTTTAGAATGAAAAAATGAATTACAAAAGAAAAGATGCATCAGAATTTTTTAGATTGATAATTTTTATCATTTGTATTATTCGGACTACTATTCTAGATGAGAACGTAGTCCGAGAAGCAATTTTAAAATGCATTTCTTTTTTATTTAAGTAAAATGTATGAAATAACGAAAAAAACAAATATTTTTTAAAATTTAAGTAAAAAGATGTGCAGAGATAGTTTCACACATTTTTTTAAAATTATTTTACAAAAATATTGGATTGCATTAAAAAAAATTGGGTTTAAATATTGGATTTTTTTAATCTTTAATTTATCATAAGCGATACAGCCAGAAGTCAAAAGTATAAGAATATTTTTGACACTTTATACCAGTCAAGGATACGGCTTCGACAATCTGTCCAAAAATTACAAAGCATTAATAAATCAAGTTAAAAGCAAAGGTAAATGAACTTCATGAGATGACAGTAACGAAAATGAAATAAACAAGCTGCGCGTGCGTGGTCCTCCTCTGTGTGTGACTCGATGTGGCCAGTGTAAAATGCAACAAATTTGGGCAATTTGGGGCATTTTTTACCCCCCTTTGACTCCCTGGGGACGCGAACCAGAATTTTTCTGAGGTCAAGGATGCTCATTTTATATCCAGAACAATAGCCTCTACATTTTGGCCAAGTTTCAGAAAAATTGAATGGATGGATCAAACGTTATGGGAGAAAAGGGTCATTTTTTGCCATTTTGGAGGCTTTTGACCCCCTGGGGGCGCGAACCAGATTTTTTCCAAGGTCAGCGATACTGATTTTCTATTAGGAACAATTGCCTCCAAATTTTGGCCAAGTTTCAGAGAAATTGAATGGATTGATAGAAAAGTTATGGGTCAGAAAATGTCATTTTTTGCCATTTCGGGGGACTAACCAGATTTTTTTCAAAAATCGGAGAATGTCACTTTCTAACCTGACCGAAGTTACAACTTCATGCAAAATTTCAGAGAAATTCAATGGATGGTTGCGGAGAAAAATCCGGACGGACGGACATGCCTCAAAACATAAGTCCCCCGATTTTATATAAATAGATAGAAAAAACATATTTAAAAAGACGAACAAAGAAAACATATGTGGAAATCGTTTAAGATTTCGAGTCAATCTGTATTCGAGTTTCAGTCGGAAGTTTCTCAACCGATTCAGGGTAATAAAGTTGATTTCCCCTCGGAGGATGGCCCGTTCGTTTTTTTTTTTTAGATTGATATTTTTCTTTTATTCGTTTCTCGACAACGTCCATCAGCATTACAAGTTACCTTTGACATGACGCCATGCCACGTATTCTGGCTGGAGAAGACTCTGAAATGTTTCACTGAATTCTCTTGATAACATTCTCGCTTTGTTGAGACTTTCCTGATTTTCTGTAATTCCAACTGCGTTCCTTTTTACCTAAGGCCAGTTTATCCATGCTCGCATTTCTATTGAGATAACTATATGCATTTCTGCAACATCCAACATTAAAACTGTATATGCATGTATCCAATATAAGATTAATATATTGTCAGTCTTCCATTTGGAACTTTCTATTTCAGTCTTTCTCTATGTTTTGCCTCTATATTTATTATTTTCTCGTCTGCAAAACAATGAAAATATATTCATTTGCTTGTGATTAAATTATACTGTTTCAATTATAATTTATTCAACACACGGGAGAGTTTGAATTACCTACTAGAAACCATCCTCAAGTGTCTTCGGTCATCTGTACAATGGTTTGTCAGGACAACCTGACATGATGATAGTTCACCCTACAAGTAATCGCTGACCAAATATTCAAAATAACACAATATTCGAAGCCCAAATAAGATCCCCTCCACACGACTACATATGAGGAATGGTGCTCCTTCTCCAAATAATATTACCTCAAGTAACAGTACTTAGCTGGATACTCCATGAGACTTGATGAATTCTTGTGCGGGAATCCGGTAAGACCAAGAGACAGCAAGAAAGATATACTATAACATATTTTACTGGTCAATTAGGGAGATGTAAATTAATGTACCTAACTTCTTTACTAACTCAACGTTTAACAGGCCAGGGAGAACTTAAATTGAATATTGGAATATCTATGTATCTCATATAGAGATCAAGTGTTATCCCCGGGAAGAGGCCCTTTGATTTCTAAAAACTTCGACTGCAGTAAAATGAAACAAATATATATATATATATATATATATATATATATATATATATATATATATATATAGAGAGAGAGAGAGAGAGAGAGAGAGAGAGAGAGAGCGATGGGGGAGGGAGAGAGACACAGAGCGAGAGAGAGAGGTGAGATAGAGAACTTGAATACCGACTAGACACTGTCCTCGAGTGTCTAAAGTCTCTCTGTACAGGAGTTTGTCAGAAAAACCTGGCATTAAGATACTTCCCCTACAACTAAACCCTGATTAAATATTTAAAATAACATAGTATTCGAAGCCCAAATAAGATCCTTTCGGCATAGCTACCCTACATGGCTGATACGAGGGCATTGCTCCAGACAAGGCATGAAGCCACTTGATGTAAGGAGCAAACTAGAACGAAATATGATTATCGCAAAGACAGGAGCTGCCTATTTACCTTTGTCTTGAAAAGACCAAGGCTATAGGTAAGAGAAAAATAGTCAACAGGAAGAGAGTTCCACAAGCCTGCAGTGCCTGGAAAGAAGTTACTGGAATAGAAAACTGTATTACAATGAGGTATCAAAACAGCGAATCAAACGAGCTGGAACAAAAGAAGCAGAGAATAGATCACATAATTCTGAAGAACACATGCCATAGTAGTATTTATAAAAAAGATTAAGACTAGCAACATCACGTCTGTGAGAGAGAGTGTGATGAGAAGAAGAAAGCGCATGGTCAATCAAATTACAGATATGTTTCTGCTACTTATCAAGAACCCTCAAATGGGGCAGAGATTCACCAGTCCAAACATGAAAACAATACTCCATACATGGTCTGATTGTAGATTTGTCGAGATAGAGAATAGTCTAGGGTGTGAGAAAGTGTTTGAGGCGAAGTTTCATAGTTGATTTCTCATCAAGAGTAGAGCCGTCTATGAGATCGCAGGAAGAAAAGGGACGCACCTACGATTGAAAGACGCGAGTTGAGTCCTAACAGGATTAAACAAAACAAGCCATTTCGTACCCCAATCCACAACTGAACCCAGGTTTACTTCTAGATCAGCTGCATATTACGACTTATCCGAGGGAGATGAACGAGAAGGAACACCAGAATAGAGAGTGGTATCATAAGCATTAATGTAAAAATGTCTTAATAATATTCTCTGGAATATCATTTATATAGAGAAGAAACAGTGTTGGGCCTAGAATAGAGCCCTGAGGAACACTAGCATTGATAGAAAATAGAATGAAGAGAGGCCGTCCAAAGTTACTTTCAAGCTTCAATCAGAAAGAAAAGACAGAATAATGTCAAGAACCTCACCACCAATACCATAACCCTGAAATGTGTGTAGGAGACAAGAATGCCACACTCTTTCAAACGCCTTCAACATGTCAAGCGCAATGGCTCTACCCTCCCATGAATTATCCATAAACCAACAGATCCGCTCAGAAAATGAACACGCTTGCCATTGAGCAACCTTTCAAAAACTTTGCTAATAACAGAGAGGAAACTAACAGGGCGATACTTAGTTGGGTCAGACCGATCACCAGCATTTTTAAAGATAGGGACAACAGATGACTCCTTCAATAAGAAGACAAACAGGGATTGAATAATTTAGAGCGGATAGAAGAAAGTTCAGGAGCACAACGCTTGAGAACAACAACAGGAATTGAATCGGGACGCAAGACTCAGACTGGTAAAGATCTGATAGAACCCTAGCAACCATCTTTGGAGTGATAATGACAGAATCAAGAGACTGATCAGTGTTCAAAGAAAAATAAGGAAGAACATCACCAGAAGAATGGTCAGCAAAAAGACGAGCAAACAAATCAGCCTTATTCTAAAAAGATGAAATAACCTGAAGGCCATTAAAAAGAGGAAGAATAGCAGACTTGCCACTATTAATAACACTATTGTAGATTCTTCAAAAATCACGAGGGCCGACCCTTTAAACTTAGTTAGTCACGAATCCTTTGAGAATAGCTAGACTTAGCTTCAGAGATTGCTCTCTTGCAGGCATTGCTAGCTCTTCTGTAGGATTGTCTACAAGTTTCAGAACCATCCGGACGATACTGATTAAAGTAATGGTCACGATGGGCAATGGCAGAAGCATAAATAGATGAAAACCATGGAGGAGAATGAGGTTTGGTTTGAAACTAACGATGAAGAATGAAGGTGTTAATTCCGACAAGAAGCCAGTCAGTGACCACCCTAGCAGCATTATTCGGAGACATACCAAACATAGGACCCTATGGGACGTCACATAGGAAGCTGCAACGCTCATCCCAATAAGCCTTCCTGTAGTTTAAGCATGACTAGAAGAACTCAATGGAGGAGAAGAGGAAATAGAACATGAGTCAGGAACAGAAGTGAGAAAAAGATCAAGTAAGGATGGTTAATGAATATCATTATCATGAAAACGTGTGGGGGAGGTGACAATTTAGGGCAAGTCATGAGACAGAGAAAAGTTAAGACAGATTTCACTAGCTAGATCTGTGCGGTTAGAGTGATGGAGCCAGTCAGAATGATGAGCATTGAAGTCACCAAAAACAAAGATGCAGCTTGACGGATGAATTTACAATGTATCATCAATACTGCTGGATATAGCATCAACAACAGAGCAGTCATTGTCAGAAGGGAAACGGTACAAAAAGAACAAATAAGAAGTGGAGTGCAGCAAAGACGACCTCAGACAGATAAAAGGACACCCATGAAATTCAAGGCTGAGGATACATGCAAAGGGGAGATCTTTGCGAAGAAAAAGAGCAAGACCATGCAAATGCGTGAAAGAGTCTAAGCGGACAAGAGGCAAATAACCATCCACATGTAGATCGTTGCTATCTATAGATTAGTCTCACAAAGAGCAAAGATGTAAGATTTGCCTAAGAGAAAATACTACTGAACATCAGGAAAGTTTGACCTGAGACCTCTGATGTTACTATAGGAAATAGTGAGGTGTTTGTTGTGTGGATTTGTAGAAGACATAATAATAAAAAGGGAGAGAAAGGTAGAATCACTTCAAGACAAACCAAGCCTGAAAGAGACCTAACCACCAGCATAGAATGCCCTTGACTCCAAACAGGCTAGCTAAAATGTAAGCCCTTCAAGAGCCCAATAAGGAGGGAAGGGGTTACTAGGCTGGCCGACAAAAAGTCTACCCTTAAACTGTTTACGTGACTTATCAGAAACCGTTGTTTTTATCTTGACACCATCACGCTTGAACAAAGGCTAAAGATGGCCTTCTCCCCAAAAGGTAAGACACAAGCCTGTCATTTAAGAGTATCGAGATCAAGAGTGACCAGGAACTACGCAAGACAAAAGAGGCGGGTCAGCTCCCTGAAGTATTTACATACACACATAGTGACTCTATTTTTTTGTTTGCTTTATTTTTTTAGTAAACCTTATAATATACTCGCATATATATAACAATACTAAATACCCAAAAGGAACCAATAACAACACCTCACTGCAGCTCACAGTAAATCCGATCGTCAGAAGTGTATTTCTATCCTATTATCTTACACGTATGTATACACCCGAATGGAAGCTCAAACTAGCAAGAATTCGAATTTTAACGTTAGATTTCCAGTTACGGTTAAATAATACTGTTAAACTATATTGCGTCTCTTTTTATGTTTCCTTTATTCTATTTATTTATTTTTTAGTATACCTTATAATATACTTGTATAAAAGACTTAGAGGAAGGGCAAAATCCCGGTGGTGGGACGATCTTGATATTCAACTAGGTCCTACTTGACCACGTGTAGCCAGGGATAAAACAAGGTGGAAAGAAACCAGGGTGGAGTTCCTCCACCAAGAGTGAAATAAAAAAGGCCCTGATGATGATGACGATGATGATGACGATGATGATGACGATGATGATACTTGTATATATTTAACATCAAAGGAATTCATTTTTAAAAGGAACTCATCATAACACATCACTGCAGTTTCACAGTAATATTTTGGTGATTGATTTTGAATTTGCCAATACTATTTTTTTTAATCTTCTTTAGTGTTTTGGTTTTACTGTTAAAAAGAAAAATCGACTCCAGTGATTGAAGCGTAATTCACAAATATTATTATAAATTATTATTATAATATTGTAATCATCTGATGCACACTCTCCAAGTAATGTTGCCTATAATAACAGCACTAAGCTGGATACTCCACCAGACTAGACGAATTCTTGTTCTGGAACCCGGTAAAACCTAGAAACCACAAGAAATATATACTATATCATAGTTAACTGGTTAGTTCGTGACAGGAAAATTAATGTTCTTAACTTTCTTTCTTAACTCAAGAGGTAATTGAATATTTGAATATCTATGTATCTCATATAGAGATCTAGCGTTAGACCCCGGAAAGGGCCCCTTGATTTCTAAGAACTTCGACTGAAGTAAAATGAAAAGAAAAGTGAATATATATGTGTTTAAGATAAGTAAAGTCTAATTCTTAGACTTAGATAGTATCCTAACTAACACGAAAACAACACCTTAAAGATACATAGATGAAAGGTGAAGTCAATTACGTCCATCAGATACCACTGCTGGTTGACCCTAAGTCTTAAACATAGAGCTTGTAAGGAGTTAGGGTTAACCAGGCTTATTATATGACAACTTAGAAATATAAAAATTATGACATATTCATCATTAAGTATGCAAGTTCCAAAAAATCATCAACAAAGTGTTAGTGGAAGATTGTTTCCAAGACAAACATATCTATTATTAAGTTTCTTTATAAGCACAAATCAGAGGGAAAGTCATCAAACATTTCGCCAATAGTTCAGTCGGATAGCAGAGTATTTAACGGGCCCTAGATACGTCAAAGACATGCATTCTGGTATAGGAACAATGGTTTAACCTTGCCTGCTGACCGATTTTAACTGTTTAATTAGTTGGGATCGTGGTGTAAAGCCTTTTAATACATCATTATATATGATTTGGATAGATAAATTATTCTATTTTATGAACAGATAATAATAATTTACTGTTCTGTTCTTGTTGTATTAACCCGTTTATAAAATACGAAATATGTTGATGTAAAATACGGGTATCCTTCAAAAAGCAACTTTTACTTTTAAAATATATATCTCTATATTATTTTTTTTTTTGAAAAACTCATAACAATGGTTGTGTTAAAATAAACAAAATTTATTTTTATCTTACCTTTCGAGAATTACAATTCTCCTTGTCAAAGAGTGTTTTCTTTTTTTCTTCTTCTTTTTCTTCATCGTCCGATGGTAATGGACTACTTTTTATTTATTTTAACACCACCATTGTTATGTTTTTTCAAAATAAAAAAAAAATACTATTACGAAACAATAGTTTAAAAAATATGTCAAAATACCCTTTTTAATTCAAATTGGCGCAACCTCGCCTTCAGACATAACGTGACTTCCTGACCCAGAAGTCCATTACCATCGGATAAATGGATTTCTCTCTCTCTCTCTCTCTCTCTCTATATATATATATATATATATATATATATATATATATATATATATATATATATAAATTATTTATTACCTACAGACATCGAGATTTCATGATTTCAGTGCAGGAATTAATTCCTGACGGTCGGCGGGCGCGAACTCCGATCACAAATCGCCGTTGGACACCACAAATTAAATTGGAATTTAGGAGGAATTTAACTTTGTAAATGCCAAGTCGACTGGTATTTACAATAAGCAGCGAATAATGATCAACAACAACAAACCGTGTTGGATCTCGCAATGAAGCTAGTGGCACTGCTTGTTATTAAACTCTCTCAGAATGCCCGGCCGTAGTAAAAGAGGCTACATAATAGTATTTTTATAAATAAATATTAATTATTTACTACCTACAGTCATCGATATATATATATATATATATATATATATATATATTCTTTTTTTAATTTCACTTCAACAGAGCTCAAAACATGAGTAGGGCTCAGTAGTTGTACAGAATATACTTATAGCAAGTAAGCTACACAAATACGTTTGTGTTTCTCTTTTACGAGTGCGGAGAGAAAAAGGGAAATACATATAGGGAGTGAGAGGGAGAAAATATAAGAAACATTCTCAATTGAAGACAGACAAGATGCTAGTAAATACTGAATACATATGAAATTGGATGTCCCAGAAATTATAATGATAAACAGACAGAGTGAGACTCACCTCCTCGGGTGAATTAAAAGTAGAGAAAGCCAGAAACGAATCAGCCAACCAGAATGTTACCAAGAGAATTCTTCAGCCGAAATACGTGACATGCCGCCACGCCAAAGGTCACTCGTAATTCAGATGGACACTGCTTTCTGTCAGAAAAAGGAAATAAAAAACAAATATCTTTCAAAGGAAAAAAAAACTGGTCATCTCCTGAGACGAGATTTACTTTATTGCCCTGCGGGTGCGAAACTTTCGATTGCAAGTCGAATACAGATCAGGTTGAAATCTTCGACGATTCGCCATATGTTTACACCGTGTTTGTCTTGATTTACAAAGTTCGACACATGGTCTATTATAATGTAGATAAAATCCAGCTCCCCAAACAATACATTCTGCGTTGGGACGGCAAGAAAAATTGTCGCAGTTTAGAAGAATTTCTTTTTCTTTTATACTACACTTTGATCCTTGCTCGCATGCAAGCATTCTTATTTTAATCGACCCCAATTTTTTTCTTTTAAATTCATGGAAGTGTTTTTCTTTGTTTTGTTGGGGGTCGCTCTTTCCTGATACGTAGAGTCTCAGATTAAGTGATCACAGATCATTGGTTGATTAAGTCACGTGATCACCAATATAAAATGCGTGACTCAGAAATTTTTTTTTTTTTTTTTTTTTTGAGTGACCGCTTTTATATCGGTGGTCCCGTGGCTAAATCAACCAATGGTCAGGTGTTCACTGAGTGGTCAACCCCAAAAGTTATAAACGAGAAAATGTACTTGTGAGTAGGTCCTTTTATATCGGTGATCATATGGCTAAATCAGTATCCACAATATCTAAGACTCCACACATTAGAAAAAAGTAGCCGCAACACCTTTTCATTTTGTTTTGTTAACTTTTTTTCGGATTACCATTCATTTTACTCAATAATTTTTTTCGGATTACCATTCATTTTACTCAATAATTTTTTTTCGGATTACCATTCATTTTACTCAGTAATTTTTTTCGGATTACCATTCATTTTACTCAATAATTTTTTTTCGGATTACCATTCATTTTACTCAATAATTTTTTTTTCTTTCTTTTGAGTTTTTTCGATTTTGTCTTGGTTAATTTCTTTTTCATTCTGCAACGTTTTCATTTTCTAACTAAGTCAAAAACTAACCAACGATAAGTGTTAGATGGATAGATTCTGACCCAGAAAACAGCAATTATTTCCCCTTTGTCCTTTAGTCCTCACATTTCATGAGCGATGTTTCTGACAAAATACGGGAAGCTTATAGATATCGATTTATACACTTAGTTAGATGTGTTTTTTCGAGATCGCGCATTAACACGTGTGTGCACGTTTGCATAAGTTTAGACACATACATAGGTTTCTATGTCTGCCTGAGGCTTATAGACGAGTTATTCCATCCTTGCTGTAAGCCAACCTACAAACGAAGTTATGACCATTGTTTCTTGTGGAGGTTTGAAGCAGAACTGTCCAGTCGGTCTGAGTGTGGTTCTGTAACCTTCAGATCTGCAGCTGAACACTTCAGATCGGCATTGAAGAATCCACGAAGAACCAAAGGTAGGTTTTCCAGCTAATTTGACTGGTTCGTCATGGCTCTTAAGGCTGATTTGAGTGTGCAATGGGTTCGTTCCACTAATCCATTAGATTATTGGTGATATGCCGTAGTCCCCACTCTCTTGATTCCTATCAGTTTAATCAGTTTGCAAAAAAATACTTGAACTGCCGACCCCTGTTTTAGTAATGATATCCTATGTGTCATGTGGAAAGGTCAAGATCGGAAGGCACGCTCGTACAATTCAGGGTTACTTTGTACATGACAAAGCTACTTCTTGACATCTGTAGATCATTTATCCCACTGGTATGAGGCTCTTCCTGGCATCACTGGAAATGCCACGGCAAGAACTTTTGTTTCTAGATATGTATGCTGTTTTAGAGTTTCGGATATCAGTGTTCAGCTGCAGATCTGAAGTGTACAGAACCACACTCAGACCGACTGGACAGTTCTGCTTCAAACCTCCACAAGAAACAATGGTCATAACTTCGTTTGTAGGTTGGCTTACAGCAAGGATGGAATAACTCGTCTATAAGCCTCAGGCAGACATAGAAACCTATGTATGTGTCTAAACTTATGCACACGTGTTAATGCGCGATCTCGAAAAAACACATAATTTGCAGCCAGCCTATAGAGGACCTTTGAAGATCCTCAGAAAACAAAGTAATATTTTATGGTGCACATTAAAGATATCAATCAAATTATTTCTGTAGACAGATTAAAGTCAGCTTATCTGGGTGCTACTTCGCTAAATGTAGACACTCCAGCGATTCCATCACCTCCACTAGCATCTGACGTGGAAAGGCAGTCTGTAAGTAAATCTGTCCAGATTGTGAAATGGTGAAAACATTTAATAACCTAGTTGAACATTTATAGTGTTAGCCTAGTAGAACAATGACGTTAAAAATGTATTTCAGAGTTATCATTCTGTTACCGACACACTTGTGAACAAAGCATTTGTTCATATTTACATGATTCATTGTTTCATTCCTTTGTATTTCCTATTTTTTAAGCATAGGTGGTATCTTATTGCTTTAATATCTTTTTAACTTAAGGGCCTGTTTTGGGTTCTAAAACCCGTCTAGAGAATAGTACTATAGGGACAACAAAATTGTCTCTCTTTCAAGTTATCTTTTTTTTCGAGGGAGATTTAAGTTTGGGATTCAGAGTTTTGTCTCTTTAAAAAATGGTTGTCCTCAAATCTCGTGAGAATACGTAACTTCGTCCCTGCTCTCGTGAGATCACGAGTTCCGAGGGTTAGAGACCTTCTTTCATCCTATGTTTGCTCGCTGGTCACCGTACTGAACAGACCTACCGGGTTTCAGTCCGGCCTCTACAGACGGGCACTCCATAGGACGACTAAGTTCTTCTCTGTGTGCTTCACACGACTGCTATACCTCATCGTTACAACTATGCCATTCAATTGTTTGACGAGGTATACTAACCGTATATACAATCTACCTTGTATGTATACTATATGTTGTGTTATAGTTTGTTAAGACAAAGTATTAATAACTGTATATTCTTTGAACATTGTCGTCTGTTTTATAGACGCAGACGCACTTGGATTAGGTGTTTAGAGGATTTGCTTGTATTGTCTAACCACACTTTGCCTATAGTGGTAGAATGAGAATATACAATATTCACATTCGTCATCTCTCTTTCGTATGAAGCACGCACAGAATACCGAATATATAGTAGTTGGTCACCTAACTTTTCTGGGTGAATTTAATTTCATTTGCAAATGACAAGCTCAATATATAGAAATAAATAGAGGTTATAAATATATTTATTTCAATATATATTTTCTTCTAATATCATCTTATAATAATCTATACTCAAAACAACTCACCAGATTTACAATTGTTTCCATAAAACATGTACAGTAAACAAATTACCCAGGAAGTTTATTACGAAATACATGTTATTTATTTAGTTTAAGACATGAACAAAAAAATGGGGTTCATCATGTAAAAAAAAAAACATGATTAAAACTGTGCTCACCGATCACTACAAAAGAATATAGTTACGAAAGGAAAGAATGTTCAATGAATCAAACTTCCAAATGTTATTTGTAAAAACAACCCGAAGAAAAAGTTCGAGTAAGAATATAACTGGAGAAATAAACTTCGATCGGACGTCTATTTTAAATCACAAAAAATTACCAAAAGGATAATTAAGTCAAATATTAAGGTGAAAGATATATATATATATATATATATATATATATATATATATATATATATATATATGATTCTCTCCCTTTGCATTTTAGCCTGAAGATTCCCCCGGGAATGAAACGCGGGAGCCTCTTAATTGCCATACATATATTTTCATAGTTTACTATATATATATATATATATATATATATATATATATATATATATATATATATATATATATATATGTGTGTGTGTGTGTGTGTGTGTGTGATTATTATATATATACTAGACCACCCGTGACCCGTTGGGTCAGTTTGTTATATTAGCTATGGAATTCATGTATGAGCGTGACACTTGTGGCATGAAGAAAATAGGTTTTTTTTTACATAACAGAAGCATTTCTATGAAAGTATATTAAAATGAAAAAAGAATATAGATAGATTTCTATGAGTCGTTCTGTTTATTATAATTGTTTGTTTTTTTTAAATTACAGTTACTGAATTATAAGTGGTTGGTTAGGGCGATTTGAGAAAGGAAGGGGGTACAGCAGGCTTTCTCGCGTACGTAACGAAAACAGAGGGAGTATGAGTGGTGAAATCTATGAGAGGGAAAGTGGGAGGTGGTTTCGTTCACCGACCGCTAGTATGGCTGATATTAATAATGAGTGTTGTTTTTTTGTTTGTTTGTTTTTGTTTTTTAAAAGGGAGGAGTTTTTTTGAAACTGCGACAGACTTTACGAAGTCCTCCCGTTGAATGTGTTTAGCCGTGAAGAAAACAAATAAACTATTTGATGAAATTAAATGAAATTGTTTAAAAATTTCCAGAATGAAAAATTTCATGCGTTCGTTAATCATAATAGAGAATAACGGAATTGGAATAACAGATTGAAGACGATGCTATTTACGCATGCGCAACCGGATGTTGAAAACCGGAAAGCTGAAAGCTGAAAGCTGATTGCAAACATACAAGAACAATAGACTTTTAGTATTATATAGATATATATATATATATATATATATATATATATATATATATATATATATATATATATATATATATATATATATATAAGTAAATTTAGCGTACAACAAAATCGTAGGATAGATTTCAGAGGAAACATTTTTAATCAATGAAACTGGCGGGTGGAAAAAAAAAGAAAATTGTTAAAATTTTCCTTAAGGCTTTATCGTCTGACCCTCTAAGAGGAAACGTCAGAATGGTGAATTAAAAACTAAGAAAATCGAATGAAATATGAGGGGAAAAATTGTTTCTGTTTGAGAAAACGATTGAGAGCAGAAAAAGAAGTAAATCTCTCAAGGTTATGGTGGCTTTGAATC
This sequence comes from Sepiola atlantica, assembly GCA_963556195.1. Taxonomy (NCBI): domain Eukaryota; kingdom Metazoa; phylum Mollusca; class Cephalopoda; order Sepiida; family Sepiolidae; genus Sepiola; species Sepiola atlantica. The sequence goes on along the minus strand of OY744532.1, from coordinate 1,792,516 downwards.
ATTAAAGATCTCCAACTGATGCTTCAAAATCTTTTGTCTACACAGGCTAGGTCGAGAATTGTTAATAACTAACGCCTCAATAATATTGAGATAGTAGTTCGACCTGGAACTGTGGTCCATCGTTAGCCAACATTTTCGTTTCATCCTAGCCGTGTATATAACAACACCCGGCAAAACTAACTCTATGCATTTTAGCCTGAAGATTCCCCTCGGGGATAAAACGCGGGAGCCTCTGTGTAATTTAATTGCCATAAATATATTTTCATAACTTACAATATATATATATATATATATATATATATATATATATATATATATATATATATATATATATATATACGGACGTTCAAAATAACACATACGCGTCTTCCATTATAGACCATTTACTTAAAAACCCGGCGTGCGCTAGGAATTTTAGTATGGACTTCTTTACCATTCTCAGTCATGCTCACTCATTATACCATCTAAAAATCTTGGAGACGATCCACGTTCGTCTTAAACGTCCCTAAGCAAACGGAATGTTTATTAGGACTAGATGTGATCAGTCTCTAAGATTCATCCTCCATTGTACATATAACATAACGCTATTTTATTTTCTGTACTGTCTCTTTTCACCCCCTTTTTTAAATCCCTCGTTTGTTTAAACCCCTCGATACAGCCTTAGTTAAGAGAGGGCGAAACCGGTCGGCTGGCATTTTTTTTTCTTGATTAACTTTTAATCATGAACGATAGAATTCGTCTTCCCTTCATGCTTGCGATAATAACATTTTGTACTCCCCCAAAAATCATGAAATATATATATATATATATATATATATATATATATATATATACATATATACATATATAGATAGATATATATATATATATATGTATATATATATATATATATATATATATATATATATATATATATATATATATATATATATACCTACCTGTTTCCAAGGAGATTTGCTTACATTTTCGTTCTATTTTATTTTTCATAAATGTTTGTTTTTTTTAGTATTAGGATTAATAAATAAAATTGAATCATTACAATATCGTTTGATCAATAAATTATTAATTGAATCACACATTTGTAAAAGCAGAACAACATCTTTTAGTGTTGTTTTCATTTCTATTCATAAACTGATTGAATTTCAAAAGCTTCAAAAACCTTCAACATTTTACTAAATCATATCTTAGTATTTGCGAAAAAGTTTAAAGACAAAACTTTCTATTCGCCTGTTTACATGATTTTCAATTCATTTCAAATTTCAATAGAAAACAAAAGTAATTCATGTTTTGTTGTTATATATTAAATAATTAAAATAGTTCACTTGATTGCATAAAAAACGAAAAATATTCTAAAGGATTTAATTTCATAATTAAAATATTTTTCAAACAAAGAGTTTTAAAATTTGTTGTATTTCATGCATTTTGATTTTCAATAAATATTCGATTAATATCTATATTCATATCAAGTTAGGTATTTGGTGTACATGTTTATGTATGTGTATGCATAGGATTCACTTCTAAATTAACTACCCGATCATTATGAATTTTAAAACACAGATTCTATGCGTAAAAGTGTCGTAATGTTGGTTATATCTAATTTAATTTAGTTTGAGACGAATGAGATAAAAAGGTGGCAACAGCCCTTCGTGAGAATTATGTCTGATTTTTGCGAAACTTTAACAATAGATATTAGACATCAATTAATAAATATTCCCCCAATTACTGTTACTTTTAAGTATTTTCAAGAGTTTTAGAGGGCATAACATGGACACAACCTCACATTTTAAAATCAACTATTTCAGATTTGCGTTGAATTTGATCCATGATCATTAGACATTAATTAAGCAAGATTCTCTGAATTTAATTTTTTTCTTAAGACCCCTTAAGCTTACGCCTGACATTTTGGACATTTTTTTTAGAATTAAAATCAAAATGATATTTTCTGTAATGAAAGAAGAAATAATTAAGATAAGTATTTGGACGGAGTAAATAACCATTAGTTTAAAATGGCCATTTAAAGACGTGGAAAAATACCTTACGATGTTTAGATTATCGTCGCCATGTTGTCGGAATTGACTATGCTTGTATGCGTGTTTGTTTTTAAACTATATCTGTGTATCGTAATTAGTGGCGGCACGTGTATAGGAACTGTAGAACTGAAGCACCCCCCAAGTTATTCCTGCTCAATATTATCGATAAAATTTAAAATAATGCGTTCGTTTTTCTTTAATTCTCTCTTTTTACGTGTACATTATATTAGCCTCAAGTTTATTGTCGTTAAGCATCCCCAAATGCATGGAGGTGTGAGATTCACAGTTACATCTATTTGGCGTTGCTTCATGTGAGCCTGCACTAGTCAGGCCAGCGGCGCAAATGGTGCGTAGAACTGTCTCTCACCACAGCGACGAGTCTCCTATTTTTGGTATGCTGGTGAAATGCAGTGTTTGCTTTGAAATCTGTGTGTGCTATGTTTATATACCGTCTACCATATTCTTTAATCTGATCATTTATAGAATTCCGGGCTGTATTCTACTAAAAATGTGCACTTTCTGAGAAAATCGAAACGAAAACGGGAACTTTGTGTTAAATTTAGTTTTTGCTTACATATTTACTATTGAATAATCTTATTAGTTGAGAAAAGATAACTAAGTTTAGTCGTATATTAAATAAAGACGGAAAAAAAGCAAAAAGAAATAAATCATTTTTGACACGATCCCTCGCGCACAACTTGTTTCAGATAACCAATTTCATTCATAATGATTTCCGTGACTAAAATAGAATGTAGCCATAATTTTTAAGTTAAAACAATATTTCGAATCTTTTTCTTTTAGATGAGAATGGATAATTTGTATTATTCGGATTACTATTCTCTAATTGGATATTATTTTCACAACGTTTCGACCGATGTAATCTCCGGCTTTCTTTAGGTGCATATTGTCAAACTTGGGAATCTGTATGTCGAATTCGCGAACCTATATAGAGCTGAACGCTTTAGTTAATTCACGAGGGTAGATTGTTCCTGTTCCGTCACCCATAACCGGGTAGAAGTGTTAATTAATTATTATGTTATTCTTAACTAGTATCGCCTGTTGTACGGATAAAGGCGTGTATTAACAATCAATAATTAATTAGAACTTCTACCAGGTCAGGGCTGATGGAACAAGAACAATCTACTCCCGTGGATTAAATAAAGGGTTAGTTACAAATTCCGTCTAGTTTCCCAAATGTAACCTTAATTCGAAAAGATATTGTACATAAAGAAAGTCCGGGTTATATCAGCCGAAACGCTGTGAAAATAAAAACCGAGATGAGAATAATAGTCCGAATAATACAAATAATAAAAAAAATAATTCATTTATTTTTAAAAAATAATTAATATTATTTAAATGAGTAAAAAGTAAACTCGGTAAATTTGTAGATTGACATCTTCAGCTAAATCACTCCCCCCCCCCCCGCCTTAAAAAATGAGAATCTACTTGTTATGCGATTACGTGTGAACACTCTAAAAAACTTCGCGTAGAGAAGGCACGAATTACAATTGTATTAGAAATTAAAATTGGTGATGAGTTTCGAATATAAATTATACTAAAATGATCTCTATTTTCAGACAATTCTACGTTTTTGGGACACTAAATTCAATGTTGTTACCACTAGCCCTAAGTTCAAGTGACAAAGTTGTAAAACCACACGTAACCACCTAAAAAAGTAGAAAACGCCATTAAAAATAACGTACAGAATTTTGTTTTCATGACAACAAAAGCTAACTGTGCGAATAAATGCCCGGAAACGAGGGATGATTTTATGTAAACTGACCACCCTCTCTAAAATCCAAAATGATAGTTTTATTTTCTTGCTATGTTTCTAAGAGTGTTCACACGCCTATAAAAAGTAGAATCTTACTTTGGGGGGGGGGGGATTTAATCTACAATACTACTGTAATACTCGAATTTAAAAGCAAACGTTTTTAAAAAAAAAACAACTAACGTTATTGTTTGATTTGAAAAAAATAAATGTGAAAAAGATCAAAGGCAATCAATTGAAATAATTTATGCATCTTTTCCCCCTTCGTCTCATATTCCGAGTAGAATTTGTTTAAAGAAACGTGACAGTAGTTTTATGTATAAATTGTGTATATTGTTTTCCTTTTACACAATATTAAAACAATGGGTAAAACTTTTCTTAAGCTGCACCCACACTAATCTTAGCCACGAGACGCCACTGATCGTGATGTAGTAATGGAATGGATTAGGAGTGAAAGAATACTATTCTGTTATTCGTTAATTTACCGGTGATTTTTGTATTATTGTTTTTATATGGGAATCACATTATCACACCAAAATACTTTACAACAATTCTTTTTTTTTCTCGTTGATATTTTTGGATGCGGTTTTCAGTATCGAATTCCTCATGCATGTTTCTAGCGTTTAAGTTTGAATTAAATACAGTTTTCTTTTTTAATAAAAAAGATGGATTGATTTGAACATGATCGGAAGCGTTAGTGAATTTTGTTTTCATAACATTTTACCTTAAATCCTTTTTAGTACAAATATTTGTAAAAATGGGACCAACACCATCAGATTCATCATGCATTTTTCTATCTTCTAAGTTTAAATAAAGTATAATTTGCTTTTAAAATAAGGACAAAATTTTTAATTAATGACATGGATTTTCATGACATTTTACCCTGCATCTTTGTTACTACAAACTTTTATTAAAATGCGACCAACACCATTAGATTCCTCATGCATTGTTCTTTCCTATAAGATAAAGAAAAATACAAATTGCTTTTAAAATATAAAAGAAAAATTAAGTTGAAATCGGATACGTTACGATCCTTTTTTTGTCTTTTACATATTTTAATGTATCTTTTTTTCTACTGAAGCAAATTTCAATATTTTATGTCAAAATGTAGCTTTAATGGGGGTCCTACAAAGTGCATGAAACGAATCAAATTTAATTCAAAGCTAAATTATTGACTAAGCTTTGAAGGTGACATGAATGACTTAAGAATATAATATATATATATATATATATATATATATATATATATATATATAGGTAAATATATGATTTTGCATATACTTTCTACATTTTATAGACCAACCTTTTCAAGTTACAACCTCGATGAGTGTGTACATAACAACAGAGCATATATAAATAAACACTATTATGCTAAATTCCAGCGACCAATATTTTTTTCAATTCAGTGATCATTGTTTCAAAACAAAAACTTCGTAAATATACTGATGTTTTTGTAAGATGAATAAAATATCGGTCACTGTAATGTAGTATAATATGGTTTATTTATATATATATATATATATATATATATATATATATATATAATACGTCTGCGTATAGAAATGATTTCTTACAATTTGGTAGAGAATTCTGGTAAAATATTCTGTTTGTTTCTTGTTTTCTCCAAAGCAATCAAATTCTAAAATAATTAACAGTTGTTATAAATCGTAAGATTTGATAAAATCTAAAATTAAAACCGTCAAAAAATATTTCGAATCTCTTCAACCAAAGTAAACAAAAGAAAGATGACAACGTCCATTTTGGTTTCTTTTTCTTTCCCAGAAGAATAAAATATCTGACTGTCACTAGACTTATTCTCAAAGAGTCTATAATTAGTACTAGACAAGATTGTTAAACAAGTTGGCTTGACGACGATATGCTTTGTTTGTTTGTTTGTTTCTTTCTTTCATTCTTTCTTTAGCTATTTCTCCGTGTTATCCGATTTGGACAACAACGGACGAGACTCCAGGAAAACCGTCAAACCTGTCGACAACCTTTGCCCACTGCTCCCGGTCACGCGGATGTGCGTTGACACAACTGTCATGCAGATTATTTCAATGTGATGGACGCAGACTGGCCGGCACCTGGTTGGCATAAAACGAAGCTTCTTCATAATTCAATAGCAATTACGTTGGAACACCATTTGCTAAGTAACATGGCCGTATCGCTAACAAAGGCGGCCAATTCAGTTATTTTGAGAACGCTTATGTTTATTATTTACGTTGCTTTCTTTTGTATAACGTTGAAACGCAGGTTCACGTTGGATAACTGAAGTTGAGCCACGTTGAGTTACAGTCATTATTTTGAATCGTGTTGATAAAACCAGTCGCCGCAAGTATTATAAACTCGGGGAAGGTATAAATCCCTTCCCTCTCGTTCTTGATTATTTTAGTGAAATAGTTTTAGACTCACCGGAACTTGGTCGACATAAACAGTTTCTTCATAACGTAGTACCAATCAAGTTAGTTGGTGGGTTGTTTGTTTTTAACGGCATATCAAGCCTTTTCGAATCATTTAATGCCGAATCATTTTTTGTAAAAGACTTCAATGTATGTTTTATATTGTTATGGTGATCTACCCTACTGCGTCACTACATGGACTCTTCCAGACACTATGAATAGTGATAATGGTGATAAAAGAGATAGTCGCTATGTACAATCCAAAAGCAGTCTATGGCAACCCAATACTGACGTACTTTCTGTAAATACACACTCTTGTTACCTTCCTCTTTGTTGTGATATATCTTTTCGGTCAGTTAAGGTCACAACATATATACGATTAGTTCGTAGATTATTTTGCTTTATAGGTGTATATAATATAAGCCACTAGTCTATAAATGATACGTTCTATGTAAGCCATAAATACTTACAGAATGGATCTGGAAGTAATTGTAATTAATGGATGACTCCACACTCCACAAAACATCCAAATTGTTGTCTCACCATCGAATGCAGTTTTGTGTTATAACTAGTCAGATTGATAAGACTGAGAAATAGGGTATTGTTTTACTCCTCTCCAGGAGTTAGGCACAAGGCCAGTTTTTATCTTACTCCCACAAGTAAGATGTGACCCAAGGTCGGGTCGGGAAAGTGGGGTTCAAAAATTGCCTGGGCAGCCCCGTCGGCATTCCCCGGTAGGGGCGCCTCAGGCAGTAGGCAATTAACTTACTCCTCCGCAAAGAGGGGAGGCAAAGTCTGGGAAGGTGGACCTCCGAGAACTGGACAGACCCATTGACCGGCGTAAATCAAGACCCGAAGGCCAAGACAACAACAGTATGGGGTGAAGTATCCATCGGAACAGATACTACACTTTTATCTTAGCCAAAAGGCCATTGAGAAATAGGGTAAGCACTGAGAAAAGATAGAAATGGCTTTGACAGATGGATTTCCAGATAGTGATGTGAGACAGGATGTTCAAAGCAAGTTAGTGTAATGTCCGGTACAAATTCTATTTGACCCATAGATGGGACCCTGAGCAGCACTACTATCCCAGGTCAACTCTGACCTGGGAATAATGGGAACTGAAAGATGAGTAAGCGTTTCAAAAAGCCCCAGAATTAGGTGCACTTAAAGGTGATAGCCAAGATCTAATCAAGTTGAAACATCACTTGTTGAGAAACATGGCCGTAACAATAATTTCAAATGTAGATATTTGTATATTCACAATATTGGTTGCTGTTATGTTGCATTTTAACACCAGTTTCTGTTCTATTGAAACACTGAAGTTAAGCAACATTGAACCTGGTTAGTACTAGATGGGTGCTGTTTTAAATAGGGATAAGTTAGTACCAACTACAGAAGAAATCGCGAGGTTCTATAACGCTCAATATGAAAATACGCCCTAGTTTAAAAATCTCGTGCCTAGCTCTAAACCTGTGATTCAGTAACGTGACTATCTTTATCCAACGTTGACACAAACACACAAGGCGAGCGGACGTTCGCTCGACATCGTCCGTCCTATTTCACATGTTCTATTGACCTGATCATTTGTGAAATTCACGTGCTAAGGAACTGAGATTTTTTACGTATCCTATCGACACTCCCTCCATTCTTTATAAACATATGTACAATAGCTTCCCTAAAATGTCTTAACACTAGTTAAAACCAAAGTACATGTAACGCACACACTTTCTCTTTCAATGTTTTATACACATGTGCACGGTAGCTTTTCTCGCACATCACACACCAAATAATTGTCATTATTCTTAATCATATTTCACATTTTCATCACTTAGGCCTTCAGAGGATTTTCTATCTCAGTTTATATCTTAATCGACTGCCTTTAAAATTTCGTTCGCATTTACTCAAGTGGAAATTGGCCGTTTGTTTCTCTATAAACTTTTCTCTAAAAATAGCAATTGGTCTTGTTCAAAAAACAAAAAGCTTAGTTGACATAGATTAACAAGTCCAATATTTTACAATGGGAATGGCGGTTGTAACCGGCCACGACAATACTATTAACAGATATTCTGTTACACAATATACACATTACTGACAAAGAGAGAGAGAGAGAGAGAGAGTATTATGTATGTATAAAATATTAAATGAACATATGGTAAAATTGATTCAGACGGATAGATAATGTTTTAGAAAATGTCAGGTGCATTAAGGAACAAACAGCTAATTCTAAGTATTAACATCATCCTCACCCATAATACTTGTCTTAAACTGCTTTTATTCTATTCATTTATGGACGTGTATAATTGCGTTGTCAATTTATGCTTGCTTATTTCTTTCAGTGTTGCTGCTTGTGACCTATGATTGTCTTCATCTATTCTGAATACTAGCCCAGGTTTATAACATGAAATCAGCAGTGACAATGTGAGGAGAATATTGAATATCCTGCTTAAGTTAAAAAAATATCATTTAACGGTTTCTCCCGCTTAACTTTGAAATATTATTTGTCGGTACCTCACACTTAAGCTGGGAATATAATTTTGTTCGTTAAGTTTAAATTATCATTTTTTCGGTGTTCTCCACTTAGATAGCACCTGCAGATTTATCCACGCATATCTATAAGCGGCTTTGTTCGTCTGTCGATCCGTGACGCTAATGCTTGAAATAGGCTTTTCATCACTTCAGATTGAATGGACGCATCTTCGGAACGCCAGTTCTTATTTTTTTTCTTTTGCAATTCACTCTTTATAATTTGGATCATAAAATGTGTTGTAATTACCGCCAACGCAGCAAAACCAATCAAAGGTCGTAATGACATGAAAGAAATGAATTAAATGCAAACAAATGAACCCAAGTCACGAATTTCAAAAAATATCTCCATTCGCTTAAAGACAAATAAAAGTAATCAAAGATACAGATGAGCTGTTCTAAACATAGGATGTTTGTAGATGTCTTCACGAGAAGATTATGTAGTCGTGATTCAAACATGAATTGAGTTGAGAAATTAACATCGTTTCGTGTAATCATGAAGCTCTAATTTAAATAATTATGAAGCTAAATGACAAGAACGCATGACAATTTGCCGGTACATCCGTTACAAGTGTTTTGTTTTGTTTTTTTACTTTTTTTTTATTATTCCAAAGCAAGGCATATTACCACTGAAGCCTAAACGGCTCCTGTGATAGGCGCCAGATTTATAGGGGAAACCCTGAGTGGAGAGTTGGGCAGCAAAATGTTTCTTCACATTATATTTAAATTGCTGCATGTTGGTAAAGTTTGGGAAAGAGGGAGCAGGCATGGAATTCCAGAGGCTAGTGGTCTGAGGAAGTAAGTTATTTGAGTAGAAAGTCGTCTGACATCTATGGACCTCTACAGGGAAGGTATGTGGTTGTAAGTAGGGCGGCAGTATTTACGTTGAGGGGTACAATTACAGTAAGTTCATCGGAGCACACTCTGTGGAAGTACTTGTAGAACAAGCACGTGGGTGCAACTCGGTTACAATGCGACAGGAACTGGAGTATAGTAGAAAACTTGAACTTTAGATTAAAAGCGAACAGATTTAAATTTAAAAACTAAACACTAATGAAAATAACTGATTTTAATTTACGGAAGCTCTACGCAAATTAAAGGCTAAGTTCTAAAGTGTGAAAGTTCAACTGAAATGAAAAGGCTAAACCTCAAATCAAGAATGCTCAACATAAGTACAAACATTCGAATTTCAATTTAGAAAAATTTACCCAAATGGAAAACCTACATTTTTAAATTAAAAAATCTCAACACAAATTAAAAGGCTCAACTTCAAATAAAGAACGCCATAAACAATTGTAAAGACCCGAATTTGTATTAAGAAACCTCGACATAAATGGAACGGCTCAATTGTAAATTTAGAAATCTAAACTGAAATAAAAGGCTCAACTTCAAATAAAGAACACTTAATACAAATGAAAAGATCTTATTCAATAATAAGAAAGATTAATAAACATAGAACGACTTGAGGTGAAATTAATGAAGCTCAACGGAAATGAAAAGACTCAAATCTCAATTAAAAGAAGATATGTACAAATGGAAAGGCTCAATTATAAATTAAGTAAAATCACGACTGATGAAAAGACTCAATGTTAACTTAGAAAACGCAGCACAAATTGAAAGACTCAATTTTGAATTAAGAAATTTCAAATAAATAGGATCAAGTTCAAATTAAGAAAGCTCAACTTCAAATAAAATGTCTAATCATGAAAGTTTAAGTTCATATAAAACAAATCTAAACTTGAATTGCAACAGCCAACTTACAATTAGAAAAGCTCAACTAAAAATGTTCAAAGTCCATCTATCATTATAATATTCGAACTTGAAATGAGGATAGCTTAGGTATAAATAAAATGTTCTGCTTAAAATTAAAAAAACTAAAGTTCAAATGGAAACCTCAAGTAAAAAGCTTAACCTTAAGTAAAAAGCTCAATTTCTAATTTAAAATAGGTGAACATAATTTTAAAAAGCCTCAACTTTAAATTAAAAATTAATAACTTGAACTTATAAAAAATGATTCATGTATTGTTTGTGTCATTCGGATTAATGTTCTCATCTCGGATCTTATTCTCACAACGTTTCGCCCGATGTAACCATGAAGTTTTAAAAATGATGTACTTCAAATTTAAAAGTTCAAGTTCAAATTAAGAAAGCTCAACTTAAAACTCAAACGATCATCTTCAAATTGGAAACTATCAACTTCAGAAGCAGAAAGTTGAATAAAAAATTAACAAAAGCTACCTTGCAATTTGCTTGTTATTGCCTTTTTTGGTTAAATGTTTGATTTATCTTGTTTACCCTTCGACATTTGTTATAGAGAAATTACTGAAACCCTTTTTTTCTATATAATAAACTAACATTGATGGGTATGACGTTAGTACGAGTACAGCCATTCCTTGCATTACAAGCCAGTTACCTAACTTGTAACTACATATTGCAGTGTTTACTTACATTAATGAACCCTTTTCTATTTGTATATTGGCCGTTCAAATTATTATTAAATAGATTTGGGTAACATTACAAAAGTGGTAACGAGGATTTCAAGAATTCCCGCACGAAACAATAATGGTTACGAAATTATTAAACGATAAACAAAACTAGAACAAATGACAACAAAATGACAAAACAACCATTCGTAAGAAAACTATACCAATTATTGCATAAAGTGTCGGTAAGAAATTCAACTTGTTCTAAGAAAAATCATAACAAACCAGAAGAGTACCCGACTGAAAGTCAGCAGCAAACGGTGTTCAGTCAGACTTAGTTCTTGATATTAAAGACTTCCTGTTAAGAGTCGATTACTCTTCCGGTTTGCGAAGTTTCGTACAAATTTTTATTTATTCATTTATTTATTAAATTGTAAGGTGAACGTACAGAATAGTCAATAAAGCTCCCTCCCATGTTTAGAATGGCTTTCTAAATACTCCTCCGCAGTTTACGGACCGTGCTGAAATAATAACTTTATTATTTAGAAAGCCATTCTTAACATCGACAGGTGGCTTTGTTTACTATCCTGTACTTTCGCCTAACAATTGAATAAATAAATTAATAAGTTTAGGAAACTTAAACTCTCGCCTGAAGTTATATTACGGATGCAGTTAATATCAGGAACAAAATCTGACCGAAAACCGTTTGCTGCTTAATTTGAGTAGGGGTACTTTTTCTGGTTTGCCAAAATTATTGGTATTCAAAGCATTCACTATAGACCTATTTTCTCTTCGAGAATAAATATGGCTTTTTTGGCTTTTCTAAGAAAATAATTAACTGAACAGTTGATGCTATTATTTAAAAATATATATAGTTTAAAACGGTACGATAGTTTGATTGGAGGATTGCTGGTGAATAAGTATAAAGGTATTTTTAAGGCTGTTTGGAATGCAGAAAAAAACGAAATTGTGAAAGAAAGGATGAACAAAAACAAATAATTGGAGATAATTTATGCGAAATTTTTCTTCCATCTATTAGATTCAAATCTGTTAGTTTTCACTAACTGTTAATAGAGTTCGGAATAGTGGAAAACATTTTTTTTTTCATATTTTGATATTTCAGGAGAAACCTTCCCCTTTCTATATATATAATTTTATTTAGAGGAATGGAAAAACAAAAACAAAAAACACAAAATGTTCCTAGTCCTGAAGAGGACGTTGTACCGTCGAAACTAAGTTTATTTTAAATAAATAAATATTTATTTAAAAAAAACACACACAATTTTTTTCATGCGCGCCGGCGCGATCATCCTTATTAAAACCTTAAAACAATCACCATTGAAACATCATACAGACTTTTCTAGTGA
>OY744532.1:1742500-1775000 GCA_963556195.1 Sepiola atlantica | reverse complement strand
CCTAACATGACCAGGTATTTTCCCTGTTGTCCTTGAACGCCTCCAATGACATCTAATATATTACAGATTGTTGATTAAAATTTCATTTTTGTTTTGAATACCTATAGATTGTATATACATCCACGGTGTTAATACAGAGGGAGATATAGATATCCATCCTGAAATATGTATCAGGAGACACTGACCTTTCGAGATGCGCACTATTACATAGTAGTCAGTAATGGAGATATATAACACCCGTATGTTTCATGTACGCTCGCATGTGCGTCATTTTGAAAAGAACGGGTTCAAACAGTACAGACAAATATGATATGCGTGCAGATATCGAAAGAAGGCCAGTTTATCAATGGGGTGTCCATAACGATCTTGCGTATTAAGTGAAAAACTCCATTAAGCATTTTAGTATACACAATTGCTTTAACTTCAAACAGCATTACATTTCATATCGACTTTTTTATCGTAAATACATACGTACACACACAAATGCGTATATGATGACTACTTCATGTTGCAATATGATAGCCGTTATCATTTCGTCATTTATGATGCAAAACTGTTAGTTTTAAATATATTGGTATTATATATGCAAACACGTCATCATTGGAGAGTGGAATATATATATATATTTAAAAAAATGTTTTAATAAATTTTTATTTATTGATATAAATTCACGCGTCTGTTAACTGGTTTCTCAAGAAATGTTCAATATATCTCCTAACGACGCTTTCAAAATTGTAGTAACACTTATATTATTCATCTCAAGCCTGACATGGCATTCACTACAAGCACCGGACATATAAACTAACTCTCCAATAACATCGGAGGAGATCGTAAATTTTTTCACCATGAAAAAGAAAAAAATAAAAAAATACAATGTCAGTTTACCATGATTATGGTTTGTTAAATTGAAAATTCGGATTTATGTAAATATTTTTTTTAAAAATGTTTAAATAAATTTTCATTTATGGATATAAATTCACGCGTCTGTTAACTGGTTTCTCAAAAGAAATTCAAATATATATATATATATATATATATATATATATATATATATATATATATATATATATATATAAGTGAGGCTACCAACATTTGTAAATTTGAAAAAAAACTGTTTTTCAAAAATTGTTTATTATTTTATTATTTTATAATTTTATCATTTTCAACGCGTTTCGAGCATCTTGGCTCTCTTCAGATATTATTTCCATTTGAAGAAATGAATTTTTTTAAACAGTTTAACGTTTCTGCGCACGTATGTGTGCGCGTGCGTGCATGTGTTTTCATATCTTTGACTGCTTTGTGTCAAAGCTATGTGCATTTTAAACATGTGTCTTTCCCACTTTTAGCTCTGTAGTCATCTTCGTGTGTGGTAATTAAGTACATTTTGGTCAGTTTCTCAAGTGGTAGGAGTGCCCTTGAGATTTTATTACGGACTCTGTCGTCTGTGTGTGCGTGTGTGTGTGTGGAGTGCAAGTACATTTTGGTAAGTGCGTTAGTTTTGGTTTGTGTACGCCGGTGCGTGCGCGCATACATGTGTTTTTGTTTATACATACATACATACATACATACTCACACACTTATATACATATATATATATACATATACATACATACACACACATATACGTACATATACATATATGTAGAGAGAGGGGGTAGAAATAAAAGCAAGGAAAGAATAATTATGTATATATACAGAATTTAATTAGCTCTTAGTAGTTGTTTATGTAAACGATTGGTTGACGGCTACCATCAGCATTTGAATAAAGATAGAAAGATAGATAGATAGGTAGATAGATAAATAGATAAAATAGATAGATAGATAGATAGATAGATAGTTACATGGAGAGATATATAGACATATAAATAGATAGAGAGATAAATAGATAGATAGATAAATAGATGGATGGATGGATAGATAGATAGACAGACATACACACACGCGCGCGCATCCACATCCAATTTATATACATGTATGTACACATACATAGACATATACGCAAATATACGTGTGTTATGCATCTGTTCTATGTGTGTTGATGCGTACATGCACACGTGTGCGTGTACATGTGGGTTCTTGTCTATACACGTATTCACATTTGTGTTTATATGCATGCAGATGCGTGCGATTTGTCTGCTGTGTGAGGTAGGTTATTATCTGTTCAATGCTGGGTTGAATTTAAATATAAAGTGTTTTTCTTATGTAAAGAGATATTAATAATATTGAGTTTGAAAGATGGATATTACCTTGAATTTCCCTCTGCTGCATGACTGTATATTTTGTGAAACAAATAATTTTCTGTTTGTTTGGATGTTTATGTTGCTTTTATGTAAATCAACTCTATTGTTAACTATTTTGGTGGCGCCTATATACAATTCGTTGCATGTTATGCGTTTTAGTATATAGATAACATTTTTGGAGGTGAAGTTTGGGTCTTTTTTTATTATGTTGGGTTTTATAATGTTTATGAGTTCCCATCTATTATTATGTCACAAACTCCGCATCTTTCTTTGTTGCATTTTATGACCCATTGTAGTATGTGTTGATTGAGTTTACATGAGGTTAAAATGTACTTGAGTTTTTTTCGTTGGCGTTTGCTTTTTATTATTTTCGTTGTTTTTAGTAGGTTGCTTAGTTTATTGTTTTGGCCGAGTAGTGTTAGGTTTCTTGTTATCTCTGTGAATAGTTGTGGATTATTTTCGTTGTATGTAAAGACGTATGCTAATATATGTTCTTTGTTTCGTTTTTTAGGGTTTTGTAGTTGTTCTAATGGTATTTTTTTGGCTAGTTTTATACATTTGTGTTTTAGTTGTGAGAGGTATCATCTTCTCGTTAACGTTTTTCGTAGTTCCTCCAGTCAGACAATCCGGAGGTGTTTGTCACTGACTATAGTGCAGATTCTGCGTGCTAGGGAATAAGGTATAAATTTCAGGCAGCTTTTGGTGATGGCTTTTAAAATGGAGATATTGTTGGGTGTCCATGGGTGTGTGGTAGATGTCTGTAGTAATATGATTGTTTTTAATTTTAACTAGTATATCTAGGAAAGGTGGGTCTGCGTGACTGTGTTCTAGGGTGAATTCAATTTTGGGGTGTAGGTTTTGTAGTATATTGTGTAATTCATTGATGTCCCTCATATAGGGTCCCAAACGATAAAACAATTATCTGGGTATCTTTTCCCAGATTTTATGAAAATAGTTTTGATACTTTGTCCATATATTTGTTCTATCTTTTCATATAAGATCTCCTCTAGGTAAGCCAGTGTTAGGGTAGCATATGTTGGTGGCATTTTAGTTTCCATTGCTGTACATAGGGTTTGGATGTAGTTTTCGCTATTAAATTCGAAAGAGTTATGTTGTCTATGTTGCCGATGATGATGTTTTGTAAATCTTTGATGTAATATTTGTGGGTGTTTGTCTATCCAGTATAATAGTGTTTCTTTACCTAAGTCATGGGGTATGTTGTTATATACGATTCTAACGTCAAACGCAACTTATCTTGTCCCGGGGTTTTACTGTTTGTGGTAATGAGCTCATGTAGTGTATTCTTTGCTTTTATTTCTAGCATTCCTCTCTCTCTCTCTCTATCTATCTATCTATCTCTATCTCTATCTCTCTCTATATATATATTTATATATATATATATGTATATATGTATGTGTGAATATATATATATGGGTGTGTATATGTATGTGTGCATATATATATATATATATATATATATATATATATATATATATATATATATATATATATATATATATATATATGAGAAAGGAAGGATGAGCGTAATCCGACGTAATGGTAAATGAAAAAGGAAAAAACAAGAGATATTTTTATCTCTCCCACCCTAAGGAAAATTCACTAACACTCGCACCCCTCCTCGTTTTCACTGCTGCCTTAATGGTACCCACTCAAAGCTTTCCATATTCATTTCACTCTTTGCCACTACTGACTTCTCGCAGCCTGGACCCTCGTCCAGCGCTCTTAGTAACCACAGCTACTACTTTTCCTTATCGGCCCATCAAATCAACCCAATATTTCGATGTACTTGCATGACATTTTTATTAAAATTATCATCCTGAGGAAGTCTTACAATAAAGACGAAACGTTGATAAATATATTAAAAATATCTCTTGGTTTTTCCTTTTTCATTTCATTTCCCATATATATATATATATATATATATATATATATATATATATATATATATATATATATATATATATATATATATATCTTCAGGGAGGGTAGATTCTTTTATCTTTTTGGCCAAGATTTTATTGGATGTTTTGCTCTACTTTTAAAACTTTGAGTAGTGGTAATAAAAGAATAGCACAATCTCTTATATGGTTGGGCTTTTAAGCCTCTTATGTTCCTTTTTTGTTGTCGCATATGATGGGGATAGGGGGCAGGACATTTTGTCTCAAGGCCTGATGGCTGACCCCGGTTGGTCTCTTTCATGGCTGGAGCACTATTTTCAGAGGCAGGAAGGTTTACACTATTGCTTACATCTTCCCATGTGGTGTACGAACCGGTTGATGGGCCCTTTTTACACTGGGTGCTAGCCTGCCAGTATTTTCTTTTGTTTTTATTTATATTTTTCTATTGTTTCCTCATTGTCAATGGCTTCTAATTTGTTATTCAAAGTTGCCCTCTATTATTCAGGAGCGGGCTGGATGGCTTGAGGAGACAGCACACCATTTGTCTTTTAATATTTGGTTAGGGTTAACTTTAAATGGGAAGTATCCTCATATCAGGGTCCCTTACACACTCCTGTACAGAGAGACCGAAGACACCCGACGGTGGTGTCTAGTAGGCATTAAACAAAACCAAAAACACATTATGCGCGAACGCACCTGCATACACAAGCCAAAACTAACGCATTTACCAAAATATACATGCACTCCACACACACGCGCGCGCAGATATAGAGATGGCAGAGTCCGTATGTATATAGATATCCTGAAGTGAATTATATCCTAAGCCTACAGTTGGTTTCTATTTCACTTCCGCAGTTTAGTAAGTTTTTGGGTTCATTCAAATTTAAAATTTCTAGCTGCTCATTCGAACATAATCTACATAAAAAATAACTTAAAATAAATAAATAAAATAAAATAAATACACTTTACTAAATAAACACCTAAAGAAGCAATGAATAACAAAATGAATAAAAAAAATAAGGTCACTTGGTTATTTGAAACACTTACAAAAGGGATGCGCCAAAACTAAAAAAAAAAAAGTAAAGTTTATTCTGGCCATTGTTAGAAATAAGATCAGCCATTGGCTAATGAAAACATTAACCCGTGAGAGGGAAATTACAACGAATGTGATTAGTTAGTGAGTCAGACTCAATATCACGTTGATATATAAAAACAATCAATATCACAAATCTGTGAACTTAGCCTGAAGATTCTCTGTAAGGATAAAACATAGACGTCTCTGTGTAGCTTAATTGTCATAAATGTTTTTCTTATACCATTACTAATATATATAAATATAATATATATATATATATATATATATATATATATATATATATATATATATATATATATATATATATATATATAGTGTATATTTCAGAAGTTATAAACATATATATTATAATTTCAAATATTTCAACTCTGTTCCAGCAATAAATAGTCAACTTCCATATCACTTCTCATATACGCGTTTTACCAAAAAATATTTATTTGTAAGATTACATTCAAGCAAAGAAACAGAATGGAATTGATTTTCTTCATCAGTATATTAAAACTTATCAATTTAAACTAATATTATATAGACATAACAGAAATTGTTTTAATGTAAATAAATATAAAAAGAAAAGTTTAGTTTAGAAATGTACTGGAAATAAACACCCACTTACAAGTTAGATATCATAATTAAGAACACGAAACTTTTTTTTGTGTCTTCGCCAATTTTGCTGAAGTGTCTTGTAAAAATATACGTTTAAACATGTTAGAAATAAATTAATTATGTACGGTTTTTGTGTGAAATAAAGTTTTAACGGTCCCATAGAATATAAATTAACTTTTACCTGTCACATTACACACAACTCAGATTGATATCTTTTATATGAAAGATTGATCAGGAACATTAAAAGTGTACAATGAATTGTTCGGGACCGTTACATTTTTAGGGACCGTTAAAAGTCAATTTTTACTTTTTTTTCGTCTTTTTGTTAAAGACCTCTATATAAATGAATAATGATTAATGCCTCAACCCCACTCCATAGTTCAGTTTTCAGCATAAAAGAAAGGTGCCCTCCAAACCCTTAGTTTCCATGGTAACACTTTTGTGAACTCCTCTCTCAAGTCTCATAGAAACAGACTAACGCGGAGAACATGCGTTCAAAATTCCTGGATCCTACCACATAGTTATATTGTCTATGTAGGCAAATGTGTGTGGGAGTGAATTCTCAGCTATCATTATTATCAAACGATAAAAGAGGAATTTATTACACTGGGAAAATAACGGAATCGTGAAATATCACAGGTGTTGTTATTATGCGAAATATATTTAATAGAATACAGTTAACATATAAAATAATAAAGATATTGGGTGATGTTTCTAAAACTAATAAAAGAGAGTATCAAATAGCGATTGTGTTATTCTCTCCGGGTTTTTTCTGTTCGGAAATTTGTTAATTCTGCCATTCTTCTGAACTGTTATTCCGATATTCCATAGACTAGTACATTTGCCCGCGATCTGCGTAAGCACATACAAATCGAAACTTTAGAAGAAAACAAAAACAAGTATATAATTTAATGTAACCGATGTGACCCGGGAATCATTCTTTTTACATAAATCATATGATCATAAATATGTTCAAGGAAATAAAATAAAAATAAATGAAGAGTGAAAAGTATGAATCGTGTAAGTGACTGTTAACGAACGATTTCACTCCGAAGACTTGCCTGTGTTTTTTGAACGCCAATCTGCAATTCGTTTAATATGTCAATCGAGAATGTGAAAGAAAGCATTCGGAACAGCCAATCAAAACTAAAAAAAAACGTCTGGGTGCAGGATGCGTTCGGTATTTGGGTGGAAAATATAAACTAGCTAATAAACAATAGCAAGAACTAAAAAATATGAGATAATAATCGTGCTGAGAAGAAATGGTTGCCTATTAAGAAGACCTTCCGGTGGACGTGGGTGACAGTGGTAGTAAATCTAAGCGTGAAAATGATTTCGACTTCCTGTATGGATGACAATATTAGAAGATACACCCGATCAAGCCGACAATCAATTAAATCCCATCTATTCACTGTGGACGTCCCCAGATGCCGGAGTGTTTTCTACTCTACGAGCATCTTTTCTAGATCTGCCAGCCTTTGGAATTCCCTCCCTACCTCCTGTTTCCCTGACTGTACTAACATGCGGAAATTTAAATGTAATGTAAGCAAACACCTTTTTGCACAACTCCTCACTTAGGAGGACCCATATCATTCTGACCCCCTAATTCACAGTAGCCCCTTACGTCTCAGTAACAATATGCATTTTCTGGGGTCTATTAAAGTAAAAATAAGCTGATGAATTGGATAACATTTAATAATTAATGAGAGTGAACGAAACGAATTCATAATTTCCGAAAACACGCATCATGAATTGGCCTAAATCGCTGCTCAAGTAGATTCACATATGCAAGTTTTGGATAGAAAGGTATAATCGTCAATGAAGTAAGGATAAAACTTACCTTACTTTATTATAAAATATATATTTGTAGTTCATGTGTTCTTGGTTTAGAAAGAATTTAAGGTCGTTTGAGAATAAAAAGACAAAATCCATTGTCCGTGTATTACACTCTGTAAGGTAGACAGTTGAGAAGTATTTGATGTTTATTTTTATTATTTTTTTAAGATATATTTTTGTCCTAAAAAAATTATTTTTGAAAAAATATTTTTAGAAAATACTTTGAAAGTGTTTATTTTTGTCATTGTGCAATTTAAGTTGCGAATTTTCGCGACCGTGCCCGGCTCTTTATTAATCAAATAACAACAGAAATGTGTGTATTTGCTACGAACGTGCGGAACGGCTTTGTTAGAAGACACGCAAATGCTTACCTAAAATGTGGGTAACAACTCTCTTATGTTGGCTTGGGTTGTTTAAATTAGAGAGTGGTGAAGAGAGGAGGAAGAGAGAGAGAGAGAGACAGAGAGAGAGAGTGAGAGAGAGAGAGTGAGAGAGAGAGCATCCCCTGTTTCTGAACAACATCGGAAACCGTGCCACGAGCCAACGTCTTACTCTCCTACGATTCGCTTCTGTCTTTAGTTTTTGCCTATCAAATCATAGTTCTTCATATCACTTGAGATCTTAAGCATTCCTTTTATGATTGTGATCAGTATCATCGGCGCGTTTTCTGTTCCTCATTACTCTTCTGGGATCAGCTGTTCTTTTCCTTACGTTGCAAGGTTCACGTTCTTTCTTGCTTTGAGACATTCGCTATTAAAAAGTCATTTAGTTAAAGATTGCCTTTGCTTCTTCCACCATTGCACAGATTATTTATTCAATCACAGAATATCGCTTTCGGGTGAAAAATGACTACCGCAGTTGTATTCATTTCTGTTTCTTTATACGCAAGTTAAGATATTTTCTTCTTAATAATGTTTTGATACATATTTCAAAACGTTTTTATTAGAGAAAAATGTTTCGTTTTTTGTATAAAAATCAGCTATCAGTTGTGTCAGTATTGGGAAATGTATGAAACTGACAGAATCAAACCTATAGACAGAAAGATGCAAGAGAAAGAAAGTTACGCATCCCCCTTTCATCCCCCCCCCCCGTACATACTCACACCGCAAAATCTATGATAATGTAAACTGCTCATTCAGCTGTGCGTGACAGGTGATGCCATCTGACGGCGAAGGAAGTGAACCCCAATGCAAATGTTCGATATTTCCCAGTGAATAAATTTATTAGACTATAAAGCCGATTCTCGCAGAAAAGATGGTATGTGTTTCAATGGGAGAGAAAATAAAAAATGTCCTTTCTTCGTATCAAATAACCACGGAATATTTTAAGCTGCAGTTGAACCCTGTTTTTACAGTTCTACTTCAATGTTGGTCATTATTATTATTATTATTATTATTATTATTATTATTATTATTATTATTATTATTATTATTATTATTATTATTATTATTATTATTATTTCATAATAATCTAAACTTTTGGATGTTTTTAGTCGGAGTTTTCTTCTTTTTTTTTTTTGAACATCAAGTCAATTCCCTTCACCTTAAACATTCAAGCTATACCTTAAAACTTTCGCCGTTCCTAACAGGCAAGCCTTTTGCAGAATTGGAAAAGAAATTGTCTCATCAATCTGTTAAAGCCATTTATGGTGGCTTTTCGCGATGGTTCCAAGCGTTCCAATTACAACGGGAATCACCTTTACTTCCTTACATTTACATAGTCTAACTAATCCCCATTTTAGATCTTGATATTTATTTATTTATTTATTTCGTGTTCTTTCTTCTGCACTTCGGTATCGAAGGAGCAGGCTATATCAATGATTAAGGAAGTTCTCTTGTTTTTATTTAGAAAGATCAGGTCGGGTTTTAATGTTCAAGAACCTTATCAGTTTGTATGCGCATGTCCCGAAGAAGTTTGACATTTTCGTTCTCCTGTACCACTTCCGGCTTATGCTCATACCACTTCTCATTGTGGTCCAATTCATAAAGTTTATTATTATTATTATTATTATTATTATTATTATTATTATTATTATTATTATTATTATTATTATTATTATTATTCAGTAGTCACTGAGTTTTTACAAGAGTCATTATTACTCATTGATCTCTGGCAATAAAAGTGGTGTTCCCTGGAGTGAGACTGACAAAACGTCACACATGCAGCATGCTTCGCCTATTTCAACAACCGTTAGAAATGACTTTCCTTTATCACAACAGTCGCTAATGATTTCTCGCCGATAACGACCGTTGGCTTTCCTTGGATATAAGACTTGCCAAGATTCCAGTACACTCCGTGTCCTTCCAGTGGAGGTCTTGATGATGCTCCCTTTCCTCTTTTTACCATCCTTCTTGACCTTGCCCAGCTTCGGCTGGTTCCAACACTGCTTTTAAGTAGTGTGAAGAAGGTTCAGATTCTGGGATTCTGGTAGTTTCAGTTACCTTGGATTCGTATGATGTTCTTTCTATCTTCGTTGTTTTATTTCTATTTCACTAGAAATCCGCGGCGTGATTGCCCTGCCCGTAACGCAACCTGTTGAGGATGTTGGAAAGTCAGCCATTTTGCAAAGGTGTGTCGTTCTGGTACTTCTGCTTCAATGGCGTCTATATCCCTGAAATCTCGGACTTCAGTTTGTTGCCTGGTAAATGTAAAAGTGGGGCGCGGCAAAAATATTTCAATGTCAAACTGTCTATACTTCCTAATTTGTGTGCTGCCGTTATCCTTAGGTAAGATGTCATGGGTCAACATGAAAGTGTCTGTGTGAAAGTTGGTGGAAAGAGGCCCCTTTTTAAGTGTGTGCGGACTGACTACCTTCTCTGTTCCCACCTCCCTAACTCTTTGCTAATCTTGCTGAAGATTTGCAAACCAATAGCTGTCAAATCAAGAAAATACACTAAGCAAGATAGAGAATTCATTGCTACTGAAGTAAAAAGACTACTTTCTGAAGGAACTATTGGGACCAGCACTTCCCCTTGGTGAGCCCAGGTCGTAGTCACCACTAATGAATGACATAAAAAGAGAATGGTGGTCGACTATTCTCAAACTGTCAACAGATCCACTATGCTGGATGCCCATCCTTTTGCCTAAAATTGATCTATTGGTAAACACGGTTGCACAATAAAAGATCAATAGAACCGTAGATTTTAAATCTGCTTGCCACCAGGTCCAGATGTCTAAGAAAGACAACCCATATACCCCCTTTGAAGCAGATGGCAAGGTATATCAATTACGCAGGGTACTGTCTGAAGTAACCAATAAAGTTGCTTGCTTTCAAAGGATAATTTACAAGTTTATAGCTGATAATTCACTGTCACACACATTTGCCTACTTAGACAATATAATTATATATAGTAGCAACCAAGAAGAGCACGATGAGATCCTCTATTAATTCATTAAACCTGCAAGAAGTGAAATTTAATGTTCAATCACAATAAATGCTCTTTCGCCATCTCATCATTGGACCTTTAGGTTACACTATATCTGAGGGTGAATTAAACCTGACCCCGAGAGACTTCGACCACTTAAAGAACTTCTCGTTCTTCGGGATATCAATTCTCTGCGTCGTGCATTGGGAACGTCCTCTTTTTATTCCGAATCGATCCCTAAGTATTCTTAAAAAGTTGCCCCCTCATACAAACTAATAGCTTTCCACTACCCAAAACAGCTGAAAAAGCCCTTGAATACTTTAAAACTGAAGTAGAAAACGCAGTTGTGTATTTTATTGACGAGACAATACATTTCACCGTAGAGACTGATGCTTCATACAACACTATTGCACCCCTATTGAACCAGTCTTGGTAGACCAGTAGTTTTCTTTTCAAAGACATTGAGCACCAGTGAACGAAAGCTCTCTTCTATAGAAAAGTAAGTCGAAGCTATTGTAAAAGCTATACGAAAATGGAAACAGTACTTAACAGGACGTCACTTCACATTGCTTACCAACCAGAGATCAGTGGCTTTCATGTTTGATTCAAAACAGGCTGGAAAAATAAAAATGATAAAATTCAAAGGTGGAGGGTCGAACTTGCCTGTTAGAGTTCCCTTATTAACTACCAGCCGGAAAAAGATAATGTCACGACAGATACGTTTTCTATGGCGTATTTTTCTGTTGTAAGTTTGGATACCCTAGAGAAATTAGACAGCTCTCTTTGTCACCCAGATGTTACAAAATGTTGCATTTTGTTAGGACAAGGAACCTTCTTGTCTCCGTGGATGATGTAAATAGAGTATCTACCACCTGCGCTGAAGGCAAACCAAAATTTCACCGTCTTAATGCTCTGCCCTTACCTTGAAAGGCTCAGCAATGACTCAAGGACACCTGTCATCTTCTTCTCGTAACCAATTTCTACTTATAGTAATAGACGAATAATTTTCGCTTCCTCTCGTAACCGGTGTCTACTTGCAGTAATCAACGAATATTCTCGCTTCCCTTTTGTCCTTATATGTCATCGCAAACTGTTATCAAATGCCTTACCCAACACTTTGTCATGTTCAGTATGCCAATGTACGTGCATTCGGACAGGGGTGCCATCTTCATGTCTTCCGAAGTGAAAACCTTTTTACACGGTCACGGAATTTCAATAATCGTACCACACCCTATAATACTCAAGGAAATGGCTGCTGCGAACTCTATAATGGGATAGTATGGAAAGAAATAACTTAAAACACAACGCCTACTTATAACTCAATGGGAAAATGGTGTCTTTTATTTTTTACAATATTTCGGCTGTTTTCAGCGGTACCATGATGTCAATCTTCCCTTCAATTTCAATTTATCCTTTTCGGGTCTTTCGGAGCTTTTCCTGGCGCTTATACTCTAGTTTTTTTCGGGTTCCATATTCTTTTCAGCTTACTGCCAACTTTCATGTATTTGTTTCGTTTTTCTGCCTCTTTGATCTTCACCCGGGACTGCGTAATCTACGATTTGGCAAGATTTTTACCTTCTTGTTGATTATTATCACGTCGGGTTTCCTTGCTTGAATGAGTGTCTGCATTTGTATTTCTATTTCGTAGATAATGTTCATTATCAACTACTGGCTCCAGTTTGTATCGGTACCATTTGTCTACATGTTCAAAATGCAGACGTTTACATAGTTCTAAGTGGATTCCCTTTTCAATGCAGCCATGTCTATTTTTCTATTCCTTTTGGGCTAGTACGCTGCATTCACTTATTGTATGATTTAATGTTTCGTCTCTTTGTCCACAGAGACGAGATTTACTTTTTATCTGGGTTTTGTCCATCTTGACTTTGATACTGATCCCGTTGTTTTGTGCGGCTGTCAATAACGATTCTGTTTCTCTGTTCAAGTGTCCATGTGTTTTTGTACGACATGTCTTTGGTCAGTTTTATAAATCGTTCATGTAGCTGCTTCTCTTCTAGTTTTGCTTTTGTCGCCTTTTTGTTGCATGGTTTCATTGCTCTTTGTATTTTTACTTTTGGCAAGAGATAATTTGGATTCATACAAGACACTTTCCTCGAGTATCTATGGTCTCTCTGTACAGGGGTTTGTCAGGACAAGCTGGCGTGAATATAATTCCCCCTACAAGTAAACCCTAACAAAAAATTCAAAGTAACATAGTATTCGAAACCCAAATAAGATCCCCTCAGTATGGATACCGCACACTAGCTTATACGAGTGTTAACTAACTGTGCCAGAAAAATAAAAGTTTTGACTTTAATTCAATTTCAAATCAAATTTTGTGCAACCCACTTTCTCTCTACCTATCTCTCTCCAATCAAAATCGCTTCTCCTCCTTCCCAGCTGCCTTCTTCATTTATATCACCTGATATCCACATATGCAAATCACATAAACACCTACACCTATGAAGAGAAGCCCTTTTTTAAAAAGTTTTGACTGTAATTCAATTTCCAACCGAATTTCGTGAAACCCACTTTCTCTCTGCCTTTCTCTCAAAAAGTTTTGGCTGTAATTCACTATCCAACCGAATTTCGTGAAACCCACTTTCTCTCTGCCTTTCTCTCAAAAGGTGTTGACTGTAATTCACTATCCAACCGAATTTCGTGAAACCCACTTTCTCTCTGCCTTTCTCTCAAAATGTTTTGACTGTAATTCACTATCCAACCGAATTTCGTGAAACCCACTTTCTCTCTGCCTTTCTCTCAAAAAGTTTTGACTGTAATTCACTATCCAACCGAATTTCGTGAAACCCACTTTCTCTCTGCCTTTCTCTCAAAAAGTTTTGTCTGTAATTCAATTTCCAACCGAATTTCGTGAAACCCACTTTCTCTCTGCCTTTCTCTCAAAAAGTGTTGGCTGTAATTCACTATCCAACCGAATTTCGTGAAACCCACTTTCTCTCTGCCTTTCTCTCAAAATGTTTTGACTGTAATTCACTATCCAACCGAATTTCGTGAAACCCACTTTCTCTCTGCCTTTCTCTCAAAATGTTTTGACTGTAATTCACTATCCAACCGAATTTCGTGAAACCCACTTTCTCTCTGCCTTTCTCTCAAAAAGTTTTGACTGTAATTCACTATCCAACCGAATTTCATGAAACCCACTTTCTCTCTGCCTTTCTCTCAAAATGTTTTGACTGTAATTCACTATCCAACCGAATTTCGTGAAACCCACTTTCTCTCTGCCTTTCTCTCAAAAAGTTTTGACTGTAATTCACTATCCAACCGAATTTCGTGAAACCCACTTTCTGTCTGCCTTTCTCTCAAAATGTTTTGACTGTAATTCACTATCCAACCGAATTTCGTGAAACCCACTTTCTCTCTGCCTTTCTCTCAAAATGTTTTGACTGTAATTCACTATCCAACCGAATTTCGTGAAACCCACTTTCTCTCTGCCTTTCTCTCAAAATGTTTTGACTGTAATTCACTATCCAACCGAATTTCGTGAAACCCACTTTCTCTCTGCCTTTCTCTCAAAAAGTTTTGACTGTAATTCACTATCCAACCGAATTTCGTGAAACCCACTTTCTCTCTGCCTTTCTCTCAAAAAGGTTTGTCTGTAATTCAATTTCCAACCGAATTTCGTGAAACCCACTTTCTCTCTGCCTTTCTCTCAAAATGTTTTGGCTGTAATTCACTATCCAACCGAATTTCGTGAAACCCACTTTCTCTCTGCCTTTCTCTCAAAAAGTTTTGACTGTAATGCACTATCCAACCGAATTTCGTGAAACCCACTTTCTCTCTGCCTTTCTCTCAAAAAGTTTTGACTGTAATTCACTATCCAACCGAATTTCGTGAAACCCACTTTCTCTCTGCCTTTCTCTCAAAATGTTTTGACTGTAATTCACTATCCAACCGAATTTCGTGAAACCCACTTTCTCTCTGCCTTTCTCTCAAAATGTTTTGGCTGTAATTCACTATCCAACCGAATTTCGTGAAACCCACTTTCTCTCTGCCTTTCTCTCAAAAAGTTTTGGCTGTAATTCACTATCCAACCGAATTTCGTGAAACCCACTTTCTCTCTGCCTTTCTCTCAAAATGTTTTGACTGTAATTCACTATCCAACCGAATTTCGTGAAACCCACTTTCTCTCTGCCTTTCTCTCAAAAAGTTTTGGCTGCAATTCACTATCCAACCGAATTTCGTGAAACCCACTTTCTCTCTGCCTTTCTCTCAAAATGTTTTGGCTGTAATTCACTATCCAACCGAATTTCGTGAAACCCACTTTCTCTCTGCCTTTCTCTCAAAATGTTTTGTCTGTAATTCACTATCCAACCGAATTTCGTGAAACCCACTTTCTCTCTGCCTTTCTCTCAAAATGTTTTGACTGTAATTCACTATCCAACCGAATTTCGTGAAACCCACTTTCTCTCTGCCTTTCTCTCAAAATGTTTTGACTGTAATTCACTATCCAACCGAATTTCGTGAAACCCACTTTCTCTCTGCCTTTCTCTCAAAATGTTTTGACTGTAATTCACTATCCAACCGAATTTCGTGAAACCCACTTTCTCTCTGCCTTTCTCTCAAAAAGTTTTGACTGTAATTCACTATCCAACCGAATTTCATGAAACGCACTTTCTCTCTGCCTTTCTCTCAAAATGTTTTGACTGTAATTCACTATCCAACCGAATTTCGTGAAACCCACTTTCTCTCTGCCTTTCTCTCAAAAAGTTTTGACTGTAATTCACTATCCAACCGAATTTCGTGAAACCCACTTTCTCTCTGCCTTTCTCTCAAAATGTTTTGACTGTAATTCACTATCCAACCGAATTTCGTGAAACCCACTTTCTCTCTGCCTTTCTCTCAAAATGTTTTGACTGTAATTCACTATCCAACCGAATTTCGTGAAACCCACTTTCTCTCTGCCTTTCTCTCAAAATGTTTTGACTGTAATTCACTATCCAACCGAATTTCGTGAAACCCACTTTCTCTCTGCCTTTCTCTCAAAATGTTTGACTGTAATTCACTATCCAACCGAATTTTGTGAAACCCACTTTCTCTCTGCTTTTCTCTCAAAAAGTTTTGACTGTAATTCACTATCCAACTGAATTTCATGAAACCCACTTTCTCTCTGCCTTTCTCTCAAAATGTTTTGACTGTAATTCACTATCCAACCGAATTTCGTGAAACCCACTTTCTCTCTGCTTTTCTCTCAAAAAGTTTTGACTGTAATTCACTATCCAACCGAATTTCGTGAAACCCACTTTCTCTCTGCCTTTCTCTCAAAAAGTTTTGACTGTAATTCACTATCCAACCGAATTTCGTGAAACCCACTTTCTCTCTGCCTTTCTCTTTCCCATCCAAATCGCTTCTCCACCCTTCCCAGGCGTCCTCCTCATTTATATCACCTGAAGTCCACATATGCAAATCAGAGACCACCATAAACACCTGCACCTATGAAGAGAATCCCTTTTTAAATCTGCATACACGACAAGCGAAGCACCTCATTCTTTTTCCTGATGGTGAGTGTTCCTCTTTATTGTCACAACGAGGAATGGTGCAACTTCGCCAAGTAATGTTACTATTAGTAACAGCACATAGCTGGATACTCCACCAGACTAGATCAATTTTGGGCTTAAAATCCGGTAAGACAAAGAGATCACAAGAAAAATATACTATAACATCGTTAACTGGTTAATTTTGGAGAGGAAAATTAATGTTTTTCACTTCTTTACTAAATCAACGTTTGAGAGGTAAAGGAGAACTTTAATTAGACACTCGGATATCTATGTACATCATATAGAGATCAAGTGTTAGCCCCAGGAAAGGGTTCCCTTGATTTCTTAGAACTTACACTAAAGTCAAATGAAAAAATCAGTATTTTTGCAACGATAATCAGACTTTCTGTATTTCTAGTTCTTTTGTCGTACTATTCATGCAGTCTTGAATACTTATCAGTCCTTTTTCTCATCCCATTTTTATATAGGGTCGGTTAGTATCATAGATATGTTAACTAGTTCTTCATTGAACAACGTAACTCAGTTTTTCTTTTGTCCAGCCTATGAAGGGTCTAGAGTATCTTACTATGAATACTGTGAAGGTATTTATTCCTTTCATATTTCTACCATATAATTCTGCTTCAAGGAGTTATTATTATTTTTATTTATCCACTTGGAGTTTTCGCACTAGTCACAATCAGTTATTACCTATAATAATAAGCAGTGGTGTTATCTTGAGTGTGAGTGATAGCAAGTCTCCCCAAATTCCCAGCACACAATCCATCTCTTTCAATAACTGTTGCAAGTCATTTTGCGTTCTCGTAACAGTCGGTTACCATTCTCGCTGACACCGACCGTTGGTCTTCTTTGGAATGTTTGTATTCATGTGCGCATGATTTAATAATATGTAATGGATTTTGATAAAAATTACAATAACGATTCCAGACATGAGGTTTAGTAGCTTTATATTTTTATGATAATCGTCGTAAGGGGACATAAAATGACGCAAAACTATTCTATTCCGGGAATTCATTTACCTGTCCTTGGTCGGTATTCTTCTCGTATATATATATATATATATATATATATATATATATATATATATATATATATATATATATATATATATATATAACCTAATCCGTGGTTTGAATCGTGTGACTGGTTTGTATGGTTATAGCTACAAGGATGAAACGTATACGTATGTAGATAATATTTTTAAATATGTATTATTAAAATAATTATATATATACATATATATATATATATATATATATATATATATATATATAATAGAGATTATGTATCTGTCTGTCTGTCTGAAGCCGAAACTCCATCAGAGTAATATTACTATTTACTTAGTCTGCCAGCTTCTATATATACTACTACAAAAACCGCCGTAAACATAAATAAAGTAGAAAGAAATTTCAAGACGAGACTGCGATTAAAAAGGAAAACGTGTCAATAATCTTACTTAAACTAATACTTTTTCAACTTCCTTATATACTGTTACAAAAAGTCGCTGAGACACGTCTAGTGTCTCAGCGACTTTTGTTGCCATTTACATAATTCATTCCTTTTAAACTTGAATTACATTCATATTCACAATATACACTTATAACTGCTATTATCAAATTTACATATGTATTTACAATATTTTCTGATAAGGTGATATTAATAAAAATTATTCATACAATTAAACACATTTCATTAAGAAACCAGTGTGTTTTTAAACCATACTTTGAATGGTCAGTACTGTTAAAATTGCAAAGTCATCCTTTCGGAAGAGACGTCATTTTGAGAGGATTTTTTTTCAAATTATCATACTTTATTTTCATTACGTTGTTAAGACAAGGTGTTTTGTTATAAATTGAAGTTAAGCAAGCATACTTCAGCCATTAGTAAATGGGTGACTATTTTGAAAAAATATATTGCTGACTCATCCTTTCGGAAGTGATGTCATTGTGAGAGAATTTTTTTCACATTATCATTTTTTATTTTCATTACGTTGTTAAGACAAGGTGTTTTATTGTAAATTAAAGTTAAGCAATATATATCCCGGCCATTACTAAATGGGTGACCATTTTGGAAGAATTAATTGCTGACTCATCCTTCCGGAAGTGACGTCATTGTGAGAGGATTTGTTCACATTATCATACTTTATTTTCATTACGTTTTCAGGTGTTTTGTTGTAAATTGAAGTTAAGCAACAAATATCTCGGCCATTACTGAATGGGTAACCATTTTGGAAGAATAACAAAACTGGTTCTTTGATATGACGCAGGCGCCTTCAATAGCATATTTAAACATGAGTTCTTTGATATGACCAACGCGCCTCCTAATTTGTTTCCTTTGTTTAACTATGCATCGGGGAGGGTAAAACAACATTTATGGGGGGGGTCAATTTTTTCTTTTTTTAACTAAAAATATTCTTATGTATGGGGAGGGTAAAAAAAATTGAGGGGGTAAACAAATTTTTTTTCTTCTTTTTTTAACTGAAAATACTACTATGTATGGGGGAGGGTAAAAAAAATGGGGGGGTAAAAAAATTGTTTTTCATTTTTAATTAAAAATATTTATATGTATGGGGGAGGATAAAAAAAAATTGGTGGGAGTCAAAAAAAAAATTTTTTCCTTAACTAAAAATATTTCTATGTATGGGGAGGGTAAAAAAAATTACGGTTGGGCAAAAAAAAATGTTGTTTTTTTAACTAAAAATATTTCAATTTATAGGGGAGGGTAAAAAAAATTGGGGTGGGGTCAAAATTTTTTCTTTATTTTTAACTAAAAATATTCTTGGTCGGAAACAAAGAAAATCAATGTCTAACTACCCAAGAAATATGACTGGGGCTCCATCGGTTTACGGGTTAGCGTTCATTTCTGATGCGGCAGCCTAGCAAAAATATGCGACTGGAGGGAGCATATATTTGCTAGTATATATAATTATGACATTCCATACTCAAATACTGCATGTATTAAAATCAGCTCAATTATCAAACCTTTTGATCAAGCAGAGCTATTGTAGGGTAAGTTGAGACAAATTAATTCATAAAATTATTAATTTCATTTCCAACAATTCAAGAGTAAGAATTATTAGGCGTACGATCGTTTCTAAGACGATTGGGAATTTTATTTTTGTTGATTATTTTCTTTTTAATTCCAATATGTCTATTTCAGCGGCTTTTACAAAAGATTACAAATAGAAGTCAAGCAAAAAACGTCAGCATTTTTGTTTGAGTTGAACGTAATTGAACCCCCCCTTCCCAAAAAGTAGCTAGTCACGTTAGAGAACAACATTTACAGTTATTTTTCATCAGTCGATAAACATTTAAAGTCTTGGGCGTATCAATTGAAGACGTCTTTTTGGTAGATATACAAATGTTATATGTATTGTGAATTTTAATGTTAACTAATAAGAAGCTTCTGAGATTTCAATTCGGGGGTCGGGAGATAATATTTTTGCTTTCTGTTTGAGTGGAACGTAATTGAAGCCTCCCCCCTACCCAAAAAGTAGCTAGTCACGTCAGAGAACAACCTTTACCGTTATTTTTTAATTTCGACCAAACGTGTGATAACTTTGCATCGATTTATTAGACAAACATAGGATGGGAATCTATCATCTTTTTTTATTTTTTAATTTTTTAAGAGTATCCTAGAAAACTTATACTATGTAATTAGGTAACATATATATATATATATATATATATATATATATATATATGTGTGTGTATGCGTGTGTATGTGTATATGGGTATATATATATGTATATGTGTATGTATATATGTATATATATGTATGTATATATGTATATTTATGTATGCGTGTGTGTATGTATATGTATATATATATATATGATTATTATCTTTTTTATTATTTTTTTTTAATTACTTATTTATTTATATATTTATTCATTTTTTTTTTTTTCGTAAATGTTTCTTTATGTATGTGTGATAGTGCACTTTGAACCTTATGAAAATGAGAGAAACACTATCCCTGTGACAGGATCACAGGTAAACTAAGCCTGGGCCTGGTGTAGCCACATACACCAAACCATGATAAATGTCTATAAATACAAATAAACGCCGTGGGACTCAGAAGAAAGATCTTAGTGTCATGATGGCAGGGGCTCCCTCGACGGTCAACATGGGGGACCCGGTCCGCATCCTACGAATGTTGGCTCCTTTAATTTCAGGAAAAAGACCACGGACAAAAAATAGGTAGGTAACTAATCAAATTCGAAATATGATAAAGACACTGACCAAACACAAGAAAGCAAGAATGAAAATAACAGACCAAAAAGCTATAGAAAGAAATGGACCACAAAAGAGAACAGACTGGTAATGGAATGCTACTACAAAAGCCGCTACCCCACAGAAGGAGGATATCGGAAACGAATGAAAGATCTATGGGACATTTCTACTGACTACCATACAACGGCACAAGGGATAGCAGATCAAGCAAGACAGATACTCAAGAGAGGGTGGTTCTCGGTGATGTAATTAACGGAAATTAAACAAAAGATAAATGGCGTGAAGGATCAAGACACATCATTTGACGAAAACTCCCAGGAAGAAGACTGGAAAAATATAAACACAGAAACTGAGAAAGGCGAAGACGACGAAACTATAGAACTATCTGAGGAAGAAGCAAGAGAAGTGGAAAACATCAAACGATTAATGTCCGAGAACAAAACAAAACTTCCATCCCTAATGAACGAAGACTGTAAGAAGTTAAAAGTTGAAACAGAGAAAGTAAACAGAGTACTCACGTACATCCCAACAGACACTATCACAGATCTAAACAACTTGATATATGCGGGGGATCAATAAGTATGAAACTAAAAAGGGAAAAGAAGACTGACCAAAAGAATGGACAGACAAGGTCTGCAGTGGAGATCAGACTGGAAACCCAGATCACCAAACTTCAAAAGGAAGCTAAAACCGTGAATAGGATGAAAGAGAACAGTAAACGATGGAAGAGCAGAAATCCGAATCGCAAGGAAAGACGAAATAAGAAACATGAAGAACTAAAACAAAAGATAGCAGCAAAAGAATGAAGATTGAGACGATACAGATACAAATCAGAACAATACAAACAGAACAGGACCTTTAAAAACAATGACAGCCAGTTTTACAAAAACGTAAACGGAGAAAGAACAACAACAGAACAACCGGACCCGACACAAACAAAACATTTCTGGAGCAAGATATAGGAAAAGGCTGAAAATCACAACAAAAATGCTAAATGGCTGAAAGACATGAAAGATAAACTTTAAGAAATTGAAGAAAGAAACGGAAACAGAAATTAATGAAGAAACTATTAAGACAATACTAAAGAAAATGGCAAACTGGAAAGCACCAGGTCACGATGGAATACATGCATACTGGTTCAAAAAATCCACGACCCTAGATGAAAGGCTAGCACAGAAACTGAGAGGATGTATCCATAACACAGACGTACCAGAGTGGATGACCAAAGGAAGGACAACGCTCATACAAAAAGACGCCAAGAAGGGAACGACCCCAAGCAATTACAGACCAATAACCTGTTTACCGACAATGTGGAAAATCCTAACGGCACAACTGAGAGAGCAAATTTACCATCCCCTGAACAGTCGTGGACTACTTCCCGAGGAACAAAAAGGGTGCCAGAAAGGGAAAAGAGGGACGCATGATCTGTTATACATTGATCAAAAGATCCTGAAAGAAGTTAAAAGCAAGAAAAAGAACATATCTATGCCATGGATTGACTACAAGAAAGCGTACGACAGAATCCCTCAAGCATGGATAATTGAATGTTTAAAAATGTACAAGATATCCGACAGGATTATTAATCTAATCAAGAAAGCAATGGAAACATGGAGATTAGAACTGACAGCTGGAGGACAATACTTGACGGAGATAAAAAAAAATACAGAGAGGCATTTTCCAAATAGACTCACCATCACCACTACTGTTTATCATAGCCATGATGCCACTCAACTACATACTCAGGAAATGTGATGCCGGATACAAGTTCACAGGCAGAGAACAACGAATAAACCATCTCATGTACATGGACGACCTGAAGCTATTTGCAAAAAGCAAAAAGGAACTGGAAAAGCTGATAATTACGACCAGAATCTTCAGTCAGGACATTCAAATGGAATTCGGAATGGAAAAGTGTGCATTGCTAGAGATTAAAAAAGGAAAGCTGGAGACGACTGAGGGCATGGAACTACCCAACCTAGAGCAGCTATAAATATTTGGGAGTTTTGGAAGCAGACACAATCAAATCAACAGAAATGAAAGAGAAGGTTAGAAAAGAATACCTGAGAAGAACAAGAAAGCTCTTAGAAACAAAATTATATAGCAGAAAGCTAATCAAAGGAATAAATACCTGTGCAGTATAACTTATAAGATATTCTGGACAATTCATAAGCTGGACTAAAGAAGAACTCAGGCACCTTGACCAGAGGGCTATAATGCACTACATCCAAAAGACGATACAGACAGACTACGTGAAGAGAAACGAAGGGGGAAGAGGACTGGTAAGTATAGAAGACTGTGTGGACGACACTAAAAAAGAGCTGGAGAAATACATAAACCAGAACACAGAAAGGCTGATCACCGCAGATACCGTCCCAATGAACAACGCAGTAGCATCGAAACTGGACACAAGCAGACAAGAAAAGAAAAATGGGAAGAAAACAACTACATGGACGATTTATAAGACTCACAAGAGAAGAGACCCACGAAAATAGCTGGGAATGGCTAAGAAAAGGAAACTTGAACAGAGAAACGGAATCTTTACTGATGGCTGCACAGAACAATGAGATTAGGACAAACTATATTAAAGCTAAAATAGATAAAACTTAGGAAAACAATAAATGCAGACTGTGTGGACAAAGAGACGAAACAATAAATCATATAATAAGTGAATGTAGCAAACTTGCCCAAAAAGAATTCAAGAACAGACATGACTGTGTTGGCAAAGTAATACACTTGGAACTGTGGAAACAATTAAATTTCGAATATGCAGACAAATGGTACAAACATAAACCAGAAACAGTACTGGAAAACGAAAAACACAAAATCCTATGGGATATGGATATACAAACAGATAAACTCATGCAAGCAAGAAGACCTGGTGTTATACTAATAGACAAAAAGGAAAAATCTTGTAAAATCGTAGACTTCGCAGTTCCAGCAGCCACAGAGTGAAGATCAAAGACACGGAAAAACGAAGCAAATACACAGAACTAGCCAGAGAACTGAAAGGAATATGGAGCATGAAGAAAGTTAGTATAATACCAATAATCGTAGGAGCACTAGGAACAATCCCAAAGAACCTGGAGAAAAGACTGGGAGAAATTGGAATCAAAGGGACCATCGAAACCATACAAAGAACGGCAATGATCAAAACAGCTGCAATCTTAAGGAAAATCCTCGATTGCAGAAACCAACACGCATAAGCTACAAAAGCTAACCAGTCACAAGGAATTTACAACAGGGAGAAAACAAAACCACATGAAGAACACCACAATAAGAACCAAGGAACAGAAACTGCAAGAAACAGCACTTCATAATCCCCCCCAATAAATTTCACCGGCCTCAGCTATCACTACACAAAAATGAACCAAAGAAACAGAAATTACAAGAAACACTATAAGCTCCTCCCACCCCCACCCCCTCCAAAAAATAAATTAAAAAGAATTAAAGATTATTTTTTTAAGTAAGGAAAGATAAAAGGAAAAAATTAACGAAGCAAAGGAAAAAAGGGAAAAAAATTAAAAATTAAAAAAAAAAATTTCTTTTTTTATTAATTAAAAAACAAATTTTTTATTTATTCATTTATTTATTTATTTTTAAATGGTGCCGGCCTAGGCTGACACCAGAAAAAATATTTGTAGAGGGTCGAGGAGGATGAGAAGACCGAGGAGGGACAGCACAAACCAGGCCTCCACGTGCAGAGAATGCTGGGACCTTGGGGAGGCTTATTGCCACACAAATCCCAGAGAAGACCAATTGTCCTTACCAGCAAGAAATTAATAATAAGAGGCTGTTGCGATACCGCATCGTTATCGAAAAGAGGTGAAGAATACTGGAAATCTGGGGAGGCTTGTTGTCACTCAGACTCCAGGAAATACCAATGTCGGTGAGCAATCACTGACGATGATCTGTGTGAGAACTCCTAGTGAGTACAAATAATAATAATGTAATTAGAACAAAAATAGGACAGGAAAACTATTTGGTATGAAAAATAACAGCAAAGAAAACAAATACAAAAATCACAAATGCGATAACACATCAGAGGAAGTTACATAAAAATATACATAAAAAGCATTTTGTATGAACAATGACAACAAAACAAAAAACAACAACAAATAGACAAAACAAATCCCAAATAAAAACAAAAAAATACTAGAGGCACAAAGAAAGAAAAACATAACAAAAGAAATCACAACAAAAAAAAACAGAAAGACAAAAAAAAGAAAAAAACTAAAACTACGAGAAGCACATATAGCTTTACATATCATCGAGGTTTGTTTTTTTTCGAAATGAAAGAGGGTAGATATTAGACTTAATATATATTCCTTGAAAAATTCCAGTATACTGAAATCATATGCCCTTAATAGGGTTAAGATGAAAATTCATATACACTAAATGTACAAAAGCAAGGAAATTCCCAAATGTTTACACTTTTATTGTCATTAAGAGAATGCAGGCACAACAGGGCTATGTATTTTACTGGTAGGAGTTTTTCTTCAGCGCACTTCACACACTTCATCCACTCATGCATAGAGATTTATACTGTAGTGATGTGATAATAGAAATGGTTTGGTTGATAAAAATTTGCGAATTTCCTTGCTTTTGTACATTTAGTGCATATGAATTTTCATCTTAACCCTATTAAGGGCCTAATAAAACCGGTATTGTCCGGGCCTTTGGGCCTGGATTTACGCCGGTCTATTAGGGGTTGCCGGTCCTGTGCAGTTCTAGGAGGTCCACCCTCCCAGGCTTTGCCTCCCCTCTTTGGGGAGGAGTAAGTTTATTGCTTACTGTCTGAGGCGCCCCTACCGGGGAATGCCAACGGGGCTGCCCAGGCAATTTTTAAAAAGTAAGAGTGTTCACCTCTCGAGCGCTGGCTTATCTAATCCCACTTTCCCGACCTTGTGTCACATTTTACCTTGTGGGAGGTAGATAAATAACCCTATTAAAGGCATATGATTTCAGTATACTGGCATTTTTCATGGAATGTCACTACTTTTGCTAGGCTATGCCTCAATACAATGCCTTCTCATAAGGTTTTTTGGAATTTTCTGGAAAGCTAAGGTGTATGGTAAACTGAAATTAAAATGCCATCAACTAGACCCTAGAACCTCTATCTCTGCCAAACATCAGCTGAATCCATCAAATAGTTGATGAGATACAGGGTAACACATACGTACGTACGTACGTACGTACGTACGTACACACAGATAACATGATTTTATGATTGAACTTTCTGGATCTCTGGGTTGCCTTGACTAATGATGCTGAAATTCTACACACTTATAGAACCTATCAAATAAAAATTTTGTGCAAGGTTTTAACTAATTTGGTTTATTGGTTTTAAAGTTATGATTGATCAAATAAATGAGATTTCCAGCATATGCCATTCGTAAGTCTATTAAGGGATAGAGCGTTCTCGCGCCTCCCTTGATTTTATTAAGTCATCCAAATGTAAATGTTACTAGTTCAAAGCTTAAAATATAAGAGTATTTTTTCACATTGTATTCAGAAGTAGGAGTCCTTTTATCGGTCAAATATAACTATACAATGACTCCTACTTAAGAATATCTGCCAGTATTTTTAATAGACGATCTAATAGAAAAAATAAAATTCCATCTTATTTTTAAAGAATGTGTACACGTTTGTCGCTATTTACAAATCTGAGAGAAAGCCAATTTGTTTAATCTTAAAAAGACTCGCGTCTCTTGGGATGACCCGGGGCGTCGATGTTGGATTAGCTTGTCAAATGAATGTGATTTGATTTTTTTCACATTTTTTTTTAACTGCAAAGATGCAGAAGAAGAAGATAATGTCACGATGTTTGCATGGCGATGTTTCACTTAAATTAGCTCCATCACTGCATGATCAGTCGTATCTATTACTATTGTCAGGGTAAGGTTTTAACAAAATTAATGGCGCTCGAATCTATCTATCTCTCACACACACTTATATATATATATATATATATATATATATATATATATATATATATATATATATATATATATATATATGAGGATAAAATGCACGATATATTATGAAATTAAATGCCGTGAAAGACAGGATGTGTGAAAAAGCTAGACGGAAAAAACAAATTTAAATACAGGACAAAATGATCAAAATACGAGATATTTTACAGGTTTCGTTTGGATCAACGAACGTATTCAGAAATATTTAAAATCTTCACTTTTTCTGAAGACGTTCGTTGTGCGAACGAAACCGGTAAAATGTCTTGTTTCTTTATTACTTTTCTTTTATTTACCTTTGTTTTTTATTTCGTTTTTCTTTTTTACACACGCATATATATATATATATATATATATATATATATATATATATATAGTCTTTTAATGATGAATATATATATATGTATATATATATATGTATATATATATATATGTATATATATATATATATATATATATATATATATATATATATATATATATATATATATATATAACTCAGAAGAATACAAAATTAATAACATAACTACTATTATGTTATCATGTTCAAGAAATCAAATATCAACAAAGTTTATGTGATCAGAAATTTAAACAGAATTCATATCTTTGGCGCACAATAATAAAAGATCACTCTCTATTACTTCTTCGTTACAGAACAATCAAAATTATTCAATGAGTTTTCAGTTTTTAAAAACCACAGAATATATTAAAACTAAGACTGCCATTTTTTTTTCTGAATCATATGTACACATACATTTTTGTTGATGTTGAATTTTAAGAAATCAATCGTTTGAGAATCTAAAATTGTCTCCTTTGTTATGGCCTTTAGCATCTCGGATATATCTACGATTTCCTCGTAGTTTACCTCAAATAAAATATTACCTTGTGGGGAAAGTTGTTGTTGGGCAGCAATAGAAGTGTCTTCCACTCTCTCACCATAAAGTTGTTGTTCGGCAGCAATAGAAGTGTCTTTCACTTTTCTCGCCATAAAGTTGTTGTTCGGCAGCAATAGAAGTGTCTTTCACTTTTCTCGCCATAAAGTTGTTGTTCGGCAGCAATAGAAGTGTCTTCCACTTTTCTCGCCATAAAGTTGTTGTTGGGCAGCAATAGAAGTGTCTTCCACTTTTCACACCATGAAGTTGTTGTTGGGCAGCAATAGAACTGTCTTCCACTCTCTCACCATAAAGTTGTTGTTCGGCAGCAATAGAAATGTCTTCCACTTTTCTCGTCATGAAGTCGTTGTTTGGCAGCAATAGAAGTGTCTTTCACTTTTCAATCCATAAAGTTGTTGTTGTGCAGCAATAGAAGTGTCTTCCACTTTTCTCACCATAAAGTTGTTTTGGGCAGCAATAGAAGTGTCTTTCACTTTTCTCACCATAAAGTTGTTGTTCGGCAGCAATAGAAATGTCTTCCACTTTTCTCGCCATAAAGTTGTTGTTGGGCAGCAATAGAAGTGTCTTCCACTTTTCTCGCCATAAAGTTGTTGCTGGGCAGCAATAGAAGTGTCTTCCACTTTTCTCGCCATAAAGTTGTTGCTGGGCAGCAATAGAAGTGTCTTCCACTTTTCTCACCATAAAGTTGTTTTGGGCAGCAATAGAAGTGTCTTCCACTTTTCTCGCCATAAAGTTGTTGCTGGGCAGCAATAGAAGTGTCTTCCACTTTTCTCGCCATAAAGTTGTTGCTGGGCAGCAATAGAAGTGTCTTCCACTTTTCTCACCATAAAGTTGTTTTGGGCAGCAATAGAAGTGTCTTCCACTTTTCTCACCATAAAGTTGTTTTGGGCAGCAATAGAAGTGTCTTTCACTTTTCTCACCATAAAGTTGTTGTTCGGCAGCAATAGAAATGTCTTCCACTTTTCTCGCCATAAAGTTGTTGTTGGGCAGCAATAGAAGTGTCTTCCACTTTTCTCGCCATAAAGTTGTTGCTGGGCAGCAATAGAAGTGTCTTCCACTTTTCTCACCATAAAGTTGTTTTGGGCAGCAATAGAAGTGTCTTTCACTTTTCTCGCCATAAAGTTGTTGTTCGGCAGCAATAGAAATGTCTTCCACTTTTCTCGCCATAAAGTTGTTGTTGGGCAGCAATAGAAGTGTCTTCCACTTTTCTCACCATAAAGTTGTTTTGGGCAGCAATAGAAGTGTCTTTCACTTTTCTCACCATAAAGTTGTTGTTCGGCAGCAATAGAAATGTCTTCCACTTTTCTCGCCATAAAGTTGTTGTTGGGCAGCAATAGAAGTGTCTTCCACTTTTCTCGCCATAAAGTTGTTGTTGGGCAGCAATAGAAGTGTATTCCACTTTTCTTGCCATAAAACAACAAAAAAAATGTTAGATTTCACCTGTAATGTTCTACTTATTTAGCATTTCATAAACATGTCTATGATGAATTAAATTATTTCCACAGAAGTAATATCTCATTCAAATTAATAGATTATTCATTTACAAGGTAATCTTTACTTAAAATATCTTACACCCACCCATCTTAGTTTATGTTCAGGGTTAATGCATACGAATCTACTGTAAAGAAAACAAACTATTAGCAAAGATGTTCTTGTGATAGTAATCAGCATTGTATCTTTAAAAAAGTGCCGAATATATTTACTAGTAAACAGTATAAAAAAGACCCTTCATATGATTGATAAATATTAAAATATGCTGATGAGGAGGATTTGTTATCTATTGGAAATGTTACTAAAATATTATTTTGACAATGAATAAAGCGGAGTCTCGGAAGCGTGCGTACATAAGAGACGCGTTGAGTATGTTTTTTTCTGAAACTCACTTTGAATATTTGAAATTCTAATTAATATGTTTTTAATATTTAGAAATGTATTCTGTTAATGCATTAAAGCTCTAATTGATATAACCTTTGAATTATTCCGTTTATGGTATGAAATAGTATCTGAATTATTTTACTAAATGTATATATAGATGGGTCACACCTAGGAGAATTCAAGAATCATTGTAGTTTATCAACTGGATTTTTCCTAGTGTATATATATATATATATATATATATATATATATATATATATATATATATATATATATATATATATATATATGGTTCTTACAAAAAATATATATTTAAGTATATACTCTTAATAATACTCGAAAATGTTCCACATTGCAAGCTCAATAAAGTTGTATTACAAGCTTAAGAGTATATATATATATATTATAGGTGCATTCCAATGACCAAAGCAACAATCAATCCATATTCATACCTTTCATCTGTTCTTTCAATTTCTTAATCTTCATGTATCGTCGAACGACCACAACCAAACTTTTCTTCTGCTTTTTTCAATTTCTTTACTTTCATATATTGGCAAATTCCTATAATTCCTATTTGTCTCACAGACAAAACAAAAGTTTTTTTAATATGTTTATATTGTATCTTTTTAAAATTATTTATGTATATTTTATCAAAATTCAATTCCTTTTCTTGCATCTTACGACCGTTTCGCAGCAGAATCAAGAGAAATACATAGTCTTCATCTGAACTGTTTTGCTCATGTTCATTCGGAAGCAATATGAAATAAACCTCGATTCAAAGATAAATGTGTGTATGTGTGTGTGTCTCTGTGTGTGTGTGTGTCTGTCTGTGTGTGTGTGTGTGTGTGTGTGTGTGTGTGTGTGTGTGTGTGTGTGTGTGTGTGTGTGTGTGTGTGTGTGTGTGTGTGTGTGTGTGTGTGTGTGTGTGTGTGTGTGTGTGCACAGTTAATTTCCTAAACTAATGAACGTATCATTATGAATTTTTGAATATATATTCTAGTCAAAACGATGAGTAACATGGGCACATTATTCTTTTTTAAATGTTCATATTTGGGGGGGTTGGGACGTATAGTTTTTTTATGAAGCGATCATTATGAATTTGGGAATATATTCTCGACAATTCGCTAAGTACCATGGGCACATTATATATTTTCTTTTTTCCAAACTTTTCCATTTAGGGTGTGCGTTACCTAAAACACTTTTTAAATAAGTTAGTTGCTAAATATTTAATAAAGAAAAAAACTGCTCTAAATCAAATTTTTAATTATATTAAATAAGGCCTTTGTATAAGGATCGGTGCGTACGCGTGAGCGTCAATAATATTTATGTTATTAGTAAAATCCTCTTGTACTTATCATCATAAATTATGGAATATGTACTCTTGGCAATATGTATTCTTGGCAACAATGGGAGTAACGTGATCACATTATTTATTCTTTTTGTAAACTTTACCATTTAGGGGAAGGACACTGAAACCTAACCATCAACCCCAAAGAAATTTAGAATTTAGAACTAATTCTATATGTATTGCTTATACCGTCTACTATAGCCCCCTTTACGTGGATTGGTGCACTCTGAGAGAATTTATAAACGAGCAGTAATACTATGGTTTAAAAGCGAGATTCCAGCCCCATTTGTTGTTGTTGTAGAACTACTTTCAACTTCTCACTATAAGCGCTCGCCGATTTGGCGTTTATAGATTGAAATCCCTCTTATTTTTATGTGAATTTTCGCCGGCCGAGAGGAACGACACCCGTCTCCGAATTAATGGCGATTTGTAAAAACCGGGTTCAAGTCCTCCGACCGACATGAATTAAAAATTGCGTAAGCATGAAACATCGATGTCTGTTGGTAAAAATAATTAATATTTTCTTTTAAAAATATTATATATATATATATATATATATATATATATATATATATATATATATATATAGGGTGGGCAAAAATAAGGGTCCTATTTTTAAAAATTCATAACTTTTTTATTTATTGAATTTTTTATTTTTTTTTTAGAATAAGTAAAGGACCCCTTCCAAAGCAAGCATGAGCCGTATTAGCCCTAAGGAACGTACCCTCATTTAGAAAACATTATTTTTGCTTAAAAAACTCAAAACAGTGTAAAAAACAATACTTTAGTTTTTGTAAGTTTTAAGAAGTGTTTTTCGGC
The DNA here is from genome assembly GCA_963556195.1 of Sepiola atlantica. Classification (NCBI taxonomy): domain Eukaryota; kingdom Metazoa; phylum Mollusca; class Cephalopoda; order Sepiida; family Sepiolidae; genus Sepiola; species Sepiola atlantica. The sequence goes on along the minus strand of OY744532.1, from coordinate 1,743,295 downwards.
TAAAATTTGTTTTGTTTATTTCAAAAAATCTCGGAAGGGTCAGTCTACACACACATAAAGTTTGGTGAGTTTAACTTTTATTTTGTGGAAGTTATTCAAATTTAAAGATAGGACCCTTATTTTGGCCCACCCTGTATATATATATATATATATATATATATATATATATATATATATATATATATATATATATATAGAGAGAGAGAGAGAGAGAGAGAGAGAGAGAGAGAGAGAGAGAGTCAACCACAGGCTTCAATATAGTTTGACGGGGACAGTGTTTCAATGAGATTCGAACTTTGACAGGTTGGTCAACAGTCAAGATCTCTTATACTTACGCTATTACGCTCTCCATAAAAGTTAGGGAAATTATAATGTTTATTTTTGCATTATACGCTGCCTAGAGAGCTCTCTTCTTTTATAGAGAGCAATAAACGCTCTGCGATAACCGTTAATTCATGTATTAATAAGCATAAACTATCTTTGAGCGACCTCTTTCCACTGTGTCTCTTTACAATGAATGGTAATCGTCCATTTAAAGAACGTTAAACGACGCATACAAAAAGAAAATTCAATTAAATAAAAACGGTCCCCCGCTGGTTTCATTTTACCATTGATTTGACACATTGAATGAAAAAGTATTCAACGTTATTTGTCAATCGAACATGGCGCCGACTCTTATTCTGCCGTGTCAGCTTTCAATACTTTGAATGGTTTCTTACTGAGACAACAATCGACATAACTCGGCTAACATCTATTGGAACAAACAATGCTACATCGTAAACGAATATATATATA
>OY744532.1:1735000-1740000 GCA_963556195.1 Sepiola atlantica | reverse complement strand
TAAACAACAACAAAAAAGAGCTGTTAATATCAAAATTGTTATTTTTATTTTACTTATACATTCTTTATTTTTCTACAGCAAACCAATAAGAAATCTTTATTTCATCCTTATCTATCTAAATAAGCAAATCTAATATTACAAGACACTCAACAAATGATGTAAATTTCCTCCATGATGTACTCAATTAGTCGGTGAATCGAGAGAATACGCAGAAAAACTATAAATATAGAAAAACGTTTTTTAACCATGAATTTCATTTACTTACTCTTTCACTAAATCTTCATGTAATAAAATCATTACAAAGTCGTCTTAATTACGCCGTAATTATATATATATATATATATATATATGTGTGTGTGTGTGTGTGTGTGTGTGTGTGTGTGTGTGTGTGTGTGTGTGTGTGTGTGTGTGTGGATGTGTGTGTTTGTGCGTGCTGATGTGGACTAGATGAATATCCGTACCAGTACGGGTAAAAGCAATACATTTAGCATTAGTTTTTTAAAAAAATTCTTAGGGGTGTATTGTACGGTTTCGGAAACACAGATCGAAACTTCGACTTTTCACTGTAAGCCAATTCATATATATATATATATATATATATATATATATATATATATATATGAAGAAGAATGGAAAGGAATTAGAGAAGCAAAAGCCAAATCAAAATTCAATTCAAATGCTCAGAGCAAGGTATATTCCGCAAAAAGGCAATTTATTCAAGTTAAATTTTCCTTAAGCCAGGCTTTTCAAAGATCAAAATCTTATCATCAGAGGAAGTTGCTGGGATAGATAAGTTGGCAATGGCCAAGATTTAAAATTTGAAAAAAAGAAATAAAAGTTGTAGGGAAATTGTTTTCAAATTTTAAATCTTGGCCATTGCCAACTTATCTATCCCAGCAACTTCCTCTGATGATAAGATTTTGATCTTTGAAAAGCCTGGCTTAAGGAAAATTTAACTTGAATAAATTGCCTTTTTGCGGAATATACCTTGCTCTGAGCATTTGAATTGAATTTTGATTTGGCTTTTGCTTCTCTAATTCCTTTCCATTCTTCTTCATATCTACCTGCTCTATCCTGGATATTGAGCTGTATACTCTTCACAATAGGTTTTACCTCTCCTAAAAGTTCGCTTTTAGTACACCTCCTTATATATATATATGTATATATGTATGTGTGCATATATATAAATGAGGCTAAAAGCCTTTAAAAGCATGTTTAGATGCGATATTTATTAATAAAATAAAATCAGAACAGTTTTTTTTTCTTTTTAAATTTTTACCTTGATCTTTTGACTAATAATTTCGCTAAATAGCTAGCATCTTCGGAGTATAAGGAGAGGTTGTAACAGTTCCGTATGTTTGTAGCAGTCCGTACGAATAGAAAATGGGCGTGGTGTTGTTACAATGGTTCACTCACTTTTAAATATGAGGAAACGCGCAAACACAATAATCATGTGTAAGTCATGTAGATGCGTGAAACGCGCGCACACATACACAGGCACACGGGAAGTGGTTACACAATTTTATTAATATAGAGACTAGTCAATAAACAAATTATGATTTCACCCTCAACCGTTAATTTGAACACTTTAACTTTTTTTCATGAAATGTTATATCTGTAAATTTCTTGGTTGGTAGGTGAGATTCGCGTTGGGGTGTAGAACAACGGAATCAAATTGCGAGAATCGACTTGGAGTTTGCACGCTTACACAGTAAGACCATTCATGATGGTCGACTGCTTCGACCAGATTTGTGAAAAGGACGTAACGGGGTATCGAAAGTGTAGTATAATATCGACGGGTGGATGGACACTAGATCAATGAAAAATAAACAAGAAAAGATATGTAAATCAAATAAATAAGTGTCGAAAATGGAAAACAATGTAAAATAAACAAAATAAAAATTAATAAACACTTCAATTTTGCCTGAATGGCTATGATGAGTATTTGTATTGTTTCTCCTCGGACTATTGTCCTGATCGTTGGCGTTTATTTATTTTATATATTTTATCTATTATAATTCTAAAACTCTGATAATAGTGCTTACTTGTTTGCACATTGAATGATTAGTTTGTTAGATGAAAAGGCGAATGAGACGAAAAGTGGTGGAATGAGGGGGTAAGGGAGGGTGAAGTGATGGTACGAGATGAATCAGGGGAGTAGTAATAGCAGACACAACAGCGTAAGAGAAAAGTCAGGGGATGACGTAGATAAATAAATGGCGTTATACTATAACCCTTCTTACTTTTTATTTATCTACCTCCCACAAGGTAAGATGTGACACAAGGTCGAGAAAGTGGGATTAGATAAGCCAGCGCTCGAGAGATGAGCACTCTGGCTTTTTAAAAAATTGCCTGGGCAGCCCCGTCGACATTCCCCGGTAGGGGCGCCTCAGGCAGTAAGCAATAAACTTACTCCTCCCCAAAGAGGGGAGGCAAAGCCTGGGAGGGTGGACCTCCTAGAACTGCACAGGACCAGCAACCTCTAATAGACCGGCGTAAATCCAGACCCAAAGGCCCGGGCGATACCGGTTTATTAGGTGGGGTAAAAAAAACCCGGCTGCCTATTTGCGGTAATCACAAAGAGTCGTCCTGTTGACCGGCAGCCAAATATAATTCATTCCTCTATCACAGCAACCAGTTACTGTCGCTTTCACGCTCGTAAACTTTCTCTCGTGTCATGGGCTGCAGCCGAGACATGTATGCACACATGTAGCTAAGATGTTTATATAACTAAAGATTTATACCAATCTCTACATATGAATATATATGATGAATCAGATAGAATTGTTAATTGACATGACATTCATGCAGACGCACGTTTGTAGATATGATATGAAACTGACGAAATGTATTTTCCCAAACGGAATTGCAGAAATAAGAAGGAGCGTCTCCTTCTTATTTCGTAAAAAAAACAAAACGAATATTCTGAGCGAATGCTGGTAGCCGTTCTAATTTAGAATAAGGATTTGAATTGAAAGCGAATTAAAAGGGGGATGGGATATTGGTGGCCATTTGCATTTTATTTAGTGCAGTGATGTGATATATGGAGGAGTAACCTCTGAAATGTAGTGGCGAATGTCGGGATTTGTAAATATCGGGCTGCGTATAGAATAGCATCGAGGAAATCGATGTGAATTTCAAGTTATAAGTATGAGTTTTTACTGGCTAAATAGATGCAATGCTATTTCGGTCTAAAGTCTAAAATATCATTTATTATATATACATATAATTTTTATAATTTTATATACGTATAAAATTTATAAAATATATATATATTAACGAAATAAAGTTAAGGGCGACTAATAATGCAATTTTCTGCATCTTAATCACTTAGGAAGTGAAACAATCGAAATAGTAGTAAGCATAAAAAACAACGAACGCTGCAATCAAAAATATAAACAATTACACAAAAATACATTAAATATTTAGGTGATAAAAATCGTACATATTTCCAGGCAAGCGTGTGGGTAAAAAGCCAGACTATTGACATCAACATCGAAGATTCGATCCGTATCTAGGTTATATATGCTGATGACGTCTGTAGGCCGGAAACACGTGTCCATGGATTACTTTTATGTACGTATAAAATCAATGAAATTATATATACTTACGAAAAATACGTCCTATGAAGTTAAGGGCGACTAATAATGCAGTTTTCTGCATGTTAATCACTTAGGAAGTGAAACAATCGAAATGGTAGTAAGCAAAAAAGAAAAAGAAACGCTGCAATCACCAATAAAAACAATTACATAAAAATACATTTATTATATATATATATATATATATATATTATATATATATATATATATATATATATATATATAATCAAGGTAAAACAACCACAGGGTAGTAATCCAAAGAATTTCAACCGGGTTTATAAAAAGTGCTCAATATCACATAGAGCTTTTATATATGATTATTTTTATTTACACAGACATGTATAAAATCTGCGACACTGGCATGTCGATGTTATCGATCAACAGCTATTATATTCTTTCCAAATATGATCTAAGGTTAAGATCGGATTTTAACTCTGATTGATGGGATCTCAGTTTTTGCATATTTTGTACATGTCAGTGTAAATAAAAATAATCATATATATATATATATATAAGTGATAAGAAAAATGTACTTAGCTTTAACACTTTGTTGTAGTTTTACGGTATCACCGACCATCAGATGTGTCTCCGACTCGCACCAATCGATTTAGTCGAGTCAGAAACACTTCTGGATGTTGTTGTGGTAATTTTTAAATCTAAGTATATTTTATTATCATATATTATTGATATAGCTTCATCTGATAGGATATCGAGCTATTCATTTATCTAAGATCTAATATCTTAATTCGGTTATGTTCCGGTTTTAAAAGATCTGTTTTCTTGTGTGTATATATATATATATATATATATATATATATATATATGTTTATATCTGTTTTATGTGTGTGTGTGTAGGTATATGTATTTTCTCTTCATATATGTATATATGTCTATGCATGAGTGCATGTGTCTGCGTGTCTGTGCATGAACATATATATATATATATATATATATATATATATATATATATATCTGTGTGAGTTTACTATATTCATAATGATTCCATATTTTAGATGGCTATAGATAATCCATATTGTTGCCGCAAGTTGTAAAGTTGAGTTTCTATATATGCATATATATATATATATATATATATATATATATATATATATATATATATATATATATATATATATATATATATATATATATATGTATATATATATAGGTGTATTTGAGTCTATATCTGTATGTATATAAGTATGTTTTAAAGAGTATATACATAAAAATATAGATAAAAATGATATGTACATAGATCAATATAGATTTTGTTTTATATAGATAGATATAGATTCATTCATTATTAAACGTTACGTACATTCTTAGTTTAACTATTCAGAATGATTAAAATCTCTGACTAGTTTTCCAAGAAACTAAAATCAATTTGGAATATTTATCTTC
>OY744532.1:1695000-1730000 GCA_963556195.1 Sepiola atlantica | reverse complement strand
GTGTTCCAGGAGGGATATATGTGTGTTATTGTTTTTACTTCAGCTGATGCTAAAATCTACACACAGCTGAGTGGGTGAAACACAACCACGAAACCCTATACACGCAATGACTACAACTACGATATTTAGCGCTGGAAAGCATGATAATGTTCCTATAGACATTTACCAACTTTGGTGGCGGCTCATCGATATTCGATTCCAGACTTTAAGGGGAGACTTGTTTAAAATTAGAAAGGTGTTGATTGAACAGTACTCTCCCCCAAAACCAACAAACATGCGCTACAATATACAGAAATGCAGTTAAATATCACTACAGAGTACAAACTATATTTTAAGTAAGTGTAGAAATAAAAGAAATATATTTGCAACATAGGTAGCATTCAAAATATCTAAATCTGATATTAACTTTTTGGGGATGCCGAAAATGAAAACTGACTGATTTTGTATTAACCGCGCCACAATCAAGAGAACCATAAAGCGTTTTACAGCATGAAACTTTAGTAGTAGTAGTAGTAGTAGTAGTAGTAGTAGTAGTAGTAGTAGTAGTAGTGATGATGATGATGATGATGATGATGATGATGATGATGATGATGATGATGATGATGATGATAGTAATAGTAATAGTAATAATAATAATAATAATAATAATAATAATATATATACATATATATATATATATATATATATATATATATATATATATTACTATTTCATGTATCCAAATAATATTTTATAAGGAAATATAATTTTTTATGTATCAATTTTCAGTATTTACTTCAACAGTGCTCGATACGTAAGTAGAGCTAGGTAGTAAGTTATGCAAATAAAATAAAATAAGTTCACCCATTATATTGACACAACAAAGAAACAGAATATATGCCACTCTATGGAAAACAGAACAATAGAACAGGAAATAGGAAGTAAAACTTACCGGACCTTTGTTCGTGAGAAGCCCAATGATTGGCTAAAAGAACAACAAAGAATCTGATTGGTTAACTAGCTAGTCGTGTATATAAAAACACCCGACAAAACTAACTCCATGTTATTTTAGCCTGACGATTCCCCCTGGGATGAAACGCGGGAGCCTCTGTATAGCTTAATTGGCATAAATATATTTTCCTAACTTACTATATATATATATATATATATATATATATATATCTTCTTTAGTCTGAAGAGGTGGACTCTTTGTTAAGAGTACAATCGAAAGATGTATGCACATATGTAACCAGTAATGTTTGTATAAATAAAAATGTATACTTAAGAACAGCTCTACTTGTTATTGAGCACTTTTTATAAACACTTGAGTTTCAACGGATTAACATCTACAGAAACTAATACAATACGTGTGCTATATATATATATATATATATATATATATATATATATATATATATATATATATATATATATATATATACAAGCAAATTCTTTGTGTAGCAGAAAGATAGGATTAATTTCAGATGAAAACATTTTTATTAATGAAAAGGGAAGGAAAAAATAAATAAATGTGTGAAATATTCAAACTTTTAAAGGTATTTTCGTCTGACCTTAATCCTGAATCAGATTAATAAAGAAACGAATAAAAATAAAATGTGTAGAAAAAGTAATATAACAACAATAAGAACAATACTATAACAGTAACAACTCAGACAGTAAGAGCAATTACCCAAATAGAAATAAGAAAGTAAATAATGGAGAGAAAAACTGTAACTGTAGCACTAGTGAACTGTGTCCAATACAAAATAACTGCTTAACCAAAGGCATCATTTACGAAGCCACAATATCTTCACATGAAAACCCGAATAACAAAAATACTACATGGAAGAAACCGCCGTTGAATTTTAAACTAGGAATAATAATTACAAGATCACATTCAATAACAGAAAATACAGATTACAAACATTATTATCGAACCATTACTGGGAGCTCATAGAAGGCGGTCGTTAGACTATAATCGAGTGGAAAATAATACTACATGCGGATATTTAGACGAGTCGTGTAGATTATTTTAAAACAAGAAATTAGAAATTTAATTTTTAAAGATCTCCCTAAATTACTAAATTGTAGGAACGAAACAGCAACTAACTGTAGATACAGAATCAACTTTACTTATAAATAACTATATAAAGAAAGAAAAAATTTCAAAGCCTAAACTAAATGAATTCAAAAACAAAATGAAATCACGTTAGGATAACTATATAAAGAAAGAAAAAATTTCAAAGCCTAAACTAAATGAATTCAAAAACAAAATTAAATCACGTTAGGATAACTATATAAAGAAAGAAAAATTTCAAAGCCTAAACTAAATAAATTCAAAAACAATAAAATCACGTTAGGATAACTACATAAAGAAAGAAAAAATTTAAATGTCTAAACTAAATAAAAAAAAATAAAATCACGTTAGGATAACTATATGAAGAAAGAAATTTTTTAAGTCTAAACTAAATAAATTTAAAAAAATGAAATCACGTCAGGATAACTATATAAAGAAAGAACAAATTTTAAGTATAAACTAAATGAATTACAAAAACAAAATGAAATCACGTTAGAATAACTATATAAAGAAAGAACAAATTTCAAATTCAAAACTAAATGAATTAAAAAAAAATAAAATCACGTTAGGATAACTATATAAAGAAAGAAAAAATTTACTTATAAATGACTATATAAAGAAAGAAAAAAATTTATAGTCAAAACTAAATGAATTCAAAAACAAAATGAAATCACGTTAGGATAACTATATAAAGAAAGAAAAAATTTCAAAGTCTAAACATAATGAATTCAAAAACAAAATAAAATCACGTTAGGATAACTATATAAAGAAAGAAAAAAATTTAAGTCTAAACTAAATAAATTCAAAAACAAAATACAATCACGTTAGGATAACTATATAAAGAAAAATCTAAATAAATGAAGAAAAATTAAACTAAATAAATACAAAAACAAAATTAAATTATGTTAGGATAACTAAATAAATGATAAAAATCTAAATAAATGTAAAAAAATTAAACTAAATTAATACAGAAACAAAATTAGATTATTTTAGGATAACTAAATAAATGCTAAACATCTAAATAAATGTAGAAAAATTAAACTAAATAAATACAGAAACAAAATTATATTATTTTAGGATAACTAAATAAATGATAAAAATCTAAATAAATGTAGAAAAATAAAAATAAATGAATACAGAAACAAAATTAAATTATTTTAGGATAACTAAATAAATGCTAAAAATCTAAATAAATGTAGAAAAATTAAACTAAATAAATACAGAAACAAAATTATATTATTTTAGGATAACTATATAAAGAAAAATCTAAATAAATGTAGAAAAATTAAACTAAATAAATACAGAAACAAAATTAAATTATTTTAGGATAACTAAATAAATGCTAAAAATCTAAATGAATGTAGAAAAATTAAACTAAATAAATACAGAAACAAAATTAAATTATTTTAGGATAACTAAATAAATGCTAAAAATCTAAATAAATGTAGAAAAATTAAACTAAATAAATACAGAAACAAAATTAAATTATTTTAAGATAACTAAATAAATGCTAAAAATCTAAATAAATGTAGAAAAATCAAAACAAAATAAAATTACGTTAGGTAACTAAAAAAATCAAAATAAATGAAGAAAAGTAAAACTAAATAAATACTAAAACAAAATTAAATTATTTTAGGATAAATAAAGAAAGAAACATCTAAATAAATACAACTAGTATATTAAATACAACTATTATATTAAACTAAATAAATGACAAACAAAATAAAATTACTTTAAGATAACTATTTAAAGAAAAATCTAAATAATACTTTTTTAATTAAACTAACAAAATAATAAAACAAAATAAAATTACGTTAGAATTAAAACTAAATAAATAAATAAAAATTATTTTAGGATAACTATATAAAGACAAATGTAAATAAATATTAAATATAACCATCTTATTAAACTTAATAAATATAATAACAAAATAAAATTATTTAAGATAACTATATAAAGGAAAATCTAAATATTTTTTTTAAATTAAACTAACTAAATAATAAAACAAAATAAAATTACGTTAGGATAACTATATAAGGAAAAATCTAAATAAATGTAGAAAAATTAAAACTAAATAGATACAAAAAAATATTTTAGGATAACTATATGAAGAAAAATGTAAATAAATATTAAATATAACTATCATATAAAACTTAATAAATACAATAACAAAATAAAATTACTTTAAGATAACTCTATAAAGAAAATTCTAAATAAATTAAGAAAAAATTCAACTAAATGAATAATAAAACAAAATAAAATTACGTTAGGATAACTATATAAGGAAAAATCTAAATAAATGAAGAAAAATTAAAACTGAAATAGATACAAAAACATATTTTAGGATTACTATATAAAGAAAAATGTAAATAAATATTAAATATAACCATTATTTTAAACTTAATAAATACAATAACAAAATAAAATTACTTTAAGATAACTATATAAAGAAAAATCTAAATAAATTTAGAAAAAATTAAACTAAATAAATAATTAAACAAAATAAAATTACGTTAAAATTACTATATAAGGAAAAGTCTAAATAAATGAAGAAAAATTAAAACTAAATAAATACAAAAACAATTTTTTTAGGATAACTATATAAAGAAAAATGTTATTAAATATTAAATATAACCATTATTTTAAACTTAATAAATACAATAAGAAACACAATTACTTTAAGATACATCTATAAAGAAAAATCTAAATAAATTAAGAAAAAAAAAACTAAATAAATAGAAACACAAACTAAATGTAAAATGTCGACAAGTAACAAAATGAATAGAGCAGATCAATTAGTTTAGCTCGGAGTAAGTCACCATTGTTAATTTGACACATTTAAAATGTAAATTTAAGCGCGCCAAACTCCCTTCGTTTTAGAAGTAGTTTGACTATCAGCCAATGTAAATAATAACCCAAGAGGAGGTAATAAAATCAACGAATTCGATTGGTTATTTAGCTAGAGTTTACACTACTTAAATACAGGGTGGGCAAAAATAAGGGTCCTATTTTTAAAAATTCATAACTTTTTTATTGATTGATTTTTTTTTTTTTTTTAATTTTAGAATAAGTAAAGGACCCCTTCCGAAGCAAGCATGAGCCGTATTAGCCCTAAGGAACGTACCCTCATTTAGAAAACATTATTTTTGCTTAAAAAACTCAAAACAGTGTAAAAAACAATACTTTAGTTTTTGTAAGTTTTAAGAAGTGTTTTTCGGCTAAAATTTGTTTTGTTTATTTCAAAAAATCTCGGAAGGGTCAGTCTACACACACATAAAGTTTGGTGAGTTTAACTTTTATTTTGTGGAAGTTATTCAAATTCAAGTTATTCAAATTTAAAGATAGGACCCTTATTTTGGCCCACCCTGTATATAAGCAATCGCAGCAATACACCTACGCATTTAACCTGATGAATTCCTTCAGGAATAAAGATCAACGTTTTGTGCAGTTTACTTACCATAAATATATGTTCATACTTTAATTATATATAGAGAATATGTGTTAATTGATTTTCAAACAATGAAGATCAAACTGTTATGAAAAGCTAGACATCTTCACCTTAGTTGCGCGTTCATTTTTGTTTGTCAAGCGGCTAACACTTGATCTCTATATGAGATACATAGATATTCAAATATTACATTAAAGTTCTTTTTTACCTCAAAAACCTGGAGTTAGTAAAGAAGTTAACAACATTAATTTTCTTTCCCCAAATTGACCAGTTTATTTTTTTTTTCTTATCTTTCCGTTTTTGTTGGAGATGGGGCATCCTACCGAATGCCAGACATTCACCGGCTATTTGAGACACTCCAGCCTAGAGATCTTTTTAAGATTCTAACCGTCCTTTTAAGTGCAATTGTTTGTATTTCTCTTGCACTCGGTTCACCGGGTATACTCGCCAGATAGCTTTTGAAATTCTTATTCATTAGTCCTGTTGCTTCTATAATTACTGGTATGATGGAAATTCCAGTTTCTTTTCATGTCGTACATAAGACCTTGGTATTTCGTAATCTTTTCCCTTTCTGCTCAGTTTAATCCTGTATTGACTGACTTCAACTAGGGTTGCTACTTTCTCCCTGTTGTCCCATATTACGATGTCAGGTTTAACAGCTCCGTTTTCTAGATATTTAGCCGTAGGGATTGCATAGTAATAGTGGATGGTGTATAAATTATTTCCAACTGTTCTTTCTGGTATGTGCTCCCAGGACTTGCTGCTACACTGGATATTCAACTTTTTACAAATTATCCAGTGAAGATATTTACACACTCTGTTGTGTCGCATTGTATAATAGCCATCCCCCAGGAGAACCTTACAACTGGATGTCATGTGGCTCACACTCTCTGCTTCCGTGTGGCAGAACCTGCACTTGTTATTGTTGCTGAGACCACTCATCATTTTAAAAGCATTGGTCATCAAGCCTTGATCTTCAGCAGCCATTATCAGATCTGTCGCAGTTTATGCATTTTAAAATAAAGCTAAAATAGAATAAATATAGATCGGGGTAGTAAATAAACGGGTCACAGTTCGGTCTTGTACATATATAAGTGCATATATATATATATATATATATATATATATATATATATATATATATATATATATATATATATATACTAGTGTATATATATATGCATATATGTATACACAAATATATTTATATACATATATATATACAATTTATATACACATATATATGCATGTATGTACTTATTCATATACATATATATATATATATATATATATATATATATATATAGATGTTTCATCCCCGGGGGGAATCTTCAGGCTGAAAATTCCCCCGGGGATAAAACGCGAGAGCCTCTGTGTAGCTTAATTGCCATAAATATATTTTAATAGCTTACTACCTAGCTCTACTTACGTATCGAGCACTGTTGAAGTAAATACTGAAAATTGATTCATAAAAAAAACTATATCTCCTTATAAAATGTTATGTGGATGCATGAAATACTAATATATAGATGTAAAAAGATATTTATGTAGATTTATACATACTTATGCATATATATATATATATATATATATATATATTAATGCATATATATATATATATATATATATATGTAACAGATATTTATGTAGATTTATATATAGTTATTCATATATAGAGATATATTTATACATATATATATATGAATATATATATATATATATATATATATAAACATATATATACATACACGCAGAAATATATCATCACGTAATATACATAATCAAGTTATATATATATGTATATATATATATATATATATATATATATATATATATATATATATATATATATATATATATATATATATATAATCAAATAAGTATAATGAGGGTGTAATCGTATCTATCTGTCCCCCCTCTGTCTTAGCTTATGCTAAGGCAGAATAATTATTGTTATTATAAAAGTCAACCATTACGGACATGCGATTATACCTGTATAATAGAGAGCGGGATAGAGAGCCGGATCGGTCCAGATGAAGGTCGCCTTTAAATACAGAGGAAACCGCCGACCGTGTATGCCAATTATCGTTAGCGAAAGATCACCGACGCTAAAAACACTGATCATCTCGCCTGATCAGTGAACGCGAGTTCACCTTTCGTTTCCCTGTGATTTTCAGATTTACTTCACTTTATCTGTCCACTTTCCGCCTCTCCCCCGTCTTAAGATGTCTGGCGAACATCTTTGAACAATTCCTCCTTCTGTGATAAAGCCTCCATTCGGAAATAAAGCAAGCGAAGTGTAATAAATAAGGAACATCGGCCGTGCTGGCATAACTTCGTAAATTTAAATACACCGTTCCAAAAATGGCGCTCTTACTGTATTTTTATTATCGTACTGATTCAAATCTCGGCTTAAATTCAGCAGTTTTAACATTTTTTTATCACTTGCTTGTTTACCCATATGATCCAGCGGCGATCAGTTCCCCTTCAGGGAGTATTGGTGTGTTAAAATTTTTCATCTTTGCTGTTTTATTTTGTTCATACGAGGTGCTACAATTGCTTGGGCGGCTGTCAACTTTAGGATTTTAAACTACACCGATTTACCCTACAATTAAACAGGCTTAATTTATACTTTAAAAGAGTGCCCTTCAAAAAAATTCCAACTTCAAATTTAAAAAAGCTCAACTTCAAAAAAAATTCAAATTTAAAAAAGCTCAACTTCAACTGGATAACGCTCAAATTTAAAAGCTAACTTATAAATTGACGAAATGCTTATAAAATTATGTGATGTTCTTATTCATACGTTTGTGCAGAGACTACCTGTTGAATACCTGAAGCGTTATGCCTTTAAAAAAAGATTAACGCGCCGTGGATCAAAAAGTAGTTTTGATGAACTTCATTCGTTCGTAGATTCTGTTGTTGTTAAAGTGTTTGATCTCGTCGTCGTAGCGGCTTCTGTGGGAGAGTTAACAGCAAAACACACGGAAAGAAACTCAATCTAAAACTGATATACTTTTCTTTAACTTACCAGGCACATGTTGGGATGAGAATTTAACAATCTAGTGCATGCGTGCGTGTGTATCTGCAGTTGTCAGAGGTTGTCCAAAAGCTTGAAAGCGTGAGTGTAGTTTGATTGTCTTGACTGCGACAAAACTAAAATCCTCAATCTCACATTCTTAGTCTCATTGTCGGGAGGTGACGGTGGTTAAGTGGATAACGACACGGACTGAAGCCCTGGGTGTTCCAAGTTCGAATCCAGTCGGGTCCACAGTACTACTTTCACTTAGGGATGTTGGCAACCTTCTCGTGGTCCTTCCCGTAAGTACCCGATGTCTTTTCTAGAAATATTTCTAACTAGAAAAACATCGGGGAAACTAATGCCAACACCAGAATCATCTGATTCACACGAAAGAAGAAGAAGAAGTCTCATTGTCTATCTATTTTATTCCCTGCTTATATAAGCATTTCGCAATCATCTGCCTTATGTTTTCCAGCGAATTATTTTGTAAAATCCCAAAGCAATCAAACAAGATGTCTACACCAACACTGTGACATTCCAAACGACCTCTCTATTTTGGGTTTAATTCCATTTTACACATTCCATCTTCATTTGGGGTAAAATTCCTTACTTCTAAAATGATCTGTGTCAGAATTGTATTTTTGGTTGCGTAGTTTTTACATTTATATTCATCATCATCATCACGTTTACATTTCAAACAGCTATCCTTACTTTTCTTGTTTGTCATAACTTACAACGTTACATATCTTCTCCAAGCAGGCGATCGCCATATTGGATATGTTTTCTTGAAAACTCACGAGAGTCAGGTGTAAATGGGGAAATAGCAATGATAAAGAAACGGTAATAATAAATCAAATGTTGTATTTACATATATTTATTTCTCAGAGACAACGTAATAGCGATATAATAAAACATTAAAACACTACATTAGTGATAAAAGTTATAGACAAAATCACTAAGTCCACGTTAAAAGTCCAGCCAAGACGTCGAAATAAACAAGTATTGCCACAGTAAACACAATTTAGAGAATGCATATCTATGTAAAGTAATTACAGCCAACTTTGCTGATGTCTGAGAACTATTCTGAACAAGAATGTTACGGCCAGTGGGAAAGTGTCATGCTGGGATAATTAGCTGTCTGGAAGTCTCGTCTAAACCGTCCAAAAACGAGGTCAGCGGTGTAAACACAGGTAATAATGTGAGAGACATCCACGCAGCTTGACGTTCACTGACAGAAAGAGACAGAATATCGGGTGTTGAATTCGCACGTGGGCGGATTTAGATATACTTTGGGATACCGGAATTGCAGAGTGCATGCTCATGTTGGAAGTATAATTCAGAAGTTATAACTTAAATATAGTTGAAGGCACATGATTTTGAATATACTGAGTCAGTATGCTGATTTGAAAATAGAAAACCAAGATGAGAATAATAATCCGAAGAATCTAAATAATACAAATCATCGATCCTTATCTCAAGAATTCCTAAACGCACACACACACAAACGCACACACACCCACACACACATACCTATATATATTTTGGTATTCAAATCACAAATGTATGAAGCTTATTCATGACGCATACATCTCTATACATATATATACACAGGACCGGCGGGGCAGTTATAAAAGTGGGGGGGCGGTAAAACACATGCATATATAACTTCATTATTGATGACCGTAAAGTGGGAGGGGGGGGCAAGTCAAAAAGTGGGGGAGCTTAAGCCCCTCCCCCCCTGCCTCCCCCGGTGCCGCCGTCCATGATACGTATATATATATATATATATATATATATATATATATATATATATAGATTTCTTGAATGTGAGATGATATATATAATTATTTCCACAATCAGACAACGCCGCAGCCCACAACCTATGAAAGAAACAAACCGGAAGTCCTAAACTCGAGTCTAGGACTTCCGGTTTGTTTCTTTCATAGGTTGTGGGCTGCGGCGTTGTCTGATTGTGGAAATAATTATATATATATATATATATATATATATATATATATATATATATATATATACGTTTCTAATTAAAATGTATTAAAATCTATTGAATTATGTTTATTAAATGGAAAACCACCATAAATTAAATATATATATATATATATATATATATACACATATATATATATATATATATATATATATATATATATATATATATATATACTAATGATAATACAATTAACGATGAGTGAAGTATCGTAAGGTGATCTATCGCGATACAGTAAAGCTCAATACGTTGAATAAAATTTGTATTAATTTTATGTAACTTTATGTAATTTTATGTAATTTTATGCAATCTTTTATCTTCATCTTCCTTTCTTTAATATATATATATATATATATATATATATATATATATATATATATATATATATATATATATGTGTGTGGAAAAGAAAAAAGAAAAGCCAAAAACTATATTATTTATGTATTCATCAACGTTTCGTTTTTATTGAAAGTCTTCTTGAGGATGAAGAGACAATGAAGAAAAATCATACAGGGATTAATTTTGAATTATACATATATATATATATATATATATATATATATATATATATATATATATATATATATACATTAAAAATGTTACTATATATAATATAAATTCTACAACATAAAGCTATTGTAATAGCTCAATAGTGGTAGGCTAGAGCTTTGGTAGAAGAATATTTGAATTTAATTTAAACAACATCAAATGTAGGGAAGTACAGATTCACACCCCTCACTAAAAATCTGCTTTTTATTACTAGAATACAATTGTTTCGGCCTACCACCAAGATATTTATATTATTATATATACATATACCACATCACTCAATACGTCCTGAATCTACTTAATAAAATAATAAAACAAGAACTTTTAGGCAAAATTTGACTCAGTTTCCGATATCACTTCTTAAATGGAGCCAACTCTCTTTTCCCGGAGAATTCTTTTGGGGCCTGAAAACTGACAGTAGTCGCTGGGGTCAACTCTCGAGATGGTGTGGAAGCAATTCATGTAGTTTTACAATAGTTGCGATCGACTTTTGATGCTGTGCATTGTCTTTGTGGTGGAGCACTTGTTCCTCCTTAATTTGTTGCCATTGTGGGGCGATTCCCTCATTCAAACGCACCAATAATGCTATATGATATCCGCTATTGGTGGTGATTCGTTTCTCAAGGTATTCGATGAAAAAACACCTTGCGTATCCCAAAATAAAGAGGCCAATACTCTCCCTAATGATGTGTTCGTCTTCAGTCATTTTGGACGGCTTTCAACTGCTGCTGTCCACTCAGCGGACTGCCGATTAAACTCCACAGTGAACTGTTGGTGATTCCATGTTTCAAACTTTTTTACCCATATTGAAGCATAGCCTCTTTGTTGTTGCGTTGAAACAGTTAGAAATAAAGTTATGAATTGTTGATTGATTGACTGTGAGCAAACGCGGCATCCACTTTGAACACAACTTTCACACTGACAAATGTTAATGCAAAATAGTGAATACACTGTATTCTCATATCTTGAACTCCACTGCTATCTCACGCAACTTCAATTTACAACCGGCCAAAACGAGTTTGTGGACCATTTTTATTTTTTTCTGAGACGTTCCGCACCATTCGTGTCTGTACGATCGCGTTAAAAGTCAGCTTACCACCTCGTTGTTTCCGACTGAGCAGAGTCTGAATTACACTCATCAAGGCATTGCTTTGTTTGAACAGTATTTCCCCATTAGAAAGAATTATTAAGTCCATAAGCGGAAATTGTAACGTATACACCAATCGTGACAGTAAGCTAGTCTGTCGCCAGTTTTAGACCCATTTAGGTTAAGAAAGAACAATGTCGCAGATGTTTACGTCGATTTTCTGAGGAAAAAAAGAAAATATTTTCATCCCACCATGTTTCATTATTTCAGTTTTTGTAACACGAACATCAACACATGTCTCAAGTAACAAGTCTGGGATGGGAATGGCAGTCGACTTTTTAAAAAAGACATTGATCATTGGCTCAAAAGCTTGGACTACGTCACTGTGTGAACGGAAATATTTATAAGCCTTCTGACATCTTTTGAACAATCGAGAGCGAACAAATATTTGTAGGGTGGTTGCTAGATTAAAACATTCTACCAAGAAAAACACTGGATACTTCCGGTTTGTATAAAAGAAAACAAATTACTCATCGCAGCACAGCCATTTCTGAAATGTGTCATTCTTAATAACGGAAGTACCTGTTTATGCAAGGCATTAATATTACCTTTCCTAGAGAATCGAGAGTGAACTAATATTGGCGAGAATATTTCTGAATTCAAACATCTTAGAAAGACAAAGACTGGCTATTTCTAGCCTGAATAACAAACACATCGCTTTTCGCAACACAACCATTCTTGAAATGTATCATTTTTACTTGCTGAGGCATGTATTAATTAGCAGTCATATGCCTTTTTTTTCGTTTTTAATACGGCAGAATCACGTTGACACACCGGTTCTCGTTAGATCACCGAAGTTAAGCGACGTTGAGCCTGGTCAGTACCAGATGGGTGACCATTTGAAATAAAATACAAGGTGATGTATGTGCTCTCCGCGTATCTCGGTATTATTTCCAGTCGTCTTGGACTTTTCCTTGCCACTGAAATGAAGCAGTTACGACCCAGGAGACGGGTGATTGTCGATTGCGTAACCTTCGCTTCACAATTGCACGCGCAACCACCCTTACAGGGTTTATCCATTTTCTCTCAAGACTAAACGAAAGCCTTATGTGCTATTTTTAATTGAGTCTAGATATGATTTGCCAAATGTATAAGATTAATAGATATTATTGACAGCGTTTCACCCCAGCGTTCATTACTTAACCGATATGTCGTTAACAACTCTGACTGATTTGCTAGTAATCTTTTGTCAGGTGGTAACACTAATCTATCGAGATATGAATCCCATTTGAGGGTTTTTTTCTTTATTCAGATTAATTAGCAGTAATAGTTATGCAAAGTTAAGCTTGATATAAGATTGGCATGTATTCCAATCCTATATATTTATTTACCAACTATGTGAAGAAAAAAAACCGAAGCCACGCCTCAAAAACAAACTCTAAAATAGCAATTAGATTTTTTGTATAAAAACCGGTTCCAGGTGGTAATTTGACAAAAAAAAGCGAAAATAAAGCTCACGTGAGGTGGCGTGTACTACGTCCGCGCGCGGAATCATCCTTGGCGCCCCAAATACAATTTCACTACTTTATTCGACTGTCGACTATATATTTTAAAAAACAGGACGCAGAAGGCAAAAAAGATAGTAAGACAGAGATAAGACAAAAAGCGAACACGCCATTACGCTCTGCTTCCCCTTGCCTCCATAGCAAGGCAGGAGAAAATAACTACCCCCAAATAATTCACCCATATATTCACACACTGACAAAGACAGTACACAGGTTCACGCACTTTATCTCACTACCTAAAACAAAGACACGCAACTAGATACAACGTCTACGCTGCCTACTAATCTTACACACACTATCACGCGCATATTCACACTGACAGAAACGAGCGTAAACATGCACACTTCTAACACCCTTTTCTTACTTGGAACATTCTATAAACGAGGATGTTTAACTTTTCCACCTCAAACACGGACAACTCTCGCGCATGAAATATATTTAATACTTTTGTAAAATCATAAACATTTAAATATGTTTTGTTCTATAACACTGTTTTTATCTCTTTCATTCACAACAATTATTTGTGTCCATTTTCAAGATTTGTACATTTTAATTGTTGGCGTTGATCTTAGTACATTCCTAAGACACCACCATCGTCTATATCTCATCCAAGCCAGTGTCCACGCTACAATTTGATTACCCGCGACTGCAAAACCACCCAGCCTTCTGACAACAACCCCTGGCTTCGAACACACACAGCTTTCTGACGATAAAAAATACTTCTCTTTGCACGCCATTACACAGGCGGTTAATCCACGTGCATCTCCTACGACAAAAATGTTTTTTTCGCCAGTGTCGGAAAGCCTCTATATACGAGGAGGTACTGATAAGTTAGATTACTCATCTGACATAGAATTGATTTGAGGTTAGACTTCAGTTGCAATTAAAACTCTGAAGATAGCAGAAGTATGTCGTAGCTAACGAAAAACGTAAATCTATAATTAATTCAAATAAAATATATTTTAAATGTGAAAGTTGTTCTCATTCATCGTGAGTGTACAAACCTATTTGATAACACTATCAAGAACACTTTTCCATTTTCACGTTTTCTCTAAAACAAATGTAGACAGGGGAATCCAATAAAATGACTATGAACACGTGAACTGAAAGCAGTAATTAGCCAACCACTGTGGTAGTACCCTTATCCAAGATGGTTTGAATGTCTATTTATTTGCTATGATTTCACATTGAGTGCCTTGTTTACAAAATCAATAGAATGTCAAACCGGCATTTTAATTACCACCGCAGATGCATATACACGAGTGGACAAAATCCCCCCTCACAAACACTAAAAAGCATATTTCTAGAGACTATTTATTTTTTTTATTCAGAATTGAAATAGCAAAAATTATTAATAACTAGCTATGCTTACCCGATGTCGTAATGTTTCGCTATTTTTTAAGTTTCAAATTACGGTTAATTATAACAATTAAAATGGCAGGGTCTTTTTTTTAAACGTAATGTAGTCGAAGGCGAAAAAGATACTAGCTCGTATAAGCTACTCACTTTCTGTCTCTGTTCGTTCGACTTATCTTTTCACTTCTTCCACTTTTTGCACCGAGTAGAAATGGGACGTGCTTAAATCAACTGCTCTGTCCGACGTCCGCACAATCGAACCGTGAGGTCCCGAAATAAATACGCATCAACTCGCATGTAGGTGTGAACTCGAGAATCCTCACCCAATTGAAAGGATTCCCACGCGTTGTCAATGATTTGTCTTAGAGCCTCTAAAAGCCAGATGAGATGGTTCCAATATAAATATCCACTCGATAACCAAACATTGAGTTTTTCAGGCTGACAGCCCATGTCGCTCTTACTAAGTGGAAATTATCAAAACAACTATAACAACGCGCTCAACAAAGGCAGGGGAGGGGTGAGGTGGGGTGGGGCAAATAAGCACTATCTACGCCTAATAGCACTTACCGATTACTGCTGCTCGCTCTAGAATAAAAGCCAACAAAAACGAAAAAGGTAAACATACACGCACACGAAATGGAACTCTAAACAAACACATATATACTTCTTCTAACGTATCTTTTTCTCACTTTGAACTTTCTACAAACGAAGACATTTAACTTTTCAGAAACAATTCTCTCACAAAATATATTTCAATCATCTGTAAATTTGTAAATATATAAATCTGTTTTGTTCGTTAACCATGTTATCATCTCTTTCATACATAACATACACCATTGTTCATTACTCCATTTGTCTTCTGTATAACGTTAAGACGTTTTCTCCTATACTTTTGTCGAGAGTAAAAAAATAACCACATGCATCACAGGCTACTAAACTCACAACTACTTTAAGATTATTCACTCAGGCGTGTTATAATAAATTTATGACTATTTTCTCCATCTAACACTAAATATTACTTTTAGCCCACCATCGTAAACTCTCCCACTAATATACTCCATAGAGATTGTAGCCAAAACTTCTTCCCTCTAACACTTTAGTACTGACAGAGTGTCAGAAACTAATAAACAACGTCTACTTTTTCAAAACGTAACCCTTATTATTTACTATTACTCTGCAATTAATTTTATACATAATATAGTACATTACACACATATTTAATGGACGCTCCATCACATTCCGCTGATTTTCGAGAATATCAGATTAAGTTATTTCTATCTATTACGTATACACTTATTCTCATTCCGGTGTTCAGAGAATACATTTAACGAACATAGTTACTTACAGTATTCCGTGGTTGAACATGGCGGCTACAAGACAATTTCATACATAACACATTTAAAATCTTCTTCCCAGCCATTACAGCGTCATTTCAACAACATTCAATTGCAAGCCAGCAATCGTTTTAATTTATACTTAACTAAACTTAAATAAAAACAAAATTCGCTTAAAAACAAAACAAAACGAAGACATAAGAATAAAAATATGAAAATATTAGTACGTTTTATTTATTTACCAAAGCAAAAATCGTTCTTTTACAGAATTTGAGCCGAATTGTTTTTTATTACCTTTACGACTTAAAAATCATCTTCCAAATGATTGCAGCGTAAAACGATCTGCAGTGTTTATTTCGATAACATTCAAGTGTTGATACTACACCAGCCAACAATCAGTTGAATTGTTTATTTAAGTAAACTTAAATTAAAAATAAAATAGCAATAACAATTCGCTTTAAAACCAAACCAAACCAAAACTTAAGAATAAAAATATAAAACTAATTCTACGTTTTATTTATTTACAAAAAAAATCATACTTCTTCTACAGACTTTGAACCGAACGGTTTTGTAAAGTTGTTTTACGTTTACTTCGACAAAAGTCTGTTTGGTTTGGTTCGGTTTGGTTCGGTTTGGTTCGGTTTGGTTAAACTTCTATAGAAACGATCGGTAAAGGAGATATCATTCTACACTGGATAAATCTTTCTACACTGTGGCAATTCGTATTTTTGTTACACTCCGAGGTAAACAGGCAGTTTACAAATTTTATTTTGTCCGTGACAACGCCGGGCGACGGGTACCCACTAGTTACATATAAAACGTTATCGTGGTCTTGTTAAATCCAAAGACGCGACTGTCATATGTATATTAATCAAAACCAGGATCTATTTAAGCATGTACTAAATTGCTAAATTGTGATCATTAATTATTATCATCATCACACAATTGCTCAATCCTAACTGAGGAATAGTCTGTCTGGTGGATGTTGTCACTCAGGGATGACATCATCTATTGAAACAGTGTACAGTGGATGACGTCATAAAATGATGATGTAATCCAAAAAAAACAGAGAGAAGGAGGAAATCTTTTCTCACGCGCCTATATAGCGTTTAAATACATTAAATATTTAGGTGATAAAAATCGTACATATTTCTAGACGGAGCGTCTTGGTCCAGTGGTAGAACGCTGGACTATAGACATCAATATCGAAGGTTCATTGCTGCCTACAATGTTCAACGCTCGCGCGTAACTCACTTATCTTATATATTATTTTATATATATATATATATATATATATATATATATATATAGTGTGTGTGTGTGTGTGAGAGTGTAAAGTTATGTATGTGTATATGTTTATATGTACAGGATTCACTCCTAAACTAATTAATCGACCATTATGAATTTTAGAACATGGTTGCTAGGCGTAACGTTTGGTAATGCGTGCTATGTCTAGTTTAATTTATTTTGTGCGAATTAAGACAAGTATAATTTTTCATGAAAGTGAAACAAAGGGTATTAGGCATCAATAAATAAATATTCTCTAAATTAAAGTTTGTTTAGGGTAATTCAACTGTTTAGAGGGCATAATATGGGCACTACCCCACATTTGCAAAGATAAGTATTTCAGATGTGCATTAAATTTGTCTTATAGTCATAAGCAACCAATTAAGCAAGATTCCCTGAATTTCAGTTTCTTCTTAAGACCCCTTAAGATTAAATCTTAAATTACAGACATTTTCTAGAATCAAAATCATGTAATGGATTTGGATCTAAAGTGGAATAAAAATCATAGAATTAAGGTTTAGTATCATTTAATCTTTATTTTCATCTTTGTGAGGGGACGTATATATATATATATATATATATATATATATATATATATATATATATATCAAGGGAGGCGCGAGAGCGCTCTATCCCTTAATAGACTTCACGAATGGCCTATGCTGGAAATCTCATTTCTTTGATCAATCATAACTAAAAAAACAATAAACCAAATTAGTTAAAACTTTGCACAAAATTTTTATTTTATAGGTTCTATAAGTGTGCAGAATTTCAGCATCATTAGTCAACGCAACCCAGAGATTCAGAAAGTTCAATCATGAAATCATGTAATCTGTGTGTACGTACGTATGTGCCACCTTGTATCTCATCAACTATTTGATGGATTCAGCTAATTGTTGGCAGAGATAGAGGTTCTAGTGTCTAGTTGGTGGCATTTTAATTTCAGTGTACCATATACCTTGATTAGTCAAACTACCAACTATATCAGTTATGAGAAGGCATTGTATTGAGGCATAGCTTTTACAAAAGTAGTGACATTCCATGAAAAATGCCAGTATACTGAAATCATATGCCCTTAATAGGGTTAAGATGAAAATTCATATACACTAAATGTACAAAAGCAAGGAAATTCCCAAATTTTTACACTTTTATTGTCATTAAGGGTATGCGAGCACAACAGGGCTATGTATTTTACTGGTAGGATTTTTTCTTCAGCGCACCTCACACACTTCATCCACTCATGTATAGAGATTTATACTGTAGTGATGTGATAATGAAATTGTTTGGTTGATATGTAGTCATACCCTTAATGACAATAAAAGTGTAAAAATTTGGGAATTTCCTTGCTTTTGTACATTTAGTGTATATGAATTTTCATCTTAACTCTATTAAGGGCATATGATTTCAGTATACTAGCATTTTTCATGGAATATATATATATATATGTATATATAATTATTGCATTATAATTACTGGCGTTTTTTAAGAGAGGGTCACTCTATTTGGAAATAATGAATTGTTTAAATTTAAAGCTGTAATGCAAAGGTTCTCTTCCTTCTCAAAAGCTAAGATTGAATCCTATTTAAAGACAAATACAAAAATCCAGTATTTATTCTTCTCATACGTACAACTGATATGGGTATACATGTCGGATTATCGGACCTGAGGTATAAGGTTCGAACCCTACAGTCAGTGGATTAGTTTTACATAGATACACTGATGATTTTTTATAAGACGAAACAAATGCCTGTCTGTCGATATAAATATTATAGTATTAAATTATAATATATATATATATATATATATATATATATATATATATATATATATATATATATATATATATATATATATATATATATATATATATATATAACAAGCAACACTATAAAAGCAAGTTTCATGCAATTTAGATCCATTCAAATAGGAATTAATTTCCAAAGCAAAGAAGCCCAATATTCAATATTTAACATTTCAAATATAGAGCTCAATATCATCATTTTATACTCTCTCTCTCTCTCTCTCTCTCTCTCTCTCTCCATATATATATATATATATATATATATATATTATATATACAAGAGATTAAAGATGAGAATAAAAAATTGCAAAGATACAATATTTATTAAAACATCAGAAGTTCAAAGCAATGAGTCTTATATCCTTAATCCATAGTTTTATTCTCATCTTTCATCTTTAGAATTGATTGCACTATTTAATATATGGAGCTTTATATTATCACGATAGATTATTATTAAACGATAAATCGATTATCTTTAATTTCATTTAATATTCTAATACATATTTACATATATACATTTGTATATACATATATATACATATATATATATACATATATATGCATATATATATGCATATATATATATATATATATATATATATATATATATATATATATATATATATATATATACGCGTGTGGGTGTCTGCGTGTAAAGTGAAAAAATACAGATGAAAATTATATCTTTTAATTATATCTTACCTTGAATAGTCACGTATCCTCTTATATGTATATATATATATATATATATATATATATATATATATATATATATATAATTAACTTGTTACAAATATCCAGGGGGTATGAATCCGAAGGAAGTTGAAACCGAGTTTATGAGAGTGCTCAATGAAAATTCAAAGCAAAATATATATTTTTTGATTTTATTCCATTAGTTGCGACAAAACAAGTTTTGTTTCATTGGTGCAAATAGGAAGGAATTCAAATGCATTTGAATTCCTTCGCCGGCCCGATGAGTTGGTCGCTATTTGCACCAATGAAACAAAACTTGTTTTGTCGCAACTAATGGAATAAAATCAACAAAAAATATATATATATATATATATATATATATATATATATATATATATATATATATATATATATGATGAAAATTATCGAAATAATATTCCAACGTGATGGAAATAGAAAAAAGAAAATTAAATATTATTTTTATATTCATCAACGCTTCGTTTTTATTCATAATGATTTATTTGAGGAAATAACATAAAGTACAATATTTGAAAAATTGTGGTACGCTGTAACATAGTAGTAGAAAATGAAAGAATCTATCACACCGGTTATCTGTGAACTAGCACTCCAGCGTCCTTTTCGAGAACCACAAAAAGAAAACATTTTATTATCAGATTGTTCAGCGACTTTGAATTTTTACCTAAAAAAAATATTCTAAATGTATGCCTTAATAAATCTACAACTTACTATATTCTTCCTTCTTTTATAGAAGATGTTTTCGTTTTTAAAAGGGTTAAAACAATCCGATATATTTCATTTGGGAAGACATTGTCAGATATTCCATAACTAGAAAGTTTGTAAAGCGACTTTTATTAAAGGCCATTGATATATCAATAGCTATTTTCCCTATAAATAAAACCCCAGCGGTTATTATGCGATATTGTAGTCAACAAAGGACAAAATCCATATTGCTTGTCGCTAAGTAGATTGCTTGTCAACTACTTCATTTATCATAGATTCACACAACTTAACTATGACGCACAGGAGATTGGTCGGTCAGCCTTAAGATACAAATGACTGATCACCAGTATTTTTAAGTACTTAGAAGACCGACGTCATTTTTCAAAGAAATGGAAAGTAGTTCTCATTTAATCAACAGGTTCCAACAGCTTATTCTTAATAAAAATGAGTGGAATCTTGCCAGGACCAGTTGGCATGCTGGCATCAAGGTTCTTCATTAAATTGGCAACATCCCGGATAGATATATGCATATCACTTAGAGTCACAGTGGAAATTCTGATAGTATGTGCCCCTGATCACTAATAGAAGAAAATCAGCTCTGTTCCCTTAATGAAGCAGTGAACCTCGCAAACGGACAAAAGATGGTGCTCAATAGCATGATCGATTTACCTATTAAAGTGAGGAAAATAAAACAATTCGTCAAGGCTGTATATCACTACAGACTTGGATCGGGAGTTTATATTGAGCGAAGACTGATTATAAAGTAACTGAGCCCAAATAACTTTTCACCCAAACAAGTTAAAGGTAATAGGGGTGAATATACTACTTGGAAGGAATACCAGTGGTAAAATCGACAAATCACCAAGGGAAACAGTGGAGCTGTCGTTATGCACCACCACTCCGTACATCGTTAGATAGGTTTCTAAGAAAAAGACGAAAAAGAATCTACCCCGTCGATACCGGACCCTAGGCACAAAAAGAGAAACTGCTGATAGAGACAAATAAGATACGCTTACATCTATTCAGTACCCTTTTTGATATTTGTTAAACTCTCGAGAAACAATCCTCTGATCAGAAACTCTGGGTTCAATATATTAAGTATGGGACTCTTTTGCGTATTTTATAACTCATTTGCAGGTATTACGTGCAATTTTTTAGGGCGGCTTTGGTTTCAGAGTATCTATTCTGTTGATAGCAATTAAAATAGTGTCTTTTGTGTGCAATGGGAGTGGCACACCTAGGAGTAGTTGGTTTTAGAGGTTTGGTACTGTCCTGGGAGTGTTTGGGGGCAATTCCTTGATTGTATGGCCCATAGACTAAAGTATAATTGCTTGTACTGAGAAATATAATGAGAAATGGAAATAGTTTTAATATGATTGAATGCCTTCCATTTTGGATGCGCAGTGGCATCGTCTCATTTTCTTCCCCCGCTCTAAACGCCACTGCCCAGACGTGTAACATGGCTGTCTGTTTAGTCTGTGCTGGAAATTGTTAGAGGTTAAAAGACTGCAATACCAGCGATTAACCAATCAGATATGTTGGAGGTGACACAGGACACAATCCTTTTGAAAATGGAATGCAAAGAAATTTCAGAGATGAAAGATCTAAAGCTACCCAAATCAGCTTTTGAGTATCGATACACTCCGCAGTGGAAAGGGACATATTAGGTCTCCCTGAACTTGAATTTGATCTTAATGATGACAACTGAGTGATCACATTGGAAATATGTATTGTCAAGAAAATATCAAGAAGACTTGGTAAATGTCCGTCAGCGTCATGTACGGGAGTGAGGTTTTCAACAATCTGAGTCCTTCATAGTCCATCTTGTTGGAATAGAATAGCCATTGAACATTGTGAACATTAAATGTCACTAAATATATGAATGTTTGCAGAATGAATAAACAGACATGATCTTATCGATTTTTCAGAGATTCGCTCAATGACTGTAGGGACGCTAAAGAGCAAATATGAAAGGCCTGTACAAGAGCAACATGGAAACACATAAAGGACACCTCAGGGTCCTCATTTAAAATGACGTTGCCACATTGACAATTGTCCGTGATGTAAGCACAAATTGATTGCTCATAGCTATCTTGAGAATCGTGTTTAGAAAACATGTTCGAATAACCTGCAATCTTGTTGAAGTCATCGATCGAAATCGAAATGCCAGTTTCACACAGATTAGGTCACATGTAAATGTTTTATAAATGATCCATGTTGTCGCTTCTTATTTGAATTTTCTGGCTTTTTTTCCACTTCACTGGTAACCTTTTATGCTGTCTTCGGTGGCGGTAATCAGCCTCTTTTTATTTTGTCGTATATATTTCTATCGTCTTTTAATTGTGTCGTCAACGTAATCTTCTATGTTTTCTAGTACTCGTTCTTCTATAGATTTTACATAGTATGTAAACACCATCCTTTCGGTGTAGGGTCTTGTGCATAGTAATTCGTCACCTGGTTATTTAATTCATGTGTCCTGGGTTCTGTTTTTATCCAGTTCATGAAAGGTCCAAAGTATCTTACAATGGATGTGTATTCCTTATATTAGGTGTGTACTACATTATTTAGTAAGCCACCACTTATCAAGTCTAAAAGTCACTCGAAGATAAGGGTTAATTAGAATAATTGGTTTCTAATCTGAAATATTGGAATTTTCAAATTGTGTCTAAGAACCCTTTTAAAATATTCCAAAAGAACTGAAATTTGAGGAATAATTTTTCATTGATGTCTAATACCTACTATTAAAATTTCATTAAAATATGAGGTCACTGATTTTCACTGCAGGCTTCAATTTGCGCCTTTCGCATATAACTAAATTAAACTGAATACAGCCCATATTACCCATCCTTACGCCTAGTAGCTCTGTTTCAAAAGCCATAATGTTCGGTTAATTTGTTTCGGAGTTTACCCGGACAAACATATATAATCATATTCACACATACCTAATTTGGTAAATGGAATAAGAGATAAGCACAGCCCATTAAAGCAGAACCAAGTTGTGTGTTAGTGTTCTTATTGCTACTAGTGTGTTGTCATGCTTATCCACTCTTCCATATACTAAACATTTCATTGTGTCTGAAATTCCATTTTATGTTTAAAACTCCCACATACCTAACGTTATATATGGTAAATGGTTAATATATATATATATATATATATATATATATTTAAATTCAAAGAAAGAATATGAACACATATGAACATGAATATGAACACATGAATATGAATATGAACACATTTTTTATATATTTTTAATATGAAAAAAAATAGTTTTTTATTATTTTTTATTTATTTTTTAATTATTTTTTAAATTTATTTTTTTATTATTTTTTATTATTTTTTATTTTCTTATTTTCTTATTTATTTTTTTATTATTTTTTCTTATTTTGTTATTATTTTTATATATTTTTAATATGAACACATGAATATGAATATGAACCCATTTTTTATATATTTTTTTAAAAAGCAAAGAAAGAATATGAACACATATGAACATGAATATGAACACATATGAACATGAATATGAACACATGAATATGAATATGAACACATTTTTTATTTTAAAAAAGCAAAGAAAGAAAGAATATCAACACATCACGTGGGTTTCAAGTTTTATGTTGAAAGACTAAAGCTAAAGAAAAAGATGCAACCATTGAGATTTTTTTGAGAGACGGTCAGAAAAGAAAACGAAAATGTCTCCTCCGTTTTCCATTTCGTGTTGTTTTGCCCGAAACTATCCAAAATAATAAATCGCTAATGAAACACGCAGTTAAATGTAGAAGATGGCAATAAAACAAGTTCATAAATCCAGCATTTTGTTTTTTTGTATCATCACGTCTGACGGAAAGTGTAAAAACGAAATTAAAAAAAAATGGAATTGCCTTTTATCGAAAGAAGCCATTAACAAGATAAGCGCCATGCCGAAGAATATAGACATCATTCTAAACAGCGAGAAAACAGTCTTGAAAACATGTCGGATAATTTGAGATTATTCTAGTTACTATTCTCATTTTGCTTCTTATTCTTATATTCTTATATTCTTATATTCACAACGGTTCGTTTACACGAGTGCAATCCTTCTGTCAACTACTAGGATCGAATAGAGTTGATGTTTTCTCTTATTCTTAGTGTTGATTACCTGTAGACCAGCAGGAAGACCTGTCCTACGCTACAAGGATGTCTGGAAGCGAGACATGAGGAAAAACTAACACTCTCACCTTTCCCCTTCTACACTGCTGCCTTAATCTACCCTCTCTAAGCTTTCCATATTCATTTCACTCTTTGCCACGGACTGACTTCTCGCAGCCCGGCCCCTCGTCCAGCGCTCTTAGTAGCCACGGCTACTACTTTTCTTTATCAACCCATCATGTCAACCCAATATTTCGATGTACTTGCATGACATTTTTCTTAAAATTATCATCCTGAGGAGGTCTTACAATAAAGACGAAACGTTGATGAATATATAAAAAATATCT
Organism: Sepiola atlantica; assembly: GCA_963556195.1. Lineage (NCBI taxonomy): Eukaryota > Metazoa > Mollusca > Cephalopoda > Sepiida > Sepiolidae > Sepiola > Sepiola atlantica. The sequence continues at coordinate 1,704,584 of OY744532.1, read as the reverse complement.
CTTGGTTTTCTTAAATTCCCAAAACAGTGTTTCATGGTAAACAACTGATGATCTCTTAAATAATGTTAGAAGCAAACTAATATAATAACTGTAAAAGTTAAATTGACTTACATGAGTGATTTTCCACTGAACGACTTGAGACTAAAAGTTTTTTTGGTTTTTTTTTATATAGTTTTAATGGTTGAGAAACTTCCGAGACTATATATATATATATATATATATATATATATATATATATATATATATATATATATATATATATATATATATATATATATATATATATATATATATATATATATATATAGTTAGGCATGTGCATATGTTTATATATTTCTATGCATAAAATTCACTCTTAAACCGATTAAATGTTAATTAGGAATCTTAAAGCACAGCTGCTAGGCATAACGGTGAGTAATATGGGATTGGCCGTATTTTCAGCGTTGACGAAAGTTTCAGCTTCCCTGAATAAGACTGGTGGTATTGTAGTGTCTTCGTTGACCGTTATGTTGATTGATCTGAAGTCAGGAATCGGTGCTGATCAGAGTAATAAACGTCAACTGAAAAAAAGAAATACATTTAAAACAAGCGAGGTACAGATAACTCGACAAAATATTATTAATATAAAAATATAAAAATAAGAATATATTTTCGTGAAACTTGTATGTATAAACACAAAAGTTTTTCGTAAATTGGGGATTAATCCCTTTTGTGTTTCTAAAATCGGTTTAACTTCGAACTTCATCTAGTACGGTGCTAAAAGCGTTCATTTCTCCGGGTGAAGTAAAACACTTCTTGTCGGGCGGGTAAAGGCAGGTTTCTTTCTCAAAAACTTATCCAAACTAAATAAAATCGAAATTGTTACGCATTATATTAATTGCAAGGTAACTTTACATACCCGAGCTAAATTCCACCTACCATGCTTGGAAACATTTTCATAGGTTCCCTTACCGTAACGTGTACCCGCCCCCTTAGCCGTTTCTCCTGTCAATCACGGTCCTTCCGTCTTCTTCAAGCCCAGTCGTAACTTCCCCACTGATCAGCCGGGACGTAACTCTACTGTTTTTCATCAGCTCATACTGCTTGCATTACGCTAGCACCAGAATTTCCCGGATGTGTGATCCCCATCTGAACTCAGAACACTGACGGTAGGTGACAGCAGTTGACCTCTGACCCCATTCCGTCCCTCGCGCTGTCAATTCAACACGAAACAGGAAATAATCATTTTTGTTTTAAATCATAAAACAATATTTTTCAGTTCATTTAGAATTTACGACCGTGATTATTTTCTTGACGCACCCCGGCACAAGTCCCACAATATATACTAGTATCCAGCTCTTTCGCAATTCACGTCTGGATCCCTCTGCTTTGTCACTAAGGGTACAAAGATGGGGTGGAAGTCTTTCGTAAAAAATCAGATACCTCCGATATTTGTGAAATTGTAAGGATATGGATTAGACATCGCTTAATAAATATTCCCAAAATTTCATTTTCTTTTGAAGATTTTAAACGGACCCAACCTTCCATTTTAAAACTCAAATACTTCAGAGTTGCATTGAATTTGACCCATAATTATTAGACACCGATTAAGCAAGATTACCTGAATTTCAATTTATTTTAAGATCCCTTTAAGCTTAATGCTTTTCTCCCCGGGGAATATATTTTACTCATTCTTGGACGGGTATTTCTTTAGCATATATCTATTCGGTTTCAACTTCTGCTAGGTATAGCCACACTGATGAGGCGTAAGAACGAGCAAACACGCGTCTGTCGATATTTACATCATATATATATATATATGTCGGATATATAGCGTGGTGCCATCAGCAAATATACCAATCTTCAACACAATTTCATCTGTGAGGTCGTTTATAAAGATCGGGAATAATAAAGGTCCAAGGACAGACCCCTGGGGTATATCCGCATTAATGTCATGTTGTTTAGATGTACAACGATCAAAGACAACCTGGATTTTTCTTTCGGCTAAAAAGGATCTGATTATGCTACATATATGTCCAGTAATACCGTATGACTTAATTTTCATGAGAAGACCATTATGCCAAACCCTGTCAAAAGTCTTTGATATATCAAGTGCTACCGCCCTAGCTTCGCCAGCTTTATCCAATGTAAGGTACATGCGTTCCGAGATGACTGTTAGGATATCAGCAGTAGAACGGACTCGCCTAAATCTATACTCTTGGTCAGAAATAAGTTTATCTTTAATTAGGTGATGGACTATCGCTAGTCGGGGGAGATTGATAGGGCGATACTTTTGCGGGTCAGTTCTTTCGCTATAATTCTTTGAACACTTGGATTGCAGGGGTAATTTTCCAACTGTCAGGGAAGCAAGATTCGGCAAGGCATTTGTTGTAGAGTTTGGAGACGACAGGGGCCAGCTCAGCGGCAGACGGTAGACTAAAGTAGTTCGGTGTTTTTTTCTTGTTAATTATACACCATTCTACTTATTTAGTAGACTAAGGCAGTTTCAGCTACGGCTTTTAAACTACTTGTACAGGCCAGACTAAGTAATTGGTACTTCACTTATTACAAACACACATTTTGATTGTTTAAGTAAACTACTGTCGCTCAACAAACCACAGTATTGTCAGGAGTCTGCTTCGTACCACCACGGTGTTACTACACCTCGGATTGAAGGTGAGGACGCGAAAACAGACATTAACCCGACCAAACTAACGCCTATTCTATCCCCGTGATAAAAGGACTAGATTTCCGACAGCAATTTTTTTAATAATCGCGGTAATTTCCTAGTATATTATTATTCTTTGTATACGACTATATTTCTAAATTATTCATCATTTGTATTATAAATTAACTGTTTTTCAAAAAAATCATTTGATTATCGGCTTTTGGTGGCCATATTTAATGTTTATATTATAAGATTAACATATCTTTAAATCCTCTTCCTCTGAACAAACAAAGTGAACACAAACAAATAAAACATGTCTGAAAATTAAAACTATCACATTGTCTTACAATTAGCGGTTCATAAAGAAAAAAATGAATTATAAAAATAACAAGTTATGTGACTTGTCTACAATTACGTCTGCACACTTAAATCTTCTCTTCTCGCCAAAAGTAAACGAGTTCTGTTGGACCGGTTGTTAACAGATGAAAAGAAAATCAACACAGACCCGAAGCCCGATCAAGCAGAAGCAGTCAGGCAGAAGCCGGTCAAAAAAGAGGACGCACACTCTTACGACCAAGGCCTCCTCAGCACTTTACATTGATTGATTCATTTTTATCCATACTAAAAATGGAAAACAACTTCACTTTTCAAACTTACAAACACAAACGAACATCTTTCATATCGTGTAACTTTGTAAATATTTAAATTTGTTGTGTTTCATTCATTTTGTTTTCCTTTTTTCCTCTTTTCACAGACATCCTTTTTGTTTCTACTTGTTAGCGTCAGTCATTGTATACGAAGAGAAATGGTCTTCAAATGTATTATCCATGCTATTGCTCACGCTACAAAAATAGAAACTCCGACGTGATTTGAACGCGCAACCCGAACAGATGGAGACATTAAGTCGTGAGAGGTTTTTCATTCAGAAGTACCCTCAATTTGAACACATACAATAAAAAAAAACCTACATGGCAAAACACTGAAAAATAAAACAAATAAAATTCAGAACAGAGAACCAAAAAAATATTTATTACATTGGGAACATTTTTCTAAAGCAAAAAGGAACCTATGTAGATGGAAAAGCAATATCAGAGAGAATGACAAAGTCGATCCATACAAAAATAAATGACATATTATTGACAACAGGCAATAGATTGGGGAAAATAGTCGAATATACAGTCACTGGTAAGAAACAGTCTCTTGCTGACCCAGAAAAGAAGAAACATATCTGGTATGAGGAGCGGATCATTATGCAAGGAGCGTGCTTAACAGTGGACACTCTTCTTGCCGGCAGTAGGGCAAGGGAATAATGTGTAGTGGAAGATTTCGGGGCAGATTGTGTAGAATATTCCTTAGTCTTAGCTAAAGTATCAATTTAGGTGGCTACCAGAGCATTTTTTTAATGTGTGTACTTTCTGCGCTTTTGATTGGCTAAAATTCTGTGTTAAAATTCTGATCCAATCAACAGTTGATATTTTTATAAAATTGGAACAAATACATTGAAGACATTACCAAGGCTGCTGCAAAGAAAGTGGGCTCCCTCTACTGCGCTAGTAAACTTCTCACGTCTGACATCATCCTATATCTCTACAAAGCCATCGTGCGCCCATGCATGGAGTATTGTTGCCATTTTTAGGCTGGTGCACCATCCACTAGTCTCTCCCTCTTAGACAAAGTTAAAAAAGGAGTCGCTAATTTAATAGGCCCCTCACTATCCACAAAGCTCCAGCCCCTGTCCCAACGCCACAATTTTGCATGCTTATGCTTGTTTTACAAATAATTCAATGGATTGTTCTTCAATGAACTTACTGCTCTAGTGCTCTCTCGACGTAAATACACTAGACCAACCCGACAATCAGTTAAATCCCATCCATCCACTGTGGAGGTTCCCAGGTGCTGAACATCCTTCTACTCCAATAGCTTCTTTCCCTAGTGCTGCCGGTCTTTGGAACTCCTTCTCTGCTCCCTGTTTCTCCGACTGTACCGACATGCAGAAATTTAAAACCAATGTGAACAGACATCTTGCTGTACAACTCCCAATTTAGGATGACCCCCAAAACTTTCACCCTAATTCTTAGAGGCCCCTTACGTCTACAATGGCAACTTGCCTTGCTTGGGGTGAACTATGTGAAACATTTCAATATATATATATATATATATATATATATTCCTTGACTGCTATTGATTGCTGTTATTGTTGTTGCTGCTGCTGTTGTTGTTGTTGTTGTTGTTGTTGTTGTTGTTGCTGCTGCTGCTGCTGCTGCTGCTGCTGCTGCTGCTGCTGAAAAGCGAATTGTACTTCTGAATGAAAAGCTGACGAAGATCGTGTCTCTGGATTGTATAGTCTGCATGAAGTTATCCTCATTGGCCGTAGTTATTCGTTAGACCTGCAAGATTGCAGGATTCTACTACCGACATCCGGAGAAACAAGACCTCGCGGTTGCATACGACACCAGTGGATGTTTGGCCCAGAACGCACAAAGAATTGGCGATTGTAATGTTGATTATCCTCACTCTATGAATTTTCAGCTATGGATATGACTACTTTCATACGTGTTGACCATAGCACGCCTCTCATAATGACTAGCAAGCTCAGTAACACAAAACGTGTTTGCCTATCTGTTGTCGGCGCTTCATTAATAGGTTCCAAGTCGAAAGACGCTACGTTCCGTATGCGGACCATGAGACCTGCAACAAACCAAATCAGTGGCACAATGATGCGGTGTGACTCAAGGTTTGGTCTTTCTCACTGCATTGGATACAAATCAGTGAATTTAGCAAGCTAGCTGAAGGAAAATTCTTCCCAAACCAGAGTGTATTTCTTATCATCAGCAAGGCCAGAGATGACTCGTCGTTATCGAAACATCCTAACCCAGGCGCCTTAAGGCCAGATGGAGCGCAGCTTTACCATCGCCAACCCTGGCCATTCATACGTATCATCTCGAATTGATCCTATCACCATAACCCGGTGTAATGCCTTTCAGGAAAACAGCAGAGTGTCAGAGGGGCTTTCTTCTACCCAGAAGAGGAGCTTCAAAGCCCGTCGGCACTCACAATAAAAGGAACACTCGCCTCGGGGCAACCTGTGTTCCCTCCTCATCCAAGTTTACACTTTTTAAAATCGGAAAGGCTTTCTTAGTGTCTTCTTTCCAGAAAGCACCGTTTCTCTCACGAAATGTACACATTCGATGCAAGTAGTATCGCCGAAGTGTATATTGATGTACATTAACGCTTGGCATACTAAGACCGCCTTAAGAAGAATGCAGATAAAAGATCTCGCGACGAACCATAGGGGACTTACCAAGCCACAATAACTTGAAAAGAGCCCACTTTCAATACTTTCGACCAATTGTTCTCTAGCTGAATATCAAGACAAAACAAGACGCCGAGTAGCTTGCAAGGCCCGTCAGTCCAGCTAAGGGGTTTCTGTAGGGATACACAAGTGCGCAAGTCCACGAACTTGTCACAGTTAATTTTAGCCCCTGTTACTGTTTCATACATTCTGATTTATCTATCAACGACACTAATCTCGGTACTGCTCGTTACAAGCCCTGTTACGTCGTCGGCATAGGCGGAGTACTTTAAAGTGGTGAACGCACCTGTCAAAGTAATACCATGTATGGTTTGGATTCACCCTTAACCTGTGAAGGAAGAGTTCCAACACAAGCACATAGAGCATCGGTGAAAGCGGGCATCCATGAAGAATGGATCTGGATAATCTGAGAGGCATCGACCTCAACTCATTTACCTCCACCAATACACTGGGGGTTGCATACGGGGCGAATCCAAGAGCGATATTACGGGTCAAAACATGTCGAGGACAAAACAGCCTCCAAGTAACGATGGTCCACCTTATCGAATACTTTGAACTGATGAAAATTGATCAATGTGGCTTCTAAGTCTACTTAATCTATGATCAAGCGTATCGAATGCAAATTGTCCTAAATAGCCATACCCTTTATAGTACAAGTCTTTTTCGGGGCTGATTAGACCACCCAAAACAACCTGCAGACGAGTGGCTAAAATCTTGTTGTTAAGGGCCAGAAAATTATCTACCCCATTTCCATCATTTTTATTTTTGCGTAACAGCTTCCCAATATTATGCTAAAGTATTGGAGAATAGACCAGTTCCTAAACCACGAGTTAAATAAAGTTGTCGGCAAAGGAACAAAAATGTGCGACATCCTCAAATGCATCTCATAGGGCAAACCATCGATTACAGAAGCCTTATTAAGGCCGACCCGCTTTAAGGCTTCCTAGACTTCTTCCTCTGTTATGCAACCTTCGAACCTAGCCGCTCTAGTCGCCTTGAGACATCCCAAGTCGGCTAAATAGAGGTTTAAATGCATTAAAGACAGACCGGGTTCCCTAGTGAAAAGATCCCGGAAATGAGAACGAAATGTCTCCCAAATACCTTCATTTGTGGTGAGGAGACGTCCATCCGGCAATGTGACACGTGCGATATGTCGATCAGAAGATTGTCGACGCTTCTCTGAGCGCAATTCAGCGGCCATATTTGTTGCTTCTCTTTAACATAGCCCTAATTACTAAAACCACGTTCTCAATGATAGCCAAGGAGGCCAGCTTCGCCTTAATTATAGTAACATTAGTACTATCCCCTTTCTCCAGCGCCCGATCTAATTTAGATTCCAGTGTCACGTTTGCTGTCTTAGTTGCTAGGTTGATTGGTCGGCTAAAGTCAGCAGTAAAAGACCTAATGACTTTCTTAAGGTGAACCCACTTCTTATTTCCAATCACGGCACCCGTTAATTGCCGCTGTTCCCTGTAGCTATTCACATCTAACAAAGAAGTGCTGACTTTCCAGTAACCAGCCTACCTAGGTTTAGGTCTATCTAAGTTTACATGGACCCGAATAAACCTATGATCCGAGTAAACCATATTATGAAAACTTGAATTCTAACAATCCTACGTAAGACTCTTCTAATTATGAACCCGTCAATATTACTCGAAAGCTGTACTGAACCGAAGCCGCATCTAACTGTCCAAGTTTATACTACATCACGGGGCTTCGCATTTCGGAACTTGTCGATAAAATTGAATGTTTTAGCATCCCAAGAAGGATTATCAACACGATCTAAATCGCGATCTATGACCACGTTCCAGTCTCTCACAAAGATAACAGAGTTTTTTTCATGAACTGCTCGATTCGTAGAAAGAAGGTAGCAGGCTCAGAATGGTTATTGGGCGCATAAACCTTAATGGACCAAAATACTTTATCCTTTGTGGAAACATCCAGAACGCACAGTCTTCCTATCCGGATCCATGAAACAAGAGTCACACGACGCATCTAAAGAGTGTTTTACTAACCAGGAAATCTCCATCGAGTGAAAATCAAAGTACGCTGAATACACATGAAAATCAAAGTACGCTGAATACACATGAAAATCAAAGTACGCTGAATACACATGAAAATCAAAGTACGCTGAATACACATGAAAATCAAAGTACGCTGAATACACATGAAAATCAAAGTACGCTGAATACACATGAAAATCAAAGTACGCTGAATACACATGAACATCAAAGTACGCTGAATACACATGAAAATCAAAGTACGCTGAATACACATGAAAATCAAAGTACGCTAAATACACATGAAAATCAAAGTACGCTGAATACACATGAAAATCAAAGTACGCTGAATACACATGAAAATCCTTGAATAGCGCACCTAACTGATCACCTGTAATTAAGTGGGCTTCCTAAATGCAGCATATATCCAATAGTAAGATGCTGAAGGTTGAAACCAACTCGAAGTTTGCGAGAGTCGGCCCTCGTCCCCCGAACATTCAACATGCTAGATTAAAAGGTATTGTGGTTTCTTAGGGTTGGGTTTCAGAAACGAACATTAATGGAGTCAGGGTGTCAATGGCCCGTCCTATGGAATATTTACACATAGGAATCTGTGAGACCATCCTGGGAGACGCCACCGACATCCAAAAGGAAGGTTAGTTTAGCTGCTTTATACAGGTGAGAGTGCAGTTTAACGGGGACCTTCCCTAAACATGATTTTCTTTAAAATATGTAAATTAGGCTCTTCGAAAAGAGCTTATAGGGGTGATATATCAAAAGTCAAATTGGCCTCATCCAGCATGCGCCAAACTGATTTCGCTTCGTCACGGGGTCGTATTACGGTTAAAATCCGAGGGGCATTCGGGAATTTTTTAGGGTCTTTTACCGATTTTCCTTCCACCTCAGTAAAAGCTAGTAACTTCCTCAGGTCGCTCAGGTTGCTCTCTTTGGATCATTTCAGCAGATATTCTGCAGATATTTTTCCCGGGGAGGAAAAACTGGCGTTTCCTCACCTTTTCTTTGGGGGAGCTTCTTTGTCTTTTTTGACTAGTTGCAGGAGGTGGAAATATCCGTTTTCATTGTGGGTGGGGAGGGTGGCTTTTTAAGTTTTTAGAGGAAAGGGGGAGCAGGAAGGAGTGCTTGAGTCTTTATAGGGGATGCACGGAATGTATTTCTGGGTGTTTGTTGTGGGAAGACGAAAGGGGAGGGTCTCGGGGAGTCGTTTTTTTTCTTCTTTTGTGTGGGACTAAACGGTATTAATTTGTATTCTCGCTCTTTTATGAGAGCGGTGACAGGTAGGGGCATGGCTTTCGGGGTTGAGCGAGGTTTTGTCGGTAGAAGGTTCGGGCTATATTCGAAGGAGACTGGGAGCTTGTCTGCTGGGCCTTTTGTAATGCAATGCTTTCGGAGTAAAGCGGGGACTAGGGGTTTGATTCTCTTAGTGCTTTGTCTAGCTGAACTACTTCGACATATTATCCTTGTCCGGATCCTTTGACATTTTAATTTGTTCTTCTTCTTTTCGAATCAGATCGTGGGTTTCTCTTCCGGGGGGTTTTCTTACTTTGGACAAGTACCCACTCGTTCTTCTGCTCTTTTCATCCACTTAGGTTGGGAAGAACGAGGA
>OY744532.1:1665000-1690000 GCA_963556195.1 Sepiola atlantica | reverse complement strand
ATAATGCAATTTTCTGCATCTTAATCACTTAGCAAGTGAGACAATCGAAGTAGTATTGAGCAAAAAAACAACGAACGCTGCAATTACCTATAAAAATAATTACATAAAAATACATTATATATAATTATATATGTATATAGGATTATATATATATATATGTAATTGTATATATATATATATATATATAATTATATATATAATATATAATTGTATTTATATATATATGTATATATATATAATTGTATGTGTATATATATATATATATATATATATATATATAGGCGCGCGTGTGTGTTTGTGTCTGTCCAATAACAGTACTGACATTGGTAAAGCACCAAACGTTTTGTTCTGTTTTTCGACTTCAAATCGACGGTTGTCAATAAAACGATTTTGTGTTGCCACCAAATCGAAGAAGCTGAAACGTTTGACATGTGAACACCTGTTAATCTATTCACTATCAACGTTTCTTTGTCACAATAATGATCTTTTCCCATTTCGTCAATATTTCCAAGATTAGTTTTCTATTTACTTTACTTTTTCCGTTATTTTACTGGCTTCAGAGAAATAGAATATCGACTCATCATTCGAACCAAGCTTCGGCTAAAACATAAGACTCTCTACAATGAATAATACGAAGACTTCATAAGATAAATGAATTGGTGCTAATACTTCCGGAAAGGCTGGAACACACATAGGTATAGCCAAAATCGAGCTGCTTTTTTTTTCGGTCAAAACAATACGAAAAAAATTTTAAAACATGTAAAATAAAAATCTCAACGTAATGTTGTATTGTAATATATCGAATGATCTTGGGGACACACAGTGCTAATCCGAGTAATAAATAGCACATGGTATGTTGGGGATTACAGAGGTTGGAATAGAGTTAGATCAGACAGAAGGGTGTTCACGAATATATGTCTAGAAATGTGAGAAAACCTATCCGTGGCGTGGGTTAATGTAAATATGGAAAAAAGTGTCTCTATTTCGTGAGCGGTATTGCCGATAAAAGAGGAAGCGAGTGGACGGATACGACCGTGAAGTTCGGACGCCAGAGACGAGCGTATGCTGATCGTTTACTTCCAAAATGTCATCAAACAAATTGGCACTGCATTTCGACACTCTGTCTATCGAGCTTACAACACAGACTTTTGTAAGAAGATTACCCCGGGGTGATCAGAAAAAAAACAATATAGTAAATAAGAATTATAACCTAGATGGGAGGTGGCAGTGGTTAAGTGGATATCGACTGAAGACCTGAGTGTTCCAAGTTCGAATCCAGTTGGTTCCACAGTACCACTGTCACTTAGGGATGTTGGCAACCTTCTCGTGGGCCTTCCCGTAAGTACCCGATGTCTTTCCATAAAGATTTATAACTAGAAAGACATCGGGGAAACTAATGCCAACACCAGAATCATCTGATTCACACGAAAGAAGAAGATAACATAGATTGTAACGCAATGTAAGTAATGGATGTGGGTAGACATCTTATTTGTAATGCGACTGTGACTGTTTGGATAATTTCAAGGTCGAGATTAAAATAAATTGTAAGCAATAAAAAAAAAGAATTTTCTGGTTTCGATTCTTGATGTTTTCTGTAACACCTTTCGTATTCTGGGACCACTAAAGAACACTGGGACAACAACGTTACACTTCCAAAATTAGAAAGACAACAACAGTCCTGTTAACAAAAATTACTCTGAGACTTTTCCAGCAGCAATTAAAAATATCATTACATTTTATATAAGGCTGCGTTGCATATGTTCTTTCTTTCGGAGAATATGAGTACATAAGAGTATTCGTAAGAAGAAGGATTGAGAAAGATCTTATATGAAAATTAGTTGTTTTACTCTGCAATAAATTAATTAGTGTAATTAATTAGTGAGACAAGGGAGCATATTAAAAATGTATTGAATGTAAGTAAAATTTCAAATAATGTGTACCAATGTAGACGTTCGTATGGAGAACTTTCAGATGAGAAGTTTTAGGGTTAGGGTTAGGGTGAGAGTTTTTAAGTAATCTGAACTTACTGAAGGTTAGGGTAAGGGTAAGGGTAATCTGAACTTACTGAAGGTTAGGGTAAAGGTAATCTGAACTTACTGAAGGCTGTGCCGATATGATAGGGAATGAAAAGAGAAAAAAGAAAAAAAAGAGAAAAAAGAATGAAATAATTTATTTTACGTTCCTGAATTTTTTAGATGAGGATAGCTAATTCATATTATTGAGATTAATCGGACTCTTATTCTCATCTTGATTGTTTTATTCACAGAATTTCGGTCGATGTAACCTTTGACCTTCTTCAGGTTCACCTTTTCGAATTTTAGAACCTTCCAGTTGAACTTGGGAATCTTTATGTCGAACTCAAGAACATGTATGTCATTTTGAACTGAACACTTTATGTAATTGCTGGAGATAGATTATTCTCATTCTGTCGGTCATAATCAAATAGAAGTGTTCATTTTATGTACCCCATCCCAACATATAGAATTGAACGAACTTTTTCACACACAATAGATATCCGCCAAAAATGGGAGTATCTGAAATGTGAAATATATTACAAATACATTGTCTTTTGTATAAGTTCAGTGGAGAAGTGCGTTAGGCGTATACCCATGGTGTAGAGTAGTTTCTGAAAGAAAATATATCGCTACAAAATATGTAAATTAAGGCTACAAAGAAAAAGGAAATAGTTCACTATCACAGCATTGAGGATATCGAACATGATGAGTGAATCTTGTCACTGTCTGTTTTGAGTATTTAAAACTGTGAGTGGTAATGTTAGATGTGGGCTCACTTTGAGCCATGTATTATCTAGAAAAAGCAGATTTCAGCCTAGACAACGAAATGGTCTTAGCACAATTCTTAATCGATATAGTAAAATACTGGTTAAATATGTCAGTGATTTTAAACACTTTACTCCGAGTGTATTGTACTGAATGTGTCCTAGCAGAGTTACGCATGAAAACATGTGTAGATGTCTCAAACAGTTTTCAAATTTAGATTTAACACACTGTAAGTAAGTTGTGAACTAGCTCTCCCATCTTGACTGTCAGCCAATCTACAAAAGTAACATTAAGTGGTTTTGGTGGAAGCTAGCTGAGTCTTGGTGAAGTGGCATTCATCAAGTGTTGACCACTAAACACAACTTCACAGAAGGCAGGACATGTGACAATTGAGAAATTAATATGAAAATATTTCAGCTAATTTTTTCCTTCGAGGTGTTTTTTAAACCTAACAGTTCGTGTTATTGTAGTCATGTTTTAAAATTGGTCGACTATATTGTCAGTGATGTAATCTGGCTTGACCATCACGGACAGTTACTAGAGCTGACTATTATGTTATGGGTAACCGACACGAATGTATGTGACGAATTCTGACATCGTCGTCATAGTTTTCAGCTAATTATTTTAGCATTCTCAAAAATGGAGAGGGCTTATGCTATCTTCACGCATAGAAATCCGACTGAGTATTTCTCGTTTTTAAACCTCAAACGTATTGTCAACCGATGGTTTGATGATAATGTCTAGCATTTCTTGCAATTTTCATGTCAATAACATTTCTTACAATTTATTGTTCCTATAATTTCTTGAAATTTCTTCTCCCTAAAATTTTTTGCAATTTCTTCTCCCTAACATTTATTGCAATTTCTTGTCCCTATAATTTCTTGAAATTTCTTCTCCCTAAAATGTCTTGCAATTTCTTCTCCCTAAAATTTCTTGCAATTTCTTCTCCTTAACATTTCTTGCAATTTCTTGTCCCTATAATTTCTTGAAATTTATTCTCTCTAAGATGTCTTGCAATTTCTGCTCCCTAACATTTCCAGCAATTTCTTGTCCCTATTATTTCTTGAAATTTCTTCTCCCTAAAATGTCTTGCAATTTGTTCTCCCTAACATTTCTTGCAATTTCTTGTCCCTATAATTTCTTGAAATTTCTTCTCCCTTAAATTTCTTGCAATTTCTTCTCCCTAAAATTTCTTGCAATTTCTTGTCCCTATAATTTCTTGCAATTTCTTCTCCCTAACATTTCTTGCAATTTCTTGTCCCTATAATTTCTTGAAATTTATTCTCTCTAAGATGTCTTGCAATTTCTGCTCCCTAACATTTCCAGCAATTTCTTGTCCCTATTATTTCTTGAAATTTCTTCCCCCTAAAATTTCTTGCAATTTCTTGTCCCTGACAGTTCTTCTTTGGAAGTTTCTCTTTTTGGATCATTCTCTCTTTTACTTGAAAAACGTTCTTATATTCAGGATCGTATTCAATCGACCACCTGGTAAAATCTATATTATTTATTTAAAGGTGCGAATATACTTAACTCTAATGCTACTACGACAGTGTTAAGTTAGGTCTATAGCTGATAATGATGATTCTGACAACTCGAGGAAGGAGAGGGATAGAATTCGTATACATTACATTGTGTAGTCGCCAAATTAAAATGTAGAAACTACAGACATATTGAAAATTTTTAAAATACAAACTCCACGAGCTATGACTAAATTATAGAATGTTCACAAAAATACGTAATTCCAGACGGAAGGCAAAATAATTACGTTAGCGGGAGAAAGCTATTATTTTTGTAAAAATTAAAAACAGTTATTTGTAATTAACTTCTACTTCACAACAAAGAAAATGTTAAGTATTTCTGTATGGTACCCAGTCTCACCAGAAATTTAAAGAGATGAATGCTTTAAAAGTGACACACGTGTCTATTAGAAATATCTATACGGCGTGCGAATATATAAAATGTTTTTGTTTTTAACTTCAATAAATAATCGATCAATAGTATTAAAAAAATGAAAAATAAAAACAAATGAAAAAATATTGTTCACTATATCTAACAGAATAGTTTGTAGAGGGTTTTTATATTTCCAAGGTGGCCTCCAGGGGTGTATTCGACTGGTCTCCATGCATACCAGCATTATGTGGTGCGCAAAATATAGCCTTTCCATAGTGAATGACCATCCGTGCGTGGTGATGAGTCACATCCTTCTCAGGGTTACCATGTTAATATTATTGGCATAGAAAGAACATGGAGAATCTAGAGGAGTAAACCATGCTATTCTACGGGTAGTGGAGTATCAATGACGATATGCAGGTTAGGAAGACCGTATTACAATCAGCTTTAAGAAAAACCAATGTTTCACCATTAAAGAAGAAGAAGAAGAAGAAGAAGAAGAAGAAGAAGAGGAAAACGTTGAAGAAGAAATTGAAGAAGACGAAAGAAATTAAAGAAGAAGAAATAATTTTTAGATGAGGATTGAAAATTTGCTTGATTTAGACTACTGTTCTCGTCTTGGATGTTATTCTCACAACGTGTCGGCCGATATAATCTCCAACCTTTTTCGGGTGAATCTTGTTGAACTCAGGAATCTACGGAATTTCGAACGGAACTCTTTATCTAATCCACGGGAGTAGCTTGCTCTTGTTCCGCAACGACCTGTGGCGTAACGGATATAAGTTCTAATTAATAACCAGTTCTAAGTAACAGTCTCCTGACGGTAGTGGGTGCAATCTTCAGTGCGGGTGACACTAAGAATACAATTATAAATTACTCAAGACTTCTTCCCGGTCATGGCTGACTTTTTTCGCATATTTGACCAGAAAAGGAACGGGGAATAACGCCACAAATAAAACATATTTTACACAACCGCCCTTTCCTATAAGTGGAGAAGGGCGTTAGGCGTATACCCATGGTGTAGAGTGGTGAAATGTATTCTCGAATCATCTTGGAGCTGGCCCAAACTGGCGTGTTGAACTGCTGTTCTGCTGAGTGAGTGTTGCTGAAGGTTAATCTACTGCGTGCGTGGTGATACCCAAGTGGCAGAACTCGTCTGTCTGCGTGCCTCTCGTCTAGTTGGAGATTTAACACTGTACCACGTAGTTGCAATCTGCCTGTCATGTGACCTATCCTCATATTGAGGGTTGGACGACTTTGCTCTGTCCACCATTTTATATCTGGAAAAGTGCATGCGCAAACTGCACCATCTGATATATCGCAAAATAAATATATAGGTTGTGTAGGCAAGGTTACAAATTTGTAAGTGGGTCAGTGTGACTTTTGACTGAGATCAAAGGAAATATATATATATATATATATAGAGAGAGAGAGAGAGAGAGAGAGAGAGGGAGAGAGAGAGAGACAGACAGACAGACAGGCAGACAAACAGACAGACAATTGATGAGTCACAAACAATGCAATGTTATATTTTCTTCCCTGTATGGTTAATTAGAAGAGAAAATCAAATTCCAGGTGTTTGGTGAGTTGCCGTTTGGTTTTGTTAGTGTTCGTTTTCTTTGAATAGGTTAACAACTTCTCTGGAACTAAACAAGCATGAAACAGTTCGCTTTTTCTTTCATAAAGAAATGATGAGGTTTACATTGAACGAAATCCGATTTCTTTGTAGTCTTGTTGGACGAATCAAAAGACAAGTGGCCAATAAGTTAAAAAAAAATACACGATTTCCGAAGACTATAGTAGGAAACACGTGTTAGAGTCTAAGAAAACAACACCGGGGAATACTAATCTGTGATTGGCCGAGTCGATCACGTGTTCCAGTGCGTTGTTCTGGAAAAGTCTGCTCCATTTTACGATATAAAAAATGTACAAAATTGATTTAGTTTACTAATTTGTTAGTGTTTTATACAGAAAATGTGATACGTTTAATAATTGATATGTGATCTTTAATAACTTTTCAATAATTTCTATTGGAATACAATTTTGAAATATATAAAGTTTTAAACACAAAGCTTAAGAAGAAGGCATTCGTATACTCCCCTTGCATGGGTTTAAACTTGGTAAAGAATCGCAAATATAAACGAAGAATGAGGAGAAGCGTTCACAAATTATCAAACAATACGAAGGTGGATTTTTAAAAAATCCGTAGTGGTAATGAAATCCTTGAATATGGCTAAAGTAGAGGACGGCCACGCATTCTTGACAATAAACGTTGGAAAGCATTTTTTAAAATAAAATCTACGTCAGAGTGTCGGAGAAATATCTAAGAAGCTTGATGCTAGTATTGCAATGGTGTCCAATCATTTGAATCTAATTGGAAATGTGAAAATCTCGATAAATGGGTGCCACATGAACCTACAGAATTCATGTTAGTTTGAGAAATCGATCATAATTTTGCGCGTTTTAAATATTTAGTTAAGTAAACCGTGAGACGAATTTGGTTCTTTTTGTGCAGTCGCCACAAAAATTGAGTACTCTCAAAACAGTTTTTGTTAATTTTTATTAAATATTATGATATTATTATGTTTCCCTATTGTATTACAACGTGGAGCACGTCGACAGCTACGGCTACCTCGACCAGGAACTGACGATGGGACACAAGAAAAGCCATGCGTTGATACTCGGAAGGATGGAGGGGGCACCTCGTGATAGTTATTTATAAATTAAAGGATCGATCAAATTAAAATATACCTGGTTTTATGTAGACTTAATATTATAGACTCATGGATAAATTAAATAAAAGGACATAGACATGTTTTACCGTAACACACGCACGAGGCGATCATTTTTTTTACATTAGGGAGACTAGCAAAAAAGTAGCCCCAAGGAAAATTTACAACAGAGAAAAGCAACTAAGAGCAGATAAGTCTAATTCCCAGCTATATAGAACAAGAAAGATCTGATCCCTATACAGATATGGAACAAGTGAGATAACTTGTTAAAAAGGTTTAATTTTGCGTTTTTTTTTAGCAGTTTGACGAAATTGATAACTTCAAAACCTCGGCCAGCTATGCCTATATCGCGGAGTGGCTCGTAACAAGACGATCTACCCAAACACAAGGGCGAAGTATGGTCATGGCCTGATAACGTCCAGGTATCTCTATGATTAGTTACGTCGGTCTGTCTGTCTGTCTATCTGTCACGCTTAAATCCGAAATAGCATTTTCATTGTAAAGCGCACAGATTGAATGGGCTCATATTTATACTATCCGTGTTTTATTGTTGTTTTCGTGTCGCTTTCGTTTTTCCTTATTCTTTTCTCTTTTTGAAGCGGCGAAATCGAAATTCTGTAATAGATGGTTTCATTTTTGCAACAATGATTTAGTTTGGTATGATGGAAAAAATATTTAGAGGCGATACCCAGAAGGGAGTCTGCAGCTGCTGGGGTAGCAAAAAGAGTTCTCTTTAAGCGACCAACGCCAATAGGGTCTGGTATCAATCAAGAAACAAATCTGGGGAGTAACTTACAATCGATCTGGTCTCTATCGAAACTAGAACTGTAAAAGGAGAATGGCACACGTATTTATAGGTGCAATTACTTCCACTCTTCCCCCACTCATTCCTGACTATAAAAGTCATTCCTTCATCGTCACTCATGTTGGCACATATCCCCCAAACGCTGAGCACACAATCCGTAAGTATCACCCCCTTTTTTCACAGGCATCGCGTAAGCGAATTGCAAAGCAAAGATGACAGTTTTGTTCTTTGGAAAATAATTCTTGCATGTGTTGCTTGCTTCTTGTAGTTGTTTCTTTTTATTAGATGTCCACGGATCTAAAAACAAAAAAAAGGCTTTGTACATTAGGGCAGGTCGATTTTGGAATCGTGATGATGCGATGCCAATGATAGTTGGGGTTTGGCATGGTAAATAACGATACAAAATATTTTTCCCCAAATCGTTACCGTTAAGTGAGGAAACGACTTTAAAGGTTGGAAATTAGCGTTTTCGCATGTGTTTTCGGTGATCAGTGAAGTATTCCCCGCCGTAAAAACATTTCGTGCTGTTGGAGAAATAAACATGTGTAAATATCATTTAATAAAGATTTTGTCAACTAAATTATTTACATTATTCTCAATAAATCAAATAAAAATAAATAAGGATCATAAATAATGAAAAATATTCACTTGTAAAGGCAAAATTGAGATTAAATATACAGTGTTTAGTAAACACAGTATTTTACTATTTACGTAAGTGACCGATAAAAGATTGCTTCATTTTTTGTGTCTCGTGGAATTCAGGATTTGTGATTTTTCAGTAGAAAACAAATTAGACAAATTTTAATTATCAATAAAACACCATTAAACCGAAAAATGCCTCCATTTTAATGATGAAATACAATAAATATAATGTTTTTATTAATAGTGACTGGAACTTTCTTTTGGGGGTATTATTTAAATTTACACCGTTTTAAATGCATGCTTTGTTATTGTATATCGAATGTATGAAATATTGACCACTGTTGGATTTTAATTGTAAAAATAATTAGTAATTTTGTATTTTTATGTAAGAAACTTAATTATTTGACATAGAAAGAAAAAAAGCTTGTTTAATCTACATAATTTTATATTTTAAGTGTATCTTGCTTTTCAAACGCGTTTGTTTTTCTCCGTCGAAGAAAGATTTCCATTTTTAGGTAAGTAATTTATTTTCGTTCTATTTTTTTTTTCGTGTTTCAAATTAAATTTTATCAATGAAGTTTGTATTAAAATACCATAATGTTTCAGTTTTGTATTAGAAAAAATTAATTTTTGGTGCATTTAAAGTTATTACCCATCATTTATTTTTCTATTTTACGGACCATTTTTTTTCTGTGTAAAATTACCGATTATGTCGCTAGAGTAATCCGTTTTTTTTTTAACGCAATATTTTAGATTTTAGAGTATTTTTTATTTTTAGTGTAGTTGTCATGAATTGTGTGATTATTTTACATTAAATGTATTTGGGAAAGTGATCCCCCACTCTAAAATCTAAATTATTGGGTAAAAAAATAAGGATTTTACCATAACTCAAACAGTATTGAGTCTGTTTAAAATAGTCCTGTCATTTTAAGCCACACTTTTAGATGCAGCCTAACCCGAACTCCAACAGACTATCACTAAAGCTAACCAAAACTCCTTACCATAATTGTCAGCCATTTTTTAAAATATGAAACTAGAAGATATAAATCAAACTGTTTTAGACTTATTCATTTATTTTCTTTTTTTTTCAGATAAAAATGTCTGTAAAAGGACGTTGTGTTTTAACTCGCAGTAAGAGTTCCAAAAGATTTGCTGGTCCACCTTGTCCGTTGGATAAAACGGAACCCCCAACTTTACGACAAGTTATGTTATTTCCTTGAAAATACCTATCCCCACTTTTCAAATAATGATATTTCCAAATTGATCGCAAAGGAAATAATCAATATTTGGCAAGCAGTGAACCCACAATTGCCTTTGTTAAGGGAATATTATATAAGGCAGAGGGTGAATGTATTTTGCTTCAAGAGGGCCAAACTGATTAACAGGAAAACTCTTACTGCACCCAAAGTGAAAATAATTAAGGAACAGCTGGATACATTATTTGATATTTCTTCATGTTGCTG
Organism: Sepiola atlantica; assembly: GCA_963556195.1. Classification (NCBI taxonomy): domain Eukaryota; kingdom Metazoa; phylum Mollusca; class Cephalopoda; order Sepiida; family Sepiolidae; genus Sepiola; species Sepiola atlantica. Next base: position 1,679,688 of record OY744532.1, on the reverse strand, counting down.
CAAACTGCCTGTCTTAAGATGTGATGACTTTGCTGTAAAGTGCAATACAGAAAATTGCCAAACAAGGCATATCGTCTGCACTTGTCCTCCTAACAAGAAGGTAATATTAATTCTATGGTTGTTTTTTGTTTGAATTTTTTAAATTGAACTAATTCATGTCCCAATTTTCAATATTGAAATTAATTGGAAAATATGAATTAACTTCTGATAATCTTTCTTTTTCTAGTAAATAATATTGTGATATTTTCCTTAATATTTGTCATGTATGCTAGATATGTTATTAAACACATAAACATTTTGACATTTCAGGTTCCCATTGAAGAGAGAGAATATTTAAAAGATCAGAGAGAGAAAACAGGACCAAAAGGCAGTTTCCAACTTGGACCTATTGACATAAATGCTGTCAAAAAATACAAAAAAGATTCAGCTGAAGCAGATAGATTAGACAGGCAAATTAAAAGACAGCAACAAGATTCTTCACATGTTGCTTCCTCTACATCAGAAATCTTTTCACAGACATCTTCCAGTGAAGAAACAACCGATGACAGTTTTGAGTCAGGGAGACAGTCCAAGGGACCTTACAGTCTTTTAAAAGTCCCGAGATATTCTATGGAACTGATTAGAGGTGATATATCTTCTAACCTTGGGGCTTGCCTTGTTAATGCCTTTCTATTAGACTTACAACACATGGGCCTTCTTCATCCAACCATTGATTTAAAAGACATTATTATAGATAAATCAAAAATAGATAGAGAAAGGGCAAGAGTGAAAGTAACCAGCCATCAAAAACATGTCAAGGAATATGAACATCTTATCTGCATTGGAGTTGATTCCAGAGTTGATAAGGACACTTTGTATTACAAGGAAGTTACAGGGGAAAATGGTGAAAAATGATTAAGAAAAGCAAGGGACCAGAGCGCCACTTAACATTTATCAGAGAGATAGGAATTGCAAGTAAATATCTCACCCATAGAGTGATACCCAACATTGGTGCAACTGGTGTTCTTCTAGCAGAGGATGTTGCTGCTGTTCTAGAAGAGTACAACAGTGTAAATACTATTAAGGCAATTCTGGTGGACAATACCAGTACAAACACTGGTTGTGAAACCGGGATAGTTACAGCTTTGGAGAAAAACTTAAAAGAAAGTTACATATCATTGGCTGTTCACTTCATCAAAATGAACTGCCATTTAGAGCCATCTTTAAATTAATTGATGGAACTACAAGAAGCCCTATCACTTTCACTGGTCCTTTAGGGAAACTTTGTGGAACTAATTACCAGGATTTGCCCCAGGTAGCATTTCATAGTATTAGTGGTCCTCTGTATAATTTATATCTTACTGCAGAGGTAATGAATGATTTAAGTGGTGACCAGCGGCAAGAAGCAAGGCACAAGCACATTATAACCAAAACATTGTGTCACCAAATAAGACCTTCATTTACTTCGAAGGGAAACTACAGGGAACAATTTAGTTCTATTATAACATAATTTGGTAAACTTACAGTATTGTCCTCACAACAAAAATTACATAAGCTAAAAAAAAAAAAAAATAACTTCAATGCAAAACAAATTTAAATAAATATATCGAATCGCATACTGTAAAAAGCGAAATTAACGGTATCAAAACTAATTATTATTTATCGTAGCTAGAAAAGAGTCAGCAGTTAAAACAAGAACATGGCGCGACATTTTGTGACAGTCTCAATCCAATATGGTAGTATTTTCAAAATCATTTACACTTCAGGTGAAAGACAAAAATGTATGAAATTAAATTCGGTTTTCACATGCTTAAACTATGCAGGTTTGTAGAGAATTTCATTCTGATGCGTTTTATATAAGGTAAGCGTTGTTTTATTTTTTTATTAAGAAGTTATGGCCTGAGGACTACACTGTAAGCTTACCCATAATTTTATATGGTGCAGTAGGTTTTAGCACATTGTTCAATGAACAATTCAAATTTAAAACATTTGTTCCTATAATCTGTTTCCAGTAGTATTATTGTATAATACACTTTTATTTATATATTTTTAAAAGTAATTATGACCAAAAATGTAAAAGTGATTAGCCTTTTTTGTAATTTTGTACAATTTCTACAGTTCTCATTTATTGAATACAGTTAAAAAATGACATATTTTACTAGTGGTGATTCATACTTAGAATTCTGGTTTGAATATATTTTCTATTCATTGTATCTAACAAAAAATATCAATTTTATCTGGATTTATTAGTGAAATAGTAAAATTTTGAAGTCAATTTGTCAGCAAAATCCTGCGGAAATTAGGTATTTCTGAACATTTTCGTACCCGATCTTTAAAACTAAATGCTCAGTTAAGTTTTAAAGTCAGGAATCTAATTTTTGGTATCAGTTCTCACAACACCAAACCCCAGCTTTCGCCACCGTAGCAGCGTTGATTTTCTTAAAAAAGTGGAAAATCGACCTGCCCTATTGTACATCTGTTGGTCGAATCTGTCTGTTGGGCTGTAACACTTACATTTTAAATAGCATCTAACTAGTCCATCTGTTGGTCTGTCAAGTTTCATCGTTTTATTTTATTTTTATTTATATACGACAAAGCATCTTTATAAGAGGTCACGTCTGTTGGTTTGTCACGTGTACGTTTGAAATAGACTACGAGAGGATCTGCTGGTCTGTCCCTATTTACTTACCTCCCCACGAGGGCAGAGTTAGACACAAGGTCAGTTTATAATGTGAGGAAACCAAGCTCCCCAAAAAGGGGCACTCTGGAATTGAACAAAAATAAAAATTTCCTCAGTCTAAAAGGATTTCTCCTTCACTGACCGACGACAGAAAATATGAAGTGTAGTATGGTCTGTCAATCGATTTCAAATGGAATATTCATCGCTAAACGCGCAGATATAATTGACGCATTTTCAGGATACCCGACTTGTTATATTTATAGTTTTTTTTTGGGGGGGGGGGGGGTTGTCAACTTCTTTTTCAAATCTTATTAACGTTATTTTTTTCTTTCACTCATTCATCTTTATGTTTTTTAGATGCGTCCAATCACTAATAAGAGGCTTTGTCTGTTTGTCAGTCGGTCACGTATAAGTATTTAAATAGCATCTTTGTTTGTCTGTCACATATTTACGTTTCAAATAGCATTCCTATTCGTTAACGCGTAGTTTGAATGAACGCATCTTAAAACCATCTGTTCTTAGTTATCTTTTATTTAAAGATGAAATAAATGTATTTTATTTATTTCCATTTCTTGTTTATTCGTTTTCTATTCACGCTTTGATCAATTTTTTTCTAATTTATTTAGTTCAAATTTTTTAAAAAATCAAATTTTAAAAAATTAAATAAAAAATAAAAAAATATTTAATTCGTAAGCTTAAAAATCATTTTTAGTTCAGTGTATCATTTTTGACTTTTATGTTCAATAGTTTCACATTCAGATCTGATTAATGTTATTCGTCCGTATTTAGTTTACGCTCGTTTTTTTCTTCTTTTTTCGTTTTACTTTGGCTAGCGGCATTGTCAGTCCGTGAGTGTGTGTTTCTTTTTTCTTTTTTCCCTCTCTCTCTCTCTCTCTCTCTCTCTCTCTCTCTCTCTCTCTCCTTCGTAATCCTGGTTGAAATGTTGCCAATGATAGCACGACCCGGCTGCGTCGCATGAACGCGATGCGAATGCGTTTGTTTGCTTGGTCGTGTCGGTGCATCAGGTTGGAACTTGAAGGGATACATTCGAGAGACGAGATTTGTTTGAATAAAGAACCAGTCAGCGAGTGATTTGGGAATCGTGTAGAAGAAGAAAAATTGAAAGAGTTGACTTCTAGAAGCTTCGGTTTGGATGGGGGGGGTGATTTAAAATTGTAATTATTGTTATTTATCAAGGGGTTGATCATGGCGAAGTCATAAATGAAAGAAGATTATTTTTCTAAAAGGAAAGAACAAATCCAAAATAAACAGACTATTTTTAGTATAAGAATGGACGATGTTGGGATTCACAATTGATGGAAACAAAGATGGTGAGAATTTAGATTACTTTAAAGAAAAAAAATAGATTACTGTAAATGCTGTATTGTCGTCTCTATCTTCTAAATCTAAACTTATTTTGTCTTTCACGTAGGCGGCTGTCTGTTTGTATTGTAAAAAATCACAAATAACAAGTTGTGTGGTTCCAAATCTTTGTCTTCTTTTAATATTTTAAAATTCAGATGAAAATCGCATGGACCGTGGTATAATTTGCCCGTGTACCCTAACCCTAACCCTCACCCTAGCCGGGTGGGAGTTGTAAGTTGCCAACAACTGTCACTTAGCTCATTCTGTACTATCTCAAATCCAGCCTGAAAAGAGAGTGGGGGCTTGTCTCACTTCTAACCTGTGACATCACGGCAAAACCAGATTTAATTTACCAACTTTCAATATACAAAATTTAAAAAATAATGATGTAAAATAATGAAAAGTGTTAAAATTGCCGTAATATGTGTGACTTGCGGCTGAGTTAATATTCAATATTCCAATAGCAAATATAGAAGATGCGTCCACGCATTACTATAAGAGGCTCAGTCGGTGTTTCATCACGAGGACAGTGTTTGAATAGAAAACTTTGAGTGACACTTTTAAGACGGAAGTCGCGAAACCACGTGACATCCGGTTGGAGATTTTGTGTCTGGTGATACTTCAAACATGACAGACCTGTCTAGGGCGCTGTCCCCAATGGTGACAACGCACATAGTATGGCTGCGTATAGCAAGACGAGCTATCTGTCTATCGATACGGCTGTCTTTCTCTCTCTCTCACAAGGCTTTTCCTCGATAACGACGAAAACGGTTACAACGAGTGTGTAATTTTTCCTCGGTTGGGAAAACAAACGATTGTTTAATTGATAAGAAAGAAAGAATTGTTTTTCTTTTTTCAATATTTTTAAGAACTGTGAATTTATTAATTCCATATATAAAGAAAAAAGACGATGACATTTTTCAACGTCGGTTATGGTGTCAACGGACCCATCCGATCTGTTACGAAAACAAATAAAGCGATGGCATTTGTCACCAGCCAACTGGTTTTAATATGTCGCAAAACAATAGGTTTTTGTTGCCAAGATAATGTGGAATCCTGACAGTATTGTCGGATTAAAAGAGATTGAACTGACCATGGAGTTTGTTTCCTCAGATTATAAACACGTAAAAGGAATTTAAACAAAATGTTTTGACACAAGGAGAAACAAGCGAGCATTGATAAGGAGGAAAGGCTGTTTTATTTGCCTCGAGATTTGAGATATGAAAAGGCTAGGGTCAGAATGGATGATCCGCTAGATGTTGACTGCGTCATAAAACAGGGTAAAGCTGTTTTACATCCTCGGCGTAGAGTAGGCATTGACATGTTGAGATAGCCTGAGCCCATGAAATCAAAACCTTTTGCAAGAGATAAGAATTAAATATTTTACTGGGACCTAGTGCATCGCCGGTCTGACGTAGCTGGGTGGGGGAGGTGGATCCTGTTGAATGACATTTCCCCTTATTTTATAAATTAATGGAAATACTTTTGTTACTATGAATATAAGTTTTAAGGGGGAATACCCCTACACACTGAGGTAACAGTGGGAGATAGTAAGAGATGAAGAAGAAAACAGGGGCAGGATAAATAAAAACATTCCAGAATTAGAAGGGCGGATTAGAAATACGAAATATGGCAAAAAGATAATTATGAGAATACAATTGTTATTACTGAATCCATTCTATTGGGAGATGCGTAGAGTCACGCTTAATCTCAAAACATCTAATTCTCAATATAAGACGAAGCATAATTTACCTCAGAGACAATTGTTGCTTGCCACCTAAAAATCCGGACCCTCGAACTTAGGGTTGATATCGGCAAATCAAGATTGCCCAGAAAATTTTAAGATTTTGCCACCTCAAAACAGAGTTAAAATTTAGCAGTGTGAAATTACCTTGCCTTGTAACGGAACAAGATTTTTTTTCTTTACCAAATAATTATTCTTCAAAAGAAAAACCCAACATACACAGTTGTTTTTCATTGTTCTGCTTGAAATGACCCTTAGGTTCGCAGTGTACCAAGCTGCTGACCAGCACCGGAGAATTGCCCTCTGATCTTTTAATCATAACGTATGAGAGCGGTGATTGTTGGACAGGGCCCTTCGACATCTTCGGCATTCATCAGTGCAGCAACATTTCCCGAGCAGTGCCAGGTGACCAACCAAATTAAAGAACGACCAAATTGGTGACGTTACTTGTTGAGGTGTAGGGGTGTAAACTTCGTTAGCGCCTTTTATAACATCACATACAGAAGTCGCTTGAAGAAAACATCAGATTTCAGTACTAAAAGATGATATCACTCGGTTCAAAATTTTGAAACCCAGCAACAAACGTGAGTAAGGTAGCCAGTAGGAAATTGAAACTGTAGACCAACATGCCATGAGGAGTAGGTCTTCCACATTTTGTTAAATAAAACAACAGGGTTCCATCCCGCGGAAAAGTCAAACGATAATGAATATTTACTAAGCATTGAGCACATATTAATACAATTGAATAAACGCATTTCCAATACAAATTAATTTTGTCTGTTTTCGTTGTACTTCGCTTTTTTGTTTTTTAAATAGAATTCAGGGTTCTATCCCTTCGAAAAGTCAAGCGATAATCATATATATATATATATATATATATATATATATATATATATATATATATATATATATATATATATATATATATATATATATGAGGTAAGTTGAGATAAATAAAATTAGAAATCTATCTATATCAGTTCCAAATATACAAACGCAACGAATATTTGGCCTACGGTCGTTTTTAAAACAATTTCGAAAATTCTATTTTGTATTATATTTTAGATGATTCCTGAATTTTTTCCATTAGCGCTCCCTTATAATATAACCACATACAGAAGTCAAGAAAGAACAACGTCCTCTTTTAGCATTACTCGAAAAAAAACATATGTAAAATATTCAAATACCGTGTATATCTATGTTTATCAACTACAAAAGGTTAAGAAAAAATATTTATAGTAGAATAAAATAAATTATTTAAAAGGAACGATAAAAATAAGATTAATATTTCAATTTAGATATATAAGATTTTAGTCTTCTTCATATATATATATATATATATATATATATATATATATATATATATATATATATATATATATATATATATATATATATATGAGGTAAGTTGAGATAAATAAAATTAGAAATCTATCTATATCAGTTCCAAATATACAAACGCAACGAATATTTGGCCTACGGTCGTTTTTAAAACAATTTCGAAAATTCTATTTTGTATTATATTTTAGATGATTCCTGAATTTTTTCCATTAGCGCCCCTTATAATATAACCACATACAGAAGTCAAGAAAGAACAACATCCTCTTTTAGCATTACGCAAAAAAAAACATATGTAAAATATTCAAATACCGTGTATATCTATGTTTATCAACTACAAATGGTTAAGAAAAAATATTTATAGAAGAATAAAATAAATTATTTAAAAATGACGATAAAAATAAGATTAATATTAAAATTTAGATATATAAGATTTCAATCTAAATCATAGTTAAACAAAAGATTAATTAGATGAAAAGAAATTGAATATGAATTTGAGGAAAAGCATATATACAGTTAAAATCGTACACTTAATTAGGGAAAGTGGAAAGGAATTATTAGTGTATAGGTTAGTATTTAAAAGATTAGAAATAGAGTTCTAGAAATTATTTAGGTGAGGGGTTTATAATTTTAGATGGCAAATCACAAGAATCATCAATAAAGATAAAATTGCTCAGAAGTCAACGCAATTTAAACTATAATCATGAGTTTAATCAATAATCGATACTTCTCAAAGATACATGAAATAAATTTTGACAAATTAAAGTTATTACTAATTTATAAATTTTCCTAAAGAAGACGTTATCAAAGATTAGTCTGAGTATACAAATCCTATTACATAAATATGCCAACATATCAACAAATTATAGAGGTGTGTTATCAAAAGAATTAAACAAATCAACATAAGTAATACTAACGGCCAGGAAACAAGATAACAGTTAAGAGAGCGGTACATAATTCATAGCTATATTTATATCTATATTAGGCAAAAGTTAATGAACAGAAGATCTAATGTGGGAAAGAGCATTATAGTGGAAATTAAATAATCTAAATTAAATTATGGATTATAATTTTAGTTGTTCTATTATCATAACTATTAAGATTGTGCTCGGGAGTTTTAAAGTATGTAATTTTTTTGTAATATCCTGAATTCCTTAATGCATCGTTATAGAATTGTGAGTTAACTTCGAATATTTGTTCGTTAGATGAGATATTAGAGATTCTTCTAGCTACATTTTGTACTATAGAATTAATAATAGGTCTAGGATGGTTTGGATTCTTTGTAGACATGGTATAATATTTGGTAAGGTTTGTGGTAGCGCTCGTATGTTTTAGTCAAAAGGTTTAGGGTTTAATCCAGGAAATTTACTACCTTTCTGTGAATGTCGAAAGTAATTTTTAATCCATAGATACTAAGATGATCATGTAGACTTTTTTTCAGTTATTTTCATATACTCTATCAGTAGATCTTATGGTTAGGAGAGCATCATCCCTATAAAGGCATCCCTCTAACTTAACGTCATCTTTGAAACATAGATAGATCTTATTTAGTAAGAATAAACCTCGTAGATCAGTAACCTCAGCAGAGTCCGAAGGTCCCATCAAAATGTTAAAGTGGTTAGTGGTATCCCATCTAGTCCAGAATTTACCATCAAAATGTACTATGGATTTCCTGGTTGATAGTATCAAATCAATTTCAGTTGGAGTTAAGTCTGGGTTATTTTTAGCTATGATCAAAGCCTTATTTGATAATATTCGTAGTATAGATTGGTAGTAGGGTCTATGTCAAAACCCAACAATTTGATATTGTGTTCATGTTTTAAGTTGTTAGGATTAGAAGAAATCCATACGGGGTATTTAATTTTTCTCTAATTGTAGGGATCATGCTATCTAATATATTTTTCAAATGAGACCTATATCAGATCTAGATGGGTAAATTAATCTAATTGTAAGGTTGTTATAAAAGTCAGGTTTATGGTCGTTCAATTAAATCTAGGGGTACCTGGGACTATTATTTCAGAGTACTTATCTACTTTAAGCTTAAAAGGTAAGGACTTAGCTTCTGAATCAATATTATTAATGGCTTCTTTTTTAATGGATTTGTAATTTTGTAAAGTTGTTTAAATATGATAGTTTTGTATTGGTTATAGGTCATAGTATAAACGTTCTTGGTTTTATGCGCAGGAACTAATAAGTTATTATTATTATTATTATTATTATTATTATTATTTTTATTCAAATTTTTAGCAAACTTATTTATATGTTTAAGTGCCTCAGTTTAATATCTTCTATGCTTCTTAAATTTCAAATTTCTAGTAAGATTGACAATGTCTTCTCAAAATCATTCTGGGGTCTTCGGGTTTTTATATGATCTTAGTCCATAATATTGCGCTGCAACTCTCTATGACTCATTCTCTTCTCGAATGGAGTTCATTGGAAGTCCTTGATGAATATTTGACGTTTTGTTCTTCAATTTGAGCATGTAGTCATAATGGTATGCTCTCCATCTGATCTTTTTTACAAATGTGTTCACACTTCTAATAAAGGCTATTCTGTAGGTGTCTTCAGTTGGTATAGGAATATATATATATATATATATATATATATATATATATATATATATATATATATATATCTCATTATTTTGGGGGGAGTAAAAAATGTTATTATCGTAAGCATGAAGGGAAGATGAATTTTATCGTTCATGATTAAATGTTAATCAAGAAAAAAAGCTAGCCGACCGGTTTCGCCCTCTCTTAACAAAGGCTGTATCGAGGGATTTTTAAAAAACGAGGATTTAAAAATTGGGGTGAAAAGAGAGAGTACAGAAAATAAAATAGCGTTATGGTATATGTACAATGGAGGATGAATCTTAGAGACTGATCACATCTAGTCCCAATAGACACTCCCTTTGTTTACAAAGGGAGGGACGTTTTAGACAGACGTGGATCGTCTCCAAGATTTTTAGATAGTATAATGAGTGAGCATGACTGAGAATGGTGAAGGAGTCCATGCTAAAATTCCTAGCGCACGGAGGGTTTTTAAGTAAATGGTCTGTAATGGAAGACCCGTATGTGTTATTTCGAACATATATATATATATATATATATATATATATATATATATATATATATATATATATATATATATATATATATATATATATATATATATATATGAGAAAGGAAAGATTAAGGTAATCCGACGTAATGGGAAATGAAAAAGGAAAAACCAAAAAGATGTTTTTTTTATGTATTTATCAACGTTTCGTCTTTATTTGTAAGACTTCCTCAGGATGATAATTTTAAGAAAAATGTCATACAAGTACATGAAAATATTGGGTTGACATGATGGGTTAATGAGAAGAAGTAGTAGCCACACACAGCTAAAGAAAATCGAAACCGACTTACCCCCCCCCCAATATTTTAATATAAATAATTAGACTCATCACTGACATAACATATTTCCAATTCAACGACGAATTCTACAAACAAAAATTTGGACTCCCCATGGGCAACCCCCTAAGTGGTGTATTAGCCTGCCTCTTCTTAGAATTCTTAGAATCCGGCTCTTTCAAATTTAGACTACCCCCTAAAATCGAATACTTTAGATACATTGACGATATTCTTGTTTTCCTCCCCGTAGATATACAAATCAATAACCTTAAAGACAAACTCAACACAGTAGAACCCTCCATAAAATTCACTCATGAGACTGAAATAGACAGCTCGATACCATTCCTAGACACTCTTATAATTAAGTCCAACAACAAACTAGCATTCAAGGTATACCGCAAAAACACTCACAAAATGACTACATACACTTCTACTCTCACCACAATAGCAAGATAAAAAAAGGTATGATTATAGGCTTCTTCCTACGCGCTCTTAGAATCTGCAGTCCCCAATACATAGATGAGGAAATAAAATACATCATTAATTCCTTAAAAACACTGCAATACCCCACACATCTTATATTAAATGCCAAGAATAAAGCCTTACAAATATTCTCCAAAAACAACACACACAAAAATCAAACACTAAACACCACTCTCGTAGATAGACCCCTTCTCTTACCCACACATTCCAATAACGCATCCATATGCAACACACTTAACAAACAAGGCATTCCAACAGTACAAACCACATCACAATCCATAAAACAAACTTTAAACACATCAAGACATTTCCAAAAAAAACCCACATCCTATGCAACAACTGCCATCAAATTTACGTGGGAGAATCACAACGTGAATTGAAAAAAAAGATTGAGCGAACACAAAGGGGACATAAAAAAACAATAACTCTCTCAGTGCACTTTTCTCCCATGCATTAGAGCACGATCATGCTTTCAAATTTGAACAGACCAAAATCACCAAATACATTGACAACAAAGCTCGGCGAAGACTACTGGAAACCGCACTAATCACAGCCTCCAACACTATCAGACAACGAAATAGCTTCTATAATCTCTCCCCTTAATAAGCAAAATTATCCTGACCGAACAAAAACTGAACCTAGATCATGGCTAACCTCTTTTTCTCTTCGTTCTCAGTTGTACTTACACACAAGTCCCCGCATTTGAACACAATCCAGATACCCTCACAAATATTTAGAAATTTAAACCCCTTTGTTGCCCTCAATTTAATCTCAAACCATCATCACTCCATGCACAAAATTACCCAAATCACCTAAACTAATATCACTTCTCTCCTTCTGTTTCTGTTTCTTTTTTTCTTTCCTCCTCTCACTGTCACATTTTCAGCACATTTCAACATTTTCCTTCTAACTTACTTATATCCACACATTCCTGACATAGCCAGCTGGTCAAACACTCCTACTCTCCAAAAATTTCACACCTAACCACAACAAAATCTCCCCTCTCCCCCTCACCCATTTCACCCTTTCGACTACTTCTTTCACACTCTAATCCATCCACCCCTCCCACTTCCAATCACCTTCATTTTTCAAATCTTTTCTAAAAACCTACACACCAAAAACACAGAGCCTCTCCCTCCACTCCTCTTTCCCCACCCCTCCACTTTTTCACTCACAGCCATCCACATTATTTTCATTCCATGCCACCGACCTCCTTCAACCCGAACCGAGGTCCGTTGCTCCCAGAAGTGGCTACTACTTCTTCTCATTAGCCCATCATGTCAACCCAATATTTTCATGTACTTGTATGACATTTTTCTTAAAATTATCATCCTGAGGAAGTCTTACAAATAAAGACGAAACGTTGATGAATACATAAAAAACATATTTTTGGTTTTTCCTGTTTCATTTCCCGTATATATATATATATATATATATATATATATATATATATATATATATATATATATATATATATATATATATATATATATATATATATAATTGAAGGTACTTAAAAAAATAGAAGAAGAAATGTAAATCAAACGGAGGATTATAAGAACTCCAAGTAAGTAAATAATATATTTTATAACAAAAAAGATGAATACATTGATAGATATTTCTTCTTGTGCTATTGACAAAAAGCCAAGACTTTATCGTCTTTAAGGGCTTTCAAAATAGAGCGAAAAATTGATGTGAAGAGATAGAGAAATATTCTTTATCGATTTTGTACCAATTAGAAATCTATTATCTGCCGTTCTTTTAAGTTGGCGCCAGCAGACAAAGACTGTTGCCATCTTAGGTGGGGTTGCGCGGGCGATAGTGAGGGTGGGGCGGTAAAGAGAGGGTCATACCACTTTTGTCACATGACAGGGTATTACGCATGGTTTACAATTGATGAGAATCGCACCCAATATGCAGAAAAGGATAGATTTATGTATATATATATATATATATATATATATATATATATATATATATATATATATATATATATATATGTAAAGGAGTAAGGCTACCAACATTTGTAAAATGTTTTTTACTAAATGTATTTATTATTTTGTTATTTTATCATTTTATAATTTAATAATATAATATAAATTAGAAAATGATAAAATAACAAAATAATAAATGTTGAAAAAGGCATTTTACAAATGTTGGTAGCCTTACTCCTTTACATATATACTTTTCTCTCGTTGGAACTGCACTAATACTGCACTACCCTCTTTTATATATATATATATATATATATATATATATATATATATATAGAGAGAGAGAGAGAGAGAGAGAGAGAGAGAGAGAGAGAGAGAGAGAGAGAGAGAGAGAGAGAGAGAGAAAGATAAAAGAAATGAATGATGAGAGTCAAAATTGAAACAAGAACAATATGTATTGAATCATCAAGTAGTTTAAACAAGGAATATATTAATAAACTTTTTTATCATTCATTTCTTTTTATAATTTCTCTATCTCGTATATTGAGTATTGACTTTTCTTGATAGGTTTATTTTGAAGATAATATTTTATCTTTATCATATCTCAATAGTATATATATATATGTGTGTATTTATATTAGTTATAAAAAGGTTATTTATACAACCATTATTTGGCTATATATTGCAGACATGTTTAGCTCAAACCTCTTCGAACTAACACCTTTTTTCTTACAGCTACAAGAAGTGAAATGAGACAAAAAAAAATTCTGAAAATAGAACACATAGGAAAAACAATTTAAACTCTAAAAAAATAAATACGAAATTTTAAATTAAAAAATATAAATTTAAAATTTAATGGATAGAAAGTTTTACACAACTTTCTATCCATTAAATTTTAAATTTATATTTTTTAATTTAAAATTCTGTATTTATTTTTCGTTTCAATTTGAAAAGGAAGAGAAAAAACTATTTTAAAAACTCGGGAATTAATTGTAAACACAACGAAGTACACACTTAATAACTTGCACATGACCCATGAATCTGAAGATTTCGTATTTTATTGAGTTGAAATAATAATCGTTTTATTTGTTGACATAATATCTTATACCCATCTTTATACAGATGTAAGTGTGTATGCATACGATTGTATCCATGCGCGTACTTAAATAATATTTGTATAAGTAAAAGGGAGTATACCTCATAAATAACTCTATTTAGTATTGATCACTGGATTTTTACACTGTGGATGTAAACTTAGCAGGGGATATATATATATATATATATATATATATATATATATATATATATATATATATATATATATATATATATATATATATATATATATATATATATATATAATGGTAATAATCCAGGTGAAAAATATTCACAGGGTGGTAATCCAGAGAATTTTAACCGGGTTTATAAAAAGTGCTCAATATCAAAATAGAGCTTTATATATGATAATTTTATTTACACAGGCATGTACAAAATCTGCGACACTGGCATGTCGATGTTATCGATCAACAGTTACTATAAACTGAGATCTCATCAGGCAGAGTTAGAATCCGATCTTAACCTCAGATCATATTTAGAGAGGTTCTCTCCAAATATGATCTGAGGTTAAGATCGGATTCTAACTCTGCCTGATGAGATCTCAGTTTATAGTAACTGTTGATCGATAACATCGACATGCCAGTGTCGCAGATTTTGTACATGTCTGTGTAAATAAAATTATCATATATATATATATATATATATATATATATA